>OZ026625.1:69416996-69721996 GCA_964020975.1 Hermodice carunculata
TGGTATTATCTACTGTCAGAAGAAGTGGGAATGAAGAAACATTTACACGCGATGAGCAGACAACATTCACTGATGGACAGAGGTAAGATTATTTTCATACTGAAGCTATTTGGAGAGAGAGAGAGAGAGAGAGAGAGAGAGAGAGAGAGAGAGAGAGAGAGAGAGAGAGAGAGAGAGAGAGAGAGAGAGAGAGAGAGAGAGATTTCATTGGTGTTCCATATTGCATTAAAAACGAACATAACACGCCCCTGATGACGCGCTGTATAAGGACATGAACAGTGGAGGCTTATTTGCTGCAATGGAAATCACGGTTAAAAATATGAACTTACAAGTGTAATCACGTTAATCTCGATAAGTGCTATATCTGCGAACGTCCAAAACTTGGGAGCTGTATGGATGCTTTTGTGCCAGAGAAAAATGAATGAAACAATGATAATCATGTAAAAAGTGTTTATTTAAAAAAAAAGAGTTTATGTGGGAGTGTATTACTTGTAGTTTACTTACACTGATGTGATATTCCACATTTGATCTGTAACGTATTCTGTAATCTTACAGGCCAGAATGGAAAGAACATCCCAACAATGAATCAAGATGTACTGTGGATGGACCCAGTTATGGTAAGGGATATATTTGTACTGCGTGTTTAGTTTATTTTTGTGGATCAGTTCCTTTAGATCAGAAAGACAATTCTTTTTGTTTTGTGCATTTTGTAAATTTTTGTTTTACTTTTTTCATGTGAAAGCAGACGTAAGCTTTCAATCTAATGACGTCACTTTAATCCATTTTCACGATTTATTGCTCAGCGGTAGATGCATTGCACCAACAATCTGACTATCTGTATACATAAACATTCAATCTGCTCGCAGCAAAAAAAAACTGACTTCGTCCCGTATTTGTTCTCAGGAGGGAGCAGCAGGGGGGGGGGGGGGGAGGGGCAGTAGCAGCCTCGCCCGCCTCAAACGACAGGACCCAGTCCAATCAACAAAGACAGTATTATTGTTTTGCCATTCTAGCGGTAAACGAAGCAGTTCCTTGTTTGAAATCCAAACCAGAGGCCCAGATTAAGTTAATATATTTGAGGCAAATAAACCACCCCTTAGTGTTTGTTCTGCGCTAATTATTCATTTACTTCTTTACCTCTTTTCATGTTTCTTCGATTTATTCAATTGTTTTTTTTTTTATACACAGGTGTCCATGGTGAAAGGCAGCAAGGGCTACGGGTTCAGCATGACCGGGTGTAGTCCTGTTGTAGTCAGCAAAGTCAACACGGGTGAGTACGACTTGCAAGACCCTTTCTATCGGCCTCTTTTTCTGCTTGTCATTCATTATATGCATCGACAGGTTTCGGTAGAATAAACATTGTTGTTTTTGTCTGAAATTGTCACGTAATTTACCACCAAGTGAACAGTTCCCTGAATATTTTGTTCATCTTTGTTTTTAGTGACACGACTCAGTCATCTTATAGTTTATATATGTATATATATATATATATATATATATATATATATATATATATATATATATATATATATATATATATATACATATATATATATAAGTTTTTCACATTTTGTTACTAAGCGAGCACCGTACAGGTGTTATTCCACAGGGCATTAGACCGCCACACCAAGTAAAATCTTTTCTATAAAAGGCTCACTAATATCACTAAATGTTTGAACGAATTGGGTGTGTGAATTTGGCCTAAGGAGTTGAGCAACATTTCTGTTCATTTTAGTATATGATATTTTTATTATTTCATCAACTACAGGGTCGCCGGCGGACCTGATGGGCTTAAGAAAAGACGACTGTATTGTTGCTGTCAACGGTCAGAACGTGTCAAGGTCATCCTCATCAAGCATAGCAAGACTCATTAAGTACGTGTCGATGAATGTCTTACGAGATAATTAATTTATCATTAAAATAAAACGAAAAGGTACGAAAGAAATCTTACGGATACCATTAACTTTCATTTTCTAACGATTTTTAATCCAGGTGCTATATTGGTAATTGAGACATTTAAAATTGAAGGCGGCGTGTAGGCGCGCAAGATGAACAATCTGTATTTATCTCATTAAGTTCACATTGGTGCGTTTACCTGGAGGCATTGATGTAACAACCAACAGTTAGAATGAACCCTGCCTTGACAGCCCACCACGATGACAGACTATGTTTTGAAAGACAACATTTTCAAGATACTGTCCTTAATATTTTTAATGTTATATACTTCCTGTCTTAAGAGACCATAATTTGGTCATAATGTGTGGCCGACATCTCAAAACAGGTTTCACCATATCAGTAACACCCCAACATTGCACAGGATCTTGAAATTTAAATATAATCGGATAATTTAGATTTATTCATTACTGATCATTCTGCATACGCTAGACCAGTTTGCTCAAGATTAACGGCCTTTATGAGCATATGTGTATATAGTATGGTTTTGTCTTGAGGTGACGTTTACATTTTTTGTTGTCTCTCTGAGACTGAAAGCAACGCCTTTTCCCTGACGTATGTTTCTACTGATCTCTTTTAACCCTTGAAATGCTGATGGCGATAATTATCAAGCCAATATAAATAAGTGTAATTATCATACCATCATGTCCCTCACGTGAAAGCTTCTTACTCGAGCACATGTATCAGCCCCCGTGTATATTCGGCTGTTCCACAGAAAGTAGCCGAACCAGGTTGACAGCTGTCGCCGTCGCCGAGGGAAGTTGTAGACTTGGCATTGGACCCAGCATTTAAAGGGTTAAAATGACTTATCGCAGCATTGTGCTTCTCTCCCTTTTTTCTTAATTATTTACAGGATAAAAGTAAACCCCATTTAATTTTGACCATGATTTTTTCTTGTTTTTTCATATTCATTCATTTATTCTACTTCTTTTAGAAACTGTTCGGGCAACCTCGTGCTGGACGTACAGAGACCGCGACAACTGGCGGAGTGGGAGTGTTCGCCTCGGCGGCCCCTCAACAGTACCATGAAGATGACTTCCCTACCCTCTGACCTCGTCGTCCTCGAGGAGTTCAAGGAGAACCGCGTGCAGACATCGAGACCCGTTCTCAGGACTGCCACTTTGGGGCGACATTGCCAGGAGAGGAAGAAAGTCACATTCATGGTGAGCATCTTAAGGCATGTCTTGGTATGTAAGTTGATATTTGTCAGTGCTCGAGTAAAATTTCAACTGTTCTTCGGCAAGCTTATTTCTGACGGACAATTAACGTGATTTCAGAGCATCTACAGAAAAAAAAAATGAATAAAACAAGTGATGTCAGTTTCGGACAGGTTGAACATAAGATGTATCTTAATAAAGGAAATGGACATCATGTAATTGTCAATGTATTTTTTTTTTGCTTCCCTGATTTATGCTGCATATATTGACTCACAGTGAAATGTCCCCCAATGACCACGGTGGGGAGAACCATATTATGGTCTCTCAAAACAGTTGGTGACTCATACAAGCTGCAGGTAACATGAAAAGTAGGAGGAGAGGTAGCGTGAAAGGTCGGCCTGTCAAGCAGATTGCCGGTCATTGGCATGGTCTCTCAAGACAAGGACCACTGTATCACTATATTATGTTGTCATGCACCCAACAAAATTTATAGCAATGTTCCTTCAATTAAGCTCATGCAATAATGACTTTCGGTGTTATATTGATTCATCTATTGATTCATTATTTGTTTATCTTTTCATTCATTGATTTATTGTTGCTTAAATGTTGGCATTTATAATAAAAAACTTTAATTCATTTCACATATGTTACAATCCATTAACTTTTTCCATCTGTTTCTTAATTTCAGGACGTCGCCAGTTTAGTTTGACGTGTCACAACCTCGCACAGGATCATGTGCATAAAAGTACCAGACTACTCGATTGTCCCGCCCTCTTGTGTCAGACAGAGGGAAACCATTGCACAGGTTCTGACTTGTGGATCGCTGCCACCTGGACACCAGCATCAAATCACTGTTGTACTCTTGTGATCAGCAAACCAGTTACGTCGACAGCCATTGTTCAAGTTCAGGAACCATATTGTGAAGAAAACGAAAACTGGACTGCCCTCAAAGATACAAGAATTGTGGAATAATAACTATATCATTGAGGAACTTGTTTTGATCTTAGCCTTGTGTCAAGTCATATTCAGTAAAGCTGCATTTTGGTGAAAGACACGTTTCTTTCTTAAGTGAAGAACAAAGTGAACGTCCATTCAGACCTGTGTAATTGTCATATGATTATGAAAAATGAGTGGCTAGTTTGGAAGGGAACATAGGCTGTGACTGATTTGATGCAGCACTGGATGTGTGGAATTACATGTAGCATAAAGAATCATCTACCTTCCTGCTGCAAGGCCAAGAACTTGAACTTCAAGAAATGGGCTGAACCTTAATAATCCCTTCCAGGTCATTGTTCGTTTCTGTGTGCAAAGACGATGATGGACATTCTTTTCTGAATGGGAGAATTACTGAACAGCTGGGCTGTCAATTCGCATCCTCCACCACCATTCTGCAGCACACCCAGGTGACCACTTAATAAGGTCTGCTTTGCAAGCAAACCTTTGCACACAATTGTGATATGATCATACAAAATGTGGGAATCGCAAGGGGTTTCTCAAATCAATTCAGATGTTGTTGTAAAACATATCCTTGATTGAAAGGGCCCACAAGAGCTTCAGTTTAAGCCTGACACACAACCGGACCTTTTATGTAAATTTGTAATATTATTTAAATACTATGTACTTCGATACACCTCAATATCTCAAACGCATGGAATCTTAAAACTATGCATAAGAATGAATCTACACAAACAATTCACCTCAAATGCACACGGGTACAAATACATGAATAACATGGAAACAGACAAACGAAAAAAAATACACATATTGGGCACATGTAACAACCTAAGAAAACCAATGGTTACATTAATGTATATAGTATTATCATTTTTTGTTATTATAACACACTATGAAGTGTGTAATTGGTGCTGACTGTAAGACAACGAGATTTCTTTGTATATTATTCTTGTACATATAATTATTATAATTTTATTGGCAAACATATATGTCATTGAAACATGTAAAATTTGTAAATACTTGTATATTTGAACTGTAATAAAATTATTCAAAGAAACACACCATGTGTTGTTGTTAAATATTATGTAAAATAAGAGGGGTTTGAGTTATTTTTGTTTGTGAATTACTGTGAGTTATCGGTACTGTGTTATTTTACCATGGAGCCTGAGTATACAGGATATTACGTTTCTGGTCAACAAGTGGCCCGTGTCCGTCTATTGAAACGTTGTGTCCAGGATTATACCTCGGCTGGCTTCTTCACACTTCCCTGTTAAAACTATTTTAATATACGGTGCATGTCATGCTCATATTTGTACTGGGAATTCATTCATTTTCCTCTTGCTTATTGTTCGTGTACACATGTCGAGCTGCAACACATAGGTTTGTACCGTAGGTGCATCCAGTGAACAGTCAGGAAAGTTTGTCGTGTTTAAATTAATGATAATTAAATCGGTACACATATTTCACTTGAGTTATGAACTGGCAAGGTATTTTGTTACAGTTTAATAATGGAACTTCTTTGACTGTATTTCATTTCGACATGTTGGCCATTCGACATTAAAATCTTGTGAAGGGGGTTTTGGCAAACGTTCAGACCGTACAGAATGCCAGCATTCGACTACAAATGCCATCTGCAGAGGACGCCTTCCCATCCAACCTATTCTCCGCGTCAGTAGATGTTGGGATGTGGGATAGGAGGAGTGTTCGATGGTACCATTTTACTGCATATGATAATGCAATCATTGCAACGTAAATAGACAGGACAAGGTCATGGATTGGAATACGAGACCGGCATATTAATTTCCCGCCATATTATGCGGTGCTCCCGCATGTCAATCACGGAGGACACGGGCATATCACTGTCACATCAGGGCGAGATACCTATTCTCAGAAAGTTAGAGTCTTTCAGCGAAATTTAAGTTTACAAAACCATAATAATATTCATTTAGTGCTTCCTAACTTGGTTACAAGAACAAATTTCTATTTGCCTGTATCACTGAAGTACTTTTTATTTCCAAATGTTGGTAATATCCCGTTTCCCCGCACAGACTGCAGCCCGTATCTCACCAGGCGAGACTATAGTTACGAAAACAACCAGGTAGGCCTATGCAGTTGTGGCGGGAAAGCAAAATGCATGCCTCGTATTGATACAGTTCAAAAAAAAAAAAAAAGACATGGCGATAGCAGTATTAATGGGCGAAAATTAAGGTAACAATTTGTTCTCTTGTTGCATTCGTTGTAACTTCTATAAACAGGACAGAATCATGGATTGCAATTGAATCACTTTAAGGAGTGAATCATTCCCTAATAAATACGGCGACCCCAATGCAGGAAATTTTGGCGAAACAATTTGTACTCTATCTAGTTGGAAGCTATACATGGAGGACTGGCCATCCAGTAATCTTAGAAACAACTAGAAAAGAAGATTTGCTTCAAAGTAAATCTGTTTGTGTGCCTGTAAGTAAAACTTGTTGCCCATTAAAATTGAAGCTGAAAAATCCACATACGAGAAAATGTGAAATTTAAGGGAGAAGGACAACCGTTGTAAAATAAGGCTCTAGAATTCAAAAAAAAAAAAAAGAAATGCCAGGGAGAAAGAAAGAATCCCTGATGAAGCAGAATGTTAAGTGTCAGCTTACTAGCAAGTACACTTTTCATTGTAACTGATCCATTTAAGAATTGTGGTTGACACTTAAGCATGGATTTATGACAAAATGGTCACCATATGGTAGCCAAGAAGTGTCATGTCTGTCATGAGTAAAAACAACAAATTCTAGTGATGTACATATGTATATTGCTCACAATAGACTATGGCCTGTTGTGCCCGTCTGGTCTACCACAGGTATGTACAAGTCTGCTATTGTTGCTCCTAATTCACCCACAAGGCCACACAGTGTTCAGATAGTCTAGCTTTAGCGGTGCCTGAGAGCTTAGCGGTGGAAAAAAATTGATGATGAACAAACCTGGATATGAAATCGGATTGGCACATCGACACATAATAGTTTTGAAGATACATGTTCAACATTAGAATTTTTCGAATGCCCCTACGTAGCATAATTGGCAGTTTAACAATGTTAGTAGGGGTTCATTGGGTGAGCCCACAGCACAAACCTGTAAACTGAAGTTGAAGTAACACCTCTACTCATAATGGTTTTGGTTTAAACTAGGTGCGGATCCAGGATTTGTCAAGGGGGGGAGCTGAACATGGCGATTAAGCCGGGGGTCCGGGGGCCGCCCAGGCCCCCGGCGGGTGCAGGGCGGAGCCCTGGCGGGGGTGGGGGGGTGGGGGGGTTAACGGGGGCAGAGCCCCCTCCCCAAAGCTCCAGGGTTTTAATGCATTTAAAGGGGCATAAACTGCATTTTTCTGTCAATAAAATACAGTGGCTCCCCTCTTACAAGGCACCCAAAATGCAGCCTAAAAGTGGCCTTGTAAGAGGGGCGGCCCCTTCTAGAGGGGGAATATATATAATAAAATGTTACACTTTCTGCATAAGAATGGTGACTTTTCAAGAGGAGTGGCCTCTGGTGAGAGGGGCCTTATACAGGGGACCACTTTAAGAGATATGATGTCTGGTTTATCTTCATTTGGGATGACAGTGTCCCATAATAAAACTTTGATAACCATTACAAAGGGTTTTATTTTTCAAAGCTTCCATCTGCTGTTCAATTGTCATTGGAATTCACAAATTCTCCAGAACAGGAAACTGTGTAGTTACCATGGTAATATATTTGAATGTTATGTGACACTTGTCATATGAATTTGAGTCCATAAAAAACAAGGAGGACACATGAAGTGACCAACATTTATGAACATGTGTAACTATAAAACATTCAAGCCTGCAGCTGTACACTGGAATTATTTTACAATTAGATCACAATTTAGGCAGCACCACACAACTACTTGAACGACAAAAAAGCAATAAATCAAATTACTAATAAAACTACAAAATTAGAGGAATGTTTTGAACTATATTCATAATGCCACAATATATGTTTAGAGCTAAATTTCACAAATCAGCTTAAGTAAATATAATACATAATCTCAGTACAAAACGAAAATCAGCACCATCTGATCACTTAATAACTAAAATGATCTGTCTGGAATCAGAATAGTCCGAGTTGCACTGAGTAAGACACAAATCCACAATGTGGATGAGGATTTACAAATCACTTATCACATTCAGTCAGCACCACTGAAGATACATCTAAATACTTCTAATCATTAACTAACTATAAAACTAAGCCTCTGAAAAATTTCTTCAATTGTTCTAAGGAAGTCAAAATATATTACTATGCTACAAATCCACAATACAGGATATGATTAACCATGAACAAATTAAACTAATTCCTCTCAGAGGAATGTCTCCAATATCACAAGTTTTAGAAAAACATATGTGCTTTTTGAATTCACAAATGTGTAAAAAGTATAAATCTTCAGTCAGCAGCAAAAGTAATACTTAGTAGTTATGAAATCATTTATCTATCACCTTGCTTATTAGAGGAAACTAGGGTGAGGTAACTCTGCTGAAAGAACCAATACAAACTGCAGATACAAATTCAATCCTCTATGCTTTGATACAATGCTATAAATATATACATGAATTAACAGTTTTTCTTCTATGACTTAGAGCATGAAAAACCTGTGACTAGTTGCCAATACAAGTTGAGTACTACCAGTATAACAGATGCATGGACGGAGGAGGTTAATCATACTGTATACACTCTCTGCAGGTGAAGTATGAGTTTCACTAATGTGACTTAAAGCTTGGAGGCGCCAGAATTTTTTTCTTTTATTTTTTTTGTTTTTGTTTCTTTTTTTCTTTTTTAGGGGCGCGCGCTCCCCCCCCCCCCAATCCGCTACTGTAAACATACTTTTTTTCGTAAGGATACAATTGGGAAACAGGACAAGGCCCTATATAAATTGCTCTTGCACAAGAAAAAGATTAAAGAAGAGATGACACGTATCACAGGTTAAGAAACTATTCACTGTAAGGAAGAAACGCCACAAGACGAGGACAGATAGAGTGGCGGTGCCACACAAGCATAAGCGGAACGAGACAAGACGTCACAGATAGAGGGTAGGGAGATGAAGTCCGCCTTCACTTAACCATTGTTATCTATATGCACATTTTTAGTTTCAAGATTTTGACCGCATTATGAACTACGTCACTGCTCCCAGTCTGAGGGGTCCTGAAACAGAACCTTGGGGGACACCTGCTTTGACTCTTCCGCAACGCGATGTCGCACCCTGGACAACAAATCTTTGCTCACGTCCATCTAAGTAACCACCGAACCACTGCGGCGGTGGGCCGCTCATTCCCTACTTTTCTAATTTATGTGTAAGTCTCGGGTGATAGACGCGGTCAAAAGCTTTCGATAAATCACAAAATAAAACCCTGACATCCTTCTGAAGAGAATATAATATGTTTGAAGACATACAACATAGTAACTTTTTCAGTGCCGTAATTAGTACAAATTTAAAACTACAACTTCAGCTCATGGTTCATTGGGTGAACCTACAGCACAAATCGGAAAATTCAAGTTGGAATGGCACCTCTACACTTAATAGTTTTAAAGATATTCAAGATTTAAAATTTTCAAATGACCCTATCTTCATAAACAAAAAAAAAAAACGCCAGGTTTTATGTAAATAGGTTACCAAGTTTGGAGTTTCTACGTGTAATATTCTTCAAATGAAGTGTCGGATAAAGAAAGAAAGAAAGAAAGAAAGAAAGAAAGAAAGAAAGAAAGAAAGAAAGAAAGAAAGAAAGAAAAAGAAAGAAATGACATATACTGTAATCGGTAGTAGCTGTTTCCAGCTGCATATTTGTCAGACTTGTCTAGTTCCATAATCAATACAAAAAGGTATCAAATCTCTGCGGTTCTCTTTCTTTTAGCTGGTTGTTATCGATGAAGTGGTTCGTTTGCAAGCCGCGTACAGACGATTTGTTTTTGTCAGTCAGAAAGAGACGCATTGTATTCAGCTGCTCATTTAATATAAGTGACTTCAAGGCTTGATCAAAACCTATGGCGCATCTCTGGATACAGTAATTATCAATACGCTCCAGACGACAAATCTGAATTACAAGAAATGCGTAGTAATTCCTATGGATTTCTTAGAAACACCAGGGAGGTTTACAAGACACTAGGTATACGTATGTAACAAAGGTTTTTGGAAGAGATGGACAGAAAATAAAGAAGCAAAAACTTGATAAAAATGGGAATGAGTGAGTCTATGGCTTGAGGATGCACAAACGGATACACAATAATGTAAACTTATTCTGAGAAAAATCGGGAAATCTTATATCAGTTTTACCCATGAAAGAGTTGGGAAGAAAGTCAATGGTCGAGAAAGACCGATACTTCAAGAAGGTGTATCAGCAACGGATAAAGAGAAAATATTAACACAAGTGCACTGAAGCACCAACAAGTGCTTGTTAAAAAGATGTTCACCCTGCTGTGCGAAGGGAATAGCAACGCCTGAAGGATGGAGAATAAAAAGAGAGAGAGAAAAAAAAGCTGAACATGCAGAATGCAATGTAGTTCTGGATTCTGAGTGGCGTGTTTTGCTCAGAGATAATGTGGTGATTGATCAATGATGGTGTCCCACGTATTTTCAATAAGCGGTCCAAAGCAACGTTCAGTGGGTTTTGGAATATACACGGTGTTCGCAATAAACTAGAATCTGATATTGTACTGAACTGGCCTCAGACACTTGATGCTATTATTTTGTGTGAAACTTTGACACCGCTTCCATTTTCAGCACCTCGTTTTACATTAATACTAAGTTAAAAAAAAAAATAATTAAAAAATAAAGAAAACAAAGCAAAAACAAAAAACAAAAAAAATAAATAAACAAACAAACAAACAGAAAAACTTAAAAAAAAACAAAACAAAACAAAACAAAACAAAACAAAAAAAAAAACAACAACAACAACAACAAAAACCCACCAAAAAGTGATGGAGGTGATGTTGCTGTGTTAGAGCCCCATTGTTTTACAGATAAAGTGGCGAGTATTGATGTAACAGGTGCTGATCAAGTTAGCTTCCAGTTGTCCTGTCTGCCTGGCATAAGCTTTTCTAGATACCACCTTCTGACTCCAGCTTTTATTCAGAAAATGGGTGGGCTCACATACAAGGTAAATGTGTGGAGTTTTGTTTATACATACATATTTCAACTGGATTGCCCTATAGTGCATCAAGATGTCACTAATCGGGGTTCTACAGAACATGGATTGACACACAAAATGCATATTACAAAACACACAGGACAAAACAAGAACAAAGTTAACTAATTAACAGAGAAGCTGTACACATATTTAAGATTTGTACCCTGCATACCAAAATCGAAGTAATTTAAGTCACCAAAATGCAAAACAAAGCAAAATTATTTACTAGAGATAGAGTGTACACATATACATCCCTGTTCACAGTAATGCGCATTAGCGGTAGGAAATTTCATAAAGGACACTTAACAAATAAGTTTATAGAAATTAGCGACTTACTCAATCGAAATGACTGCTTATACCTAACGGAACTAAAATGTGAAGCGTCTTGTCTCTACAATGTATCTTTGGAAAGCATCACGAATTTGTATGTTGAAGTGAATGGACAATTCGTCGTTACCAAAGAAAAGAATATGAGTTAGTCTGTCACTCGCTGTGTTTATAATCAGACTCGGGTGGACGCCGGGAGCAATAATAGCGATGATGGAGTTGAGAAGTTTAAATCTATAAGTTGAAAACTTTGGACAAAAGAACAGAAAATGTTGCAGATCTTCAGTGGGGTAGGAACAAAAACATGTAGGTTGTGGAATGATGTTGACTTTAAAGACACCAAAGTTAAGTCTCGAGAATCCAAGACGAAGCTGGGTGTGACAAATGTTTGCAAATCTGTGTCCTTGGGTATAGTAAACAGGAACATAATCCACTGCTAGTAGAGTTTCTTTCAGTTTTGATTTGAATATTTGGAGGGAAATTGAGTCTCTAATATCGGAAGTAAGATTATTCCACAGCTTAATAGAGTCTGGAACAAGGGTTTGTGTAAGCGGTTAGTTTTGCAATTAATGGGACGTATGGAGCTAGTGTGGCAGAGGTTTGGAGCATTAATAGTTGGAGGAATTAGTTGAGAGAGATAGGAGGGTGTTAAGTTGTGGTACATTTTGTAAAGAAGAAGTAACATAAAGTACTTCCTTCTGCTGGCGAGTGTTGTCCAACCAAGTTCACGTAAGAGATTGGCATGTTATGTGTGTCTTAATGCACCTGTGCATATTTTGGCAGCTTCAAACTGTATGGATTCAATAAGATCAGAGAGTCCGTGACCACAGTTGTGAAAGAGCTCACGACCATATTCAAGAATTGGTCGAATCATAGTTAAATGGAGTTTAATCAGAGCTTTGCGGGAAAGTTTATATTTGAATCTACGCAGATGGGCAATTCGCTGGCTCGCTTTGGTGGTAATACAGGTAATGCGAGCATGCCAAGATAAATTGCTACTGAGAGTAATACCAAGATGAGTGTGTGAGTCTGTCGCAGGTATTTCAGAGTCTCCAAGATGAACGGGTGGATGGTGTCGTTAACAAGTTTGGTTGAAAATATGACAGAGAGTAAGAGAGATAACACGCCACAATTTTCCCCAGTTATATATATATATATATATATATATATATATATATATATATATATATATAATGGAGAGATTAATGTTCAGATGATTAGAGGATTCGATCTGGTGATCAAACTGTAATATTTGGCGATTTAAATGCCAGGCTTTGTGCAGCAATCAACGGAATTGTACTGGACGATCCAGATAATATGTACATCGATATAAAAGACCCAACCCCAAAGCCAAGCCCTAATGGTAACAAGCTCTTGCAGCTTTGTATAGACTGTGATTTTCTGGTGGTAGAAAAAAAAATGAAATCCTTTTCTACCCATTGGCAAGGGGCACTCACATATATAAAAAATGTTACAATGGATCTCAAAATTAGACAGTGTATTGCCTTGAAATCACTGGTGAAAAGCGTGAAGTCATTCTAAGTATGCCAAGACATGAATATGCCCTCTGACCATGCACCTGTTTCAATTTGTCTGAATTTGAAAATGTAAAGTTGTTAAGCTCAAACAACTTGCTTCAGCATGCAGACGATCTTGGTGACAAGCTCGTGCCAAGGATCTTGGTGACCTCGGTACATTGCACAGGAAGGAACGAAGTTTATTCAAGCGTTGTGTAAAAATAAATCATATTGATCCTGAGCTCTTTATTCAAAAGATAGTCAATACGATATACTAGAAATATGTGAGGAAAACGAAGAGCAGGCTACAACTCAGTTACATTTTACATCATGTGATACATTTCAGTAACTTTTTTACATTCTGTGCTACTTTAAGTGGAAAAGCTTACGCGCAGAAACTTCAGTGTAATATTAACAAAAGTAGATGGCAAAGGATAATTGACTCAAACGACATCAAATTTTTGTGGAAAGCTATCAACTGGAAGGGCGAGTACGAGGACTCATAGCACAGAAGCGCCATCTAGTGACACATTCAAATATCATTTAGAGCAGCTCTTGGATCCTTCAAATGTGGAGAATTTAAATTCCGGGGAGTTACGTGCAAAGGTTTCTATACCCATATTAGATATCCAGATTGAACCTGATGAAATTATGGACGTTATACTTAAGCAATTAAAACCTAGTAAAGGTTGTGGACCCGACAGGATAAGCCCAGGGCTTTCCCACTGAATTGGACATTGTTCATAACAGCATTCTTAAATGCCATTTTTGTCAGGGATGGTACAATATGATCATCATTTTTTAATTAGTACTTGGGGTATTAAATTTCATGTCCCCCTCCCTCTAATCAGTACTTTAAAAATGATGATTTTCAAAAAATATCATACCAAAAAATGCACAAAATAGGCCAAAAGTTGACCATCATATTCCATATTCTGTGAAAGTGTAGAGACCCATTTGGTTTGAACATATTTTATTTCAAATACTACAATTGGGAAACAGGGCCGTGCCCCATATAAATCCCTCTTGCATATAAAGAAAATAGGAGGAGAAACTGCACATGTCACTGACACAGAAGACGAGTCAACTCCAAGAGGTGACATCACAGGACAAAAAAACAGGTAGAGTGGCGCCGCCACACGAGTTCAAGAGAAACAACAATACAGAACGCCACAGACAGGGAAAGGGGTTTTGAAGTGCGCCTTTTCTCCAGCAAACCAATAAATAGTGTGGTGAACTCCTTGAATAAGAGACCCGTTTAACCCCCTCCCCTCTTGCGTACTTTAAGTACTGATTAAAAAAATAATGAAAATGTTGAACCACCCCTTACAGGCTACCCTGCCCCTGGGCATATGCCAAATTGATCATGTTATTTAAGAAAGGGGACAAAAACTGAATGGTAATTTTCGTGGTATTAGTGTTATAAATGGTCTCCCTAAAATTTATGATTACGTGCTGAGCAACAGACGCATGACATGGGTTTTCCCTCATCGGGAGCAGGCAGGTGCAGTATACAAAAAAAAAAAAAAGGATGTACAGAGCACATAGTTACCCTTAATTAACCATGGATCATTGTTTCAAGAAAAAAAAAAGGTATTCGATGTTTTTGTCGACTTTCCCAAAGCATATGATCGTGTTCCACGGACCAATTTTTTCTAATATCTGCCTGACCCAGGTACGGCTAGGCTTCTCTAGGCTTAACTTTGACATCTGCACAGTAAATATAGTTCTAAGTGCTACTTGCTCCCGACTGAAGATGTTACTCATTTTTCCTTTTTTGTCCCAAATATGTCTCCCCTAGAAAGAAACTATTGGATAATAGTTCACCCTGACCTGATAATTCACATAGCTAGCGAAAGACTGATTCATACATTAGTCTTTGGCAGCAAAGAACTACCGGGTCTTCTCAAAATACAGATATCTGACGCGGTACAAAATTATGTGGTAGAAAGCAGGTGATTTGTTTTCTAATCCATTCCATAATCATGCAGTTTTATTCTCTTAAGTCGTTGTGACCTGTCACCTACTGACCAAATTATATAAGAAGCACACACTCAATGCTGTATATCTTATGATGTATAGCTATAAGTTAACCAAAGTTAAAATCAAATATAAATATTTATTGATTTACTGGCGATAATTACGCCTAGTTTCTATTGGCAATAGTGAATAGTATGCCAAACGTCATTATGTTACATTATATTCTCAATCTGAGTCTTTCAATGTCCTATTGACTTATGATATTTGTATGTGATGATATCAATATTTTTTCATTTATACACTTGTATGGTACCATAGTAACTTTTTGTAATGTCTTGTGCTAATTGTATATATATATATATATATATATATATATATATATATATATATATATATATATATATATATATATATACGATAGAGATATGATTTAAATTGAAATAAACTTTATTAACTGTATCACAAATAATACAATGTGACATTTTGTCAATACAAACACACACACATACACACAAATAAAGTACAAAAGTACCCTACATAAACGAGCATTTAGCACCTATGTGCGTTAATGCTCATACAAATGGAGAAAAAAAGTCAGAACTGCCCTCTGGTGGCGATAATGGAACCACAAATTTTGCAGTGTGATATATCAAATCATTATTCGTCTAGTTTCAGGATAAATAGAAAATTTTCTGAGTCCGAAGGGGAAGAAAGCAAGGGAAATATTTTAGTAAGTTGCTGAAAAAGGTTATTATTTTGTATTGCGAATGTTTTACAAGATATTAACATATGTTCTTCACTTTCAATTTGTCCACATGTTTCGCATTACCTTTTTTCCAAAGGAGTTTTTGTTGGTCTTTTGTGCCGCCCAGTTTCGATTTTAAGATTATGAGCGCTGATCCAAAAACGAGTAATACCTTTTCTAATTTCATAATCATTCATTAAATATAAGTATAGTTCTGGTCCGAAATCATATTTGAATTTTACATATGTCCTTAATTTCTTATCATCTTTACTATTTTCGAGTAGAGCTTTGTTCCATTGATTTTGAAATAATTTTTGTATCCTTTTTTTTAAACGTCTAGTCGGAAAATCGTCCTTATTGCCACCAACATTATTCCACATATTTTCAAAGTGAGTCACCTGAAAAACGTTTTGGAGAGTTTTCAACCATTGAAGTTTCCCAGAATTCTTATCATGTACATTACAGAGAAAGCAATCATATAACATTGAATCAGGATTTAGCTTTACTATTCGAAACCAGTATTTTGACATTAGTGTGATAACTTTCAGTGAGAGAGGATATTGGCCGAGTTCGCTTAAAACTGCAAAATTACATGCTTTTTTGTCCACACCGAGGCAAAATTTCAAATAGCTGAGATGTATTTTTTCAAAACTATTATTGACATGGTTGTTTACATCAGAAGATGCAAAAATTTTTCTGGTTGAAACATAAAAGGTCCCCTGACCTCACATGCATTAAGTAAAATTGGTGTAATGAGTCTTTCAAACAATGATAAAGCCACAGAGATGTGCAGATTAGTGTTACAAAGAATTCTTTTTAAATTGGCAGTAACTTTAGTAGCTTTAGCACTTAAATTCTTTACATACAGGTATGATACCTCCATGGTAAACTTACACGTACTTATGACGATGGACGACACCGTTTTATTTGCTAATACTAGAGAAAAGTGTTTGGCAAAGCGTTATGTTTAAAAAGACTTTTGTGAATCTGCAAGAATGGTGATAAATCGGGATCAGACCAATTTTGTGGTCATAAATGGATCCGATGAGGACAAGATATCCTTGTATATTAGTGGAGACAAGTCACTTCTTGTACTTCGTTGTGAAAAGTGCCGGTATACTAAGCATATACTTAGGCAGCATCTTCACGTGCAGAAAATAGATAGAATTGACCAATGGGCGACAGAACAAAACGACGATTGGACAATGTGACAAAAGGTGAATGTACGTCTACAGTGCCACAAAGAGTCAAATGGGGCACATAAAATTCCATTTCTCATGAATTGTGCTAGTAACAGACCGCATGAACAGACGCTTGGGGCCACTTGATTAAGACATCACCGAAAATGGTTAAGTCAACCATGCCCTTGATTGTGACGTCAATTTTTTTTCGGTGAAAGCTTGGTGAAGCCAGGGACGTGCTATAGAAGCACGTCCCTGATGAAGCTAACCATCTCAACCAGCCCTTGGCCTGGTTATCTTTCATTATTTAAACCCTAACTGGTGATCCTGAACCACGCGCTTCAGCTACAGAAACCAAAAATCTTCCATGGTGTACCGTGAAATACCTGTGTGGTCCAATGTACATTTTGCAGTGCTGCAATGGAGGCATCAGGAGGCGTATTCTAATAGCAGCACAGAGAAGCTTTGTGGGGTAATAATATTGGGGTAGGAATATGATTTGTCGCTTGATTAGACCACTTCAACCAGTGAGGTTCAGTAACTCTGGAGAAGGCCTTAATCAAGTTGACCCTACTTTACTTTTTCTATCTTTACATAACCCCCTATCACTTCACTTTCGGTGTAATTTTAATTTATCGATGAGACTACCCCTTAACAACGGGGGCACCGCGGGCAGGGCATGACCCGCGGTGCGTCCAAATATATACAAGTATAAAAAGAACACAATACGTCACTATACGCACCAATCATGTAATGAAAGGTCGGGCTCAGGGAGTCGCTAAGTGACTCGCGCCTGTAATGCCACGCTTCTGTTATAAACTTTTTACAGATAAAATCAAACAGTGACCCAACATTTTTTCCCAAAGTCAAATGCTTGTTCGCCAAGTAAAAAACAAAGTTTTCTTATTTGTGAGGAACCCATGTATTTGTACCATACGTGCTCCATACCGCACTCTCTTAGACTATTTTCCAACATAAATATATATTTGACTCTAGTATGGTTTGTTGTACTACATTTAAACATGAAATGCGGAAGATCCTCTTTTTCGCGGTGACACAAATTGCAAATTTCATGTGATAATCCCCATCTGGCGAGATCTTCATTCAACCCCATACAACCGACCCTGGCCAAAAATTTTAATCGGACTCCAGCAAAATTTCCAAAGTCATAAATGTATTTACTGCCAAAAGTAGAACCCTTAAACAACCGAAACCAGTACAAAGAACTTTTATCATCAATATCTTGAAAGAATTCTAACTTGTAACTTTCTAAACTTAAATTTCGATAAGGCTGCAGCCGGCCGTCATTTTTGCTTGTCAACGCACGGTCCATTCCTACATTAATCAGAATTTGGTGAATTTTATTAATATAAGGCCAGGGTGGTTCGTTTGACCATCATAACTTCCCAAAAGTTCATTAAAAACTTGTTTACATAATCTGTTATCAGGCAAATCGTAATTTATCTGTGGTAATACTTGATTCGGATTCGATCTAAAATTAACTTAAGTGGTAACCATCCAAATTCTCCTAAAACCGCTGAAACAGCCGAGAAGGACCTTACTCCCATAATCGCCTTAGCCATGCTATACTGTATTGTTTTAATTAGTGCTTTGCTCTCATTAGTATTGTTAAGCCAGACAGCACATCCATGTGAGAGAGAAGGTACGATGATGCTTTTCCAAATACTATTACCAAACGAAAATCTGTTAACGTTCTCATGAGCTGATAAGATATTGCATAGATAAGCTCGTAGGCGTGATGCCTTGGGTTTCAGTAACGTTTTAAGATGTGATAAGTCACACAAGGACTGGGTGAAAAGTATTCCAAGATATTTATAGGTCGTACACTCATTAATAAAAGAATTCCCTAGCATCCATTTCCTGCTGGGGTTGTAACGTTTGCCAATGACCATCACTTTTGATTTATCGTAATTAAAGGACATGCCCCATTTAGATACAAATACATCTGAAACATTTGACATTTTAGTCAAACTTTCTTCACTTTCACCAATAAGGACCACATCATCTGCGTACAGTAAACCAGGAATTTTTGTTCCGTTGAGGGGAATGCCAAAGTTTTTATCATTTAACATGTCAATTAAATCTTGCATAACCAGGGAGAACAGAGTCGGCGATAGGATACAGCCTTGTTTTACACTATGTGCAACCTCGAACCAAGATGATTCAAGTGGTCCGAAAATAACCTTGGTATTCAAAAGTGTGTTTTTGTGTTCAACAGAGCTGAGGGACGGAATCATATTGTAAGTGACCTAATTGTCAGACTTTTCAGCCGGTCAAAGGTCGAATAAAGCCACACAAAATTAATTTTAAGTTTCTCATGCACCGCCGCCTCAACAAGAACTCAGACCTACCTTTCATAGTGAAAAAGAAGGTGTTGGATGCAGCCATGTTATATGGGTGTTAAAGTTGGTTCAGTGCAGGACTAAAAAAAAGTTGAAAGTTTATATATGGGTGTCCTAAAAGCTTTGCTGGACTTAGAATCTCTACAACCAATGACAGTTGCTTTGCTGAACTTGGTGAAACATAAACAGAGAGAGTTTTTAAAATAAAAAAGAATGTTTGACGAAAGAAGAGGAATGGAAGACGACCCTCTCATGTTTGCCATAAAGCTGACAAATAACACTAGCACAGGAAAATAACTGATTTATTAGGTCTGGATGATATTTTAGGACACGGTATGGATGTATTGAAGGAGAAGGGCATAAGGTAGATCGAAGTTCTTGATGTACAGGGAAATTAACCCTCTCTTGGAAGTGCAAAATATATACTCCTGGTCAATATATGTAAAAACATACCACGCCCCTGTGATCAACATTGGGCTGTGGCATCTTTATTTTTACCAGCAGTATATGTACAAAAAGAATGGATATTCATACCCCGAGTACCTGAGACTGCCAGTCTCCCGCCTGCGGCTTTCGGAACATAGGCTGCGTATAGAAACTGGGCGCTTGCCACTGTGGACTGGTTCAAGACGAAGGCCATGGCATAAAATATAGCAGCCAAGTCGATCTTAGGGTCAAGTATAATAAACAATCAATATACTTTCCAAAATGCATCGTCGACGCTAATGATATGAGTGACTTTAAATTCCATGACATATTGTGGATACTGTTATATTGCCTTTATGCATTGCTTTGGGCTGGTTTTGGAAGGTTTAGCCCAACACTTTTGCTGTCTGCGGTGTCTTATCCGGGTTTACTTCAAGCTGTGTAGCAGTGCCACTGTATCTGTGTTATGATATGTTGCATCTCTTACAAGTGTGTCAGCAAGTGTATCGTCTTCCTGGTTGTGCAATATCCAACTGCTCCTCCATTTTGTGCAAGAGGGATAAATATATAGGGCTATCCCCTGATACCCAATTGTTTTTATTTTTCGATAAAATATGTATAAACATATTACTATAACTAATTATTCCCAAATTACGGCGGAGGGAATAGGAGAAAGAATGAAAGATTGGGCTGTGGCATCTTTATTTTTACCAGCAGTATATGTACAAAAAGAATGGATATTCATACCCAGAGTACCTGAGACTGCCAGTCTCCCGCCTGCGGCTTTCGGAACAGATAAGAAAGAAGGAGAAGAAAGAAAGTGCGAAGGAGGCAATAAGAAGCAAAACAGGCTTAGAAAAAAAGAAAGGCTTTGCCTGTAAATTGTAATCCGATCGAAGCGCATTGTGCCAATAGTGTGAAGTTGTTTGTTTCACAGTATTTACGCAAATACGTCACAGTTGGTCTCCATGCAGGGCTGTGGTGGCGACGCTGTTATGTGTGTGTTTGTGAAAAACAAAACACAACAAAAAACAATTGGCATTTCAAACTGTAAAAAATTTACTTAGCTGTTTTACTGGATCAAAGGAGTAGAAACATCCAATTGAAATTTGTTAAAGAAAAGTCCTGAATAACTTAAGCTTCTTTAATTTCTCACCCTACTCCTAAATTAAGGAACAACACAAAACAATTGACATTTCAAACTGTAAAAACTTTACTTAGCTGTTTTACTGGATCAAAGGAGTAGAAACATCCAATTGAAATTTGTTAAAGAAAAAGTCCCGAATAACTTAAGCTTCTTTAATTTCTCACCCTACTCCTAAATTGAGGAACAATACTGCGCCGCGATTAAAATCAAAAGTACCTGTTGCATCTGGATAACCATTTGTCGCAAATTTGTTTGCCACAGACAATTTCCGTGACGCCAACTCACTTTTTTACTCTATTCATGGACTTGATCATGGATGAAAAAAGTTCATTTTCCATTTTGATAAAGCACTGAAAAAACTTAATGGTCAAAATGTTGTTGAAGTGCTTGTTTACACGTTAAATCACAAAAACGTGTTTGCTTAACGCCATGGCTACACTCTGTTTTGTGTTCATCCTTGCTTGAGCTTTGAGCAGTGTTGACAGTGAGAGCTGCCGACTCGGGCCATTCAAAGAAACGAACCGTCTCCAATAAGTCATTTCGCCATTTCTATCGTACTTCGATTGTGAATACACCAAAAACTAAAATTTAACATTATAGTGTCGCATTCAGATCTGTTGACACCAAAAGCAGTTTAAAATTTTGTCAGCATAACTCCCTCTCAATTTTCCCGACACTGTAGACCAGATATTTGAGAGTCGTTCATAATCTTAACTTTTAACAGTTCCCCCGCATGAAGAGTCCGCCGATTCCGTCGTAGTCGACACAGTGTGCTTTGTACCATGGCGTAAAAATTGTGGTAAACTATCGTCAGTATATCATAACTTAATTGGCTCGACGCCCTTTAACTTACGTTGTTAATATATCTTACTCATTAAATGCTATTTTAATTTCGATACACAACACGATCAAGTCGTAATCTAAGGCAATTTTACGGTAGGTTTGAACATACATCAGCAATTCTGGCAAACAAACGGACGAGGAGCATCCCAAAAAATCGGTCATGGTCTATTTAGTGTCAGTTTGTGAAATGGACAGCAAATACAATCAAATATGCCAAGTCGGTAATATGCCACCGTGTTTGAAAGTGTAAAACTTGTTTGTATTCGCCTTATCTTTGACTTAGGCCGGACTTTATCTTTGGCTTGATTTAACTTGGCGTGGGCCAGTTTTCGTGCTGTCTTAATTTTCTGATTTAATTGAAAAATCACGCCCACAATGTTCACAAACGCCTTGTTCTTTGATATAAGTGGTTTGTCCTATTTGTATTTTAAATGAGTTTTGTAATGAAAGACCTTTATTTTGAAAGGATTATCAAACATACACTTGTAGAGTAACTGTTATGATAACAATTTAGCAGTTGTGAAACAAGAACTCAGGTGCCTTCGACCTATCAGGGATTAGCGGCTCACACCTCGCGTGCGGCCGTCCATAAAACAGCAACGCGACCGTTGTCCTCCAACAGAAACCCAAACAGTCACAGAAAATATACACGCATCTCAAGAAGATAAGCTGGTCAACGCACAAAAAGTATTTGAATAGAGAGCATCATGGATTACGACAGACTTCCCGCGGAAGATCATCTTCCCACCTTTGACTCGTCAGAGGGCCCCCTGTATTTGGAGATGTGGGACTCGCAGCCCATCTGGACAGGACAACCAAGACGCCCTATATGCCAAATCTACAAAGGTTGGTGTCAAATTAAAGTTATTTACATATATGTATATTCTGCCCGGGATATTTTTGTTTACTCTACGTTAACGATAGTGGAGTAACGAATGCTTCTTCCTGGTCTCGAGACAGTGACCTCAGAGACGGGACTTCGGGCCCAAAAGTCGCCATGGTGCGTGCGCCCCGCCCAGCAGCAGCTGGATTACCCCAAGGGTCGTTTGGTTTAAACGTATTTTATTCCATGACAAGTCAAGTACACAGAGCCAAGTGGTTTTCAAAGCAGTCTGTCATGGAAGGCAATTGGGGAGGAGGGCTTAGCCCTATATTAACCCCTCTTGCTGGGAATTGGCAAAGAGACAGGACAGACAAGACACCGCACAGCCAGGCGCATTCCTCCGCGACATAATCCTGTCTTGACTGCAGAGGAGTATTATACCAAACCAGCAAGTTTAAGGAAGACACTACAGCTCGACAAGACAGACAGAAGGGCAGGCTGTATTAAACTAAACCGCTGATCATCCACATCGTGAGTCGTTTGCCTGCGGTGCTGGCCATTTTGCATGATTGGTCTGCTTGACGGGCAGGCGGCTTATAGTTGGGAAAGTACTCAGTCGCTGCCAGAAGTGTGTCTATATCATATGGCTGCATGGGTCTTCATATTACGAGTGTGTGCATATTCTATTCTGAATTTGAATTCATAGTCTATATTGTATGTTCAAGTGCGCAATCATTTTGTCCTGTCTGTGGGTCTTCTATGTATTTTATGCGCCACTGTCTGGAGAATCCCCAGATGAGTCAACCTATGGACTTATAAACAGATAACATATATAATAACGTATAATAGCTCCATGGTCAATCAAATATTACTGGACAACCTAGTCTGAAATGATATTTTTTGGATTGAGTTTCATGTTTTTATTATATCTTTTTAATTAATCAATTCATTAATCAATTAATTAATTAATTAATTTATTTATTTATTGTTGTAAGTAGTTTCATTTATTGTATGTTCGCTTTTTTAATTTTTGTTAAGTCAATGGATTTGTCTTCTCATGAGTCCCGTAATAAACTGAAAGTGTTTTCGAAATGATTTGTATCTTCTTTTCAATTGTAGGACAAACAAACTGCAGAAGGCTTTTCTTTCTTTCTTTCTTTCTTTCTTTCTTTCTTTCTTTCTTTCTTTCTTTCTTTCTTTCTTTCTTTCTTTCTTTCTTTCTTTCTTTCTTTCTTTCTTTCTTTCTTTCTTTCTTTCTTTCTTTCTTTCTTTCTTTCTTTCTTTCTTTCTGTAGTTATGGTAGCTCCATTAATAATATCTGATGAATGATATTTTGCCCATGAAAGCTTTGCTAGTTTGCTGCAAAACAGAATCGGCAATAAAGGCTAGAAGTTTTCCGGGCATAGATTATCAATATGCATACATTACAATTTATTTCTGTCTTTGTATACTTTTAGGACAACTCAGACTGGCTATTTACCTAAACCATGGGCTTATGACTGTACACAGTAAGTACAAACATCGCGCACATCTGCTCTATGTTTGTTACAGCCGGTGAACATAAGTAACAGCAAACACCACACGGGGGCGCCATCGTATTTGACCACGAATCTGTTGTCGTTCCCTTTGAAGCTGTGAATCACAACATACCTTGATATACATTGTGTATATATCAATGGCAAACTGCAATGTGGAAAAAAAAAATAAAAAAACGTTGGTTTGTTCCGATTATATTGTTTCAGAAACGGCACGGAAACAGGGCCATAGCCATCATAAATCATGTGGATTCTGGTAGACAAGGCAGAGAATTTAAAACACCAGGGAAAGCGCGACATCGAAATACTATTGAGAAAAAGTCGCGTTCAAAACAAGAATAATTTGAGTTGATTTGAAGTGGTTGACTTATTGAAAACAGTGCAATTGTAAAAGTATCCGTGATGTAAGGAACAAGTGGTAAGCATGTTCACACTTTAGATTATACAGACAATAACGAAAATACTCTACATTTCAATCGAATGTTTTTGTGAAAACTGTTGTAAAAATACAAAATGAAAAACAGTCATATTTACCATGCTAAACACGCTACCATATTGACTCAATTCATTGACTTTTCATGCGATTTTCTACTTAGTCATACAGGCACGTGACCTAAACTCCAAATGGCAAAGACCCTGCGATGTGTATGTCAAGGTAAAATTTGCATTTTTGTTTTCATTCGCTCTATCTCCCTTCAACTTTTACCGCTTTTGTTTTTAAATAGAATGACATTCAAAAGAGATTCATTGCTGTAAGCTGTACGAACTTCAGAGAGCGATACAGCGTAAGGACGTGCATTGGTCAGAATATATAGACATATATATATATATATATATATATATATATATATATATATATATATATATATATATATATATATATATATATATATATATATATATATATATATACAGCGTAACTTACGCTGCAAGTCCTTACGGTAAGGACTTGCAAAGATAAAGATACTTTGGTCAGAATATATAGTGTTACTTTTTCAAATTACATAATAAAATATCCAGCGAATAATATTGATTATTTTGAATGCCTTTATGGTTCCATTTGAAGATTTTTTTTTTTTTTGTAAAAAAGGAACTTTGTTAGCGTTCATTTTCATGTAGATTTTTTTTCGTGAGGGTCACTCAACAAGTTCTGACATCCATAGCGTTGCAAGTGGTCGCTTCCAATATCTCTTTTTGTTTCGGCGCTGTTTACACGTGTATCTCTTTCTGACATATTTTGTGTTACTTTTCAGGTCTGCATGGAACCGGATACAAACAAAAGGTTGCGGTTTCGGACCGATGTTGCCCCCCAAAACAACAATCCTATCTTTGAGGAGAAGTTTTCTTTGTAAGTAGCGCTAGTTTTGCTGCTGATACATGTATTTCCATTAATAGTCTACATTGCTATGTGTTGGAGGCTTAGATAACCGCTTAAGTGGTTAAAGTAAAGTTGCATCAGACGGAAAAAAGAGTAATGTGATGATGGGATTGAAGATTCTATTCATTTTTTTGTTTATTTATATATTCATTTTTTTGTTTATTCGTTTTACAATTTTTCTTTTGGGGGGAGGGGGCGACATTGCAAAAATTGTGAACATATCTAATTTTTGATAAGGAAAATCTTTCAAAGGTATTTCCCCCTCCATAAAAAAATGAAAACGAGTTCTCTAATCACCATAAGTAAATTTTATTCTATTTGTGCTGAAATATTTCTAGGTGAAGCTCTGTGTTTTTACCTTTTTTTAGCCGTTACCCGGCAACTCATAACCTAATTACAATTAAGTTAGATAAATCAGAACAACTTGCTGGCGACAAAGTTGTAGGCAATGAAATTCGACGAAGAAATTAACCGGAATCTGATTCTGTCTGTGACGTCTCATAAGAATTTAAAAATTGGACTTTATGCATCAGATGTACGCTTTGTTTACAGTGAAGTGCTACAACAAGACATGTCCAAGCGTCTTCTTATTTCCATCTGGAACAAGAACAGCACCAAGTATGTACGCTTAATGTTACTTAATTTTCACGGAAAAAAATCTTGAAATTTTCTTGCAAATCTGTTTAACTTGTTTTTATTCCACATGCGTTTCTAAACAGCCAGCAAGATAACTCAATCATTATTTCCTTTCTCTTTTGTAAGAAAGTAAATATACTTTCGAAAGTAAAGTTGCATTGCCATTTCACTAATAAAACTATGGTAAGTGACACTGACAGGCAAATCACGTATATTCGCCAGTTATCGCACACCACTTCACCCACATGTACCTAAGGAACAACAAGTCTGGAGCGCTCTGTCTTATATACAAGGCTACATTTACGCCGTACCATTGTACGCACTCGGTCCTTTTTTACATTAACTCATTTCATACCAGGCCCTGATTTTCCAGTATATTTACCTGTATTTAAGACGACAACTGTGTATTTAAATTCTTCACAAAAATAGCTTTCGTTCAAGTACCAACATGCCTTTAGTCTTAAGTCCGTAGTTCCGACGCTACCTGCCAAGTCATGCTGTATGACTTGCCAGGCAGTGCCAGAACCACTGACCAAGTCCTGTTACCATAGTATGGAATGAGTTAATACACTGTACTCATCGCTGTCGCTTCTATTCCATTGATACCCAGCAAGGGTACATATAGGGACAAGCCTGTTCGATAAAGGAAGCCCTACTTTTAAACCAATTTCCCCTGGTGACCCACTGGAAGGATTGAAGTAGCTTATATTACTGCTAAATAGCATGACTGTGCCACAAACTTATGATAACTGCCACATTACAGTGACTCAATATAACAAAAACAATACTCCACTCTCACAGGAATCTCACACCGTAGTAACTACATTACACACGTTCCATACCGTGTAGTACAGGTAGGCCTACATATTATCATGATATTTGTCTTTCAGGTCCACTGAGCTGCTGGGTTGCATGTCTTTCAGCATAGCGAATATTACGAATTCAACAAAGGTAAGTTTAACCTGCATTTAGTATACAACCTAGCAACCAAAAGAAAAACACGTTTCTTTTATCTCAGCGTTATTTGTGTCATGAATAAAAAACCGAATACATGTATCTTGGGCGGCAGATATGTATGTATGTATGTATGTATGTATGTATGTATGTATGTATGTATGTATGTATGTATGTATGTTCGCATTATGTGCATGATTGTAGAAATTACATTAAACAACCCAAAATGTTCTATTGAATGAATGTGGCGGTCCATCGTACCTGGAATTAGTGTGTCGGTAGGACATTGTGATCTGACAGCACGAAACTGATCTGATCAAAATTATACGACAGCGGATCTTTAGCGTTCGACTTCACTTGGCGCTGTAATAAATCGACAGCATATGTCTGTAGTTCACTAGCTGCCCACTCAACAATCCGATGTTCTTGTTTACGACATACCACATTTCAAGTTACATTGTCTGTAATGTTGCTGTTACAGAGGGTGAGTGGCTGGTTCCACCTGCTGACAGAGGAAATAGGAAGGAGGAAATACATGCAAGCCTTCACCGCCAGACCCACATACCTGACAGACAGTGAACAAGGTAAGCGGCTTTACTGTTCACACGACAACGTTTTAGAGGCAGGGTGAAAGCCCAGTCAACAACTTTCCTCGGCGGCTAAAGCGTACGGAGAGGAACGGTTGACTCTGTCAAAATAAATAAATAAAAAAATAAATAAAGAGAGAAAGAAAGAGAGAAAGAAAAAAGAAAGAAAGAAAGACACTTTTCCACCATGATATCCCATTTTTAACTAAATTAATAGGACGCGCAAACCAATGGGCAACACGGGGTGAAATGGACGTGATGTGATAGGTACAGATAATATTTCTACTCTGCATGAAGAATAGAACATATATACACTCTCAAAGTAAATAATGTTGGGGCCATGAGAGTCATAGGGGAGTAGTGTTTAATATCGCACACAACTGAAAACTAAAAAAAACAACGACATAGCTTCCATAATTGACACTGGTAAACACAATGTTGTGTCTGTAGTTTGTCTTAAGTGTTTTTAATCATAGACAAAAAACACTATAAATGTATACACACACACACACACACACATATATATATATATATATATCTATATATATGTGCGTGTGTCTGTGTCTGTGTGTGAGTGCATGTATATTGTATATACACGACAATTTGATTATGGTCCAACCTTCAGAATTCAAAAGATGTAACATTATAGCTCACCATTTGTGATGTTGGAAAATCGTTTTAATCTTCAAGTAAATTATATTTTTGTGCCTTATTGTAGGTACACAAAGAAGCATTGCCACTGTGACAACAGATGAAGTCTTCATTCATGACCCACTTACGGTATGCGACTTTTTAAGGAGGCAAATAAAATTTGTTTTTGAATATAGAATGTTCAACATTTCAAGGTATCTTTTATGATTCCGCAATATAAACGCACGGGATTTAATGAAAAAATTGAATGTAAATGACATTGAGATCTCATGCACACCCTTTTTAAACGGTAAAGTCATATGCGTATTAAGCCACTGCATTCAATTGAATTAATTTGGTGATGTTAGTCCAGTTATACAGCTCTGTGTGTTTCAATCACACAACGTTGACTTTTTCAATTATATTTTTGTAATGACTGTGTATTTAGTCTCCCGATTATTATCTGACTGCCAGGTTATCATACCGAAGGGGCGGAGTCCAGGATACGGCTTCAGTATGATTGGATGTGGACCCGTTACCATCAGCAAAGTGCAGCCTGGTAAGAAAGGCCTTTTACCAAGCGAGAAAAAAAACCCCGTAGTGTTTGACATATTGTGCCCTCAACACTAATTTATTGAGATTGGTTAAATATTGATTCCCAGTGGTACCTGCCGTATGCAAGCGCTACCATGAACAGCCACATAGCTTTTTGTGGCCACTAGGCTTGGACATAGTCAGTTTCTTTGTAAATTTACTTGCAGTGACAGGTCACTCGCTGTATGTGGCCCTTTTTTCTTGGCTGAAGGTGTGGCCACATACAACAGGTACCACGGTATTCAATATTTTATCCAAATATCAAGAGCGAGAGAGAGAGAGAAGAGAAAGATAGAGAGAGAGAAAAATAGAACGACGGAAGATGTCACAAAGACGAATTTTTGTTTTATGTGACTTTTCAAAAATAGTGAAGCAACATGATGGCCTTGGATCAATATCCAGGGGAGTAAGATGTTTTTTCCATTTAGACAAATTGAATATAACAATCGCTTCCATGCTATTAGTTCTCTTGAGGACATAGTCTTTGGTCATATGCTGTGGGATTATATATATATTCATTTTTTTTACTTTTTATTTTGCGTACAAAAACGTCTCTTGTAAACCGTTATTTTTATTCGTCAATATGTTTCAGTAATTGTAGTTTATTCTTGAAATATTCACAACACAATATGCGTGTTGGTTGTCTGATACATGTATCGATAAATAACACGCTTACTTGGGTCTCCTACTTACATTACTGACGATAAAATTCGCAAACCAACATTTTGCAATAAGGTGACTACTTGGATACTAAATTATTTCTGTGAGCATGTATATGGACCTTTCCATCGTCCTTAGGCTTCGTTTTAGTACAAGTGTTCATAACGCTCCACAGGATCAGCGAATGAGACTAATTTTTAATAAAAGTTTTTTGTTTTGTCTTTGTAACAGGCTCTCCCGCAGACTGGTCAGGTTTACGTGTGGACGATAAGCTTATCACCATCAATGGTAGGAGCGCACGCGACCTCTCCACAACTCACATCGCGCAGATTATAAAGTAAGTACTGTAATTTTCAGTCGAAATCAAGGAATCTGTGTGTGTGTGTGTGTGTGTGCGCGCGTGTTTTCCTTTTTTTTTTCATTTTTAACGTGTGCTGTAACAAAAACATCACACGCTCAAGATGTGTTTTTGTCGAGGAGGACATTGGACGTTATGTTATTACGAAGATGGACCTCAATACTTTAGAAATTTATAATCACAAGCTTTCTTTGGCTACAGTCTGAGGATGATTTAAAACTCAAGGTAGTGGATTTAAATTCAGCAGTGAAAATATTTGTGACCCAAATTATAGTGTGTTTAGAATCTGGTCGCTTTTTGCAGTGAATACCAAATAAACGTTTCCTGATAATAGCATGACACATCTTAGTTCTAGAATATTCTCATCTATCTAGACTTGAACATAGATTCTTCAGTCTCTTTACAAAATGAAGAATTATGTAGTGCGGTCCATCTGAAAATCTCTGTTGCAAAATTTATATTTCCTAGAACATTTTCTCAAATGTTCCAGGAAATGTAAAGCGCGAGAACCAAATAGTTTGGATAAATTCTGTGGCATTTTTTAAAAGCTATGGAATAAAATTTTTCTACAGTGCTCCAGTTGGACAACACTTCAGGGTATCCCTGGGGGGCACACTACAACGGGTCAACGTCGGTGATATTAGCCGGACGGTGATCCGACGTCAGAGTCATTTACCTAATTTGCATTCAATGTAAGGTGTCAGGAAATAGGGGTACGTTAAATGGTGATATTCATTCATGGCACACGTGTTGTCTTTTTCTCTCACAGAGGTACGATGGAGGAAGAGATTGAGCTTGAAGTCCACAGGCCTCGACCTATTGACAAGTGGGTACGTTCTCCCAGGCTGCCCGTCAGAAGAGAGAAGCTGCATATGGATCACTTTGCCGAGGACCCCGAAAGTGTGCTGCCGCCAAACTTAATGTTGACAGAGGAAATAAAGCAGAAGATTCTCAAACCTGTACTAAAGCTAGCCGCCCTGGTTCGTCACAAGAAGGGCACCAAGAGAAGCATCAGGGTTGAGGTCAGTTGGGCCATATACACATGCGCTATTGGTTGACCTTTGACACTAATACAGTTTCAACATTAAGAAATTATTTCTAACGAACTTGGGTGAAGATACAAGTAAAATATGTCATAATGCCTGGACATATGTATGTATGTATGTATATATAACTGGATGTACATGTATATAACCCCTGTTGAATTATTTTATTAATGTTGTCCTTCTTGTATTTTTGTAGGGAATTTCCAGTTTTGTTTGAGTACAAGTCAGCATATGGATGGATCTGTGAAGACTACAACCAAACTGGTGCAACTGTCCGTTTATAAAAGGAACCGGATAAATCTGGGAACGAACAGAACTTGGTGCATATTGTAAATATCAATCGAGAGCTTTATGACAAGGTGCTATATCCACAGAGGATGAATGCAATAGACTATAACTGCGGTGCTATACAGATAATTGGTATTTCTTCTGTTACATTTGTTCTGAAAACAGCATGGACACTGTGATGGATACACAATGGAGAAAAGTTGGCGATCATCGCACTTTTTTATTGACTTCTGCGAAGTATCTGTTCCTAGATGATCACTAGCTTAAACAACTGTATATAAGTATGTAATTTATCACGTTTACCTGTATATCTGCCATTAAAAAATAAATTATTTGTGACAATTTGACTTGATGATGAGTTCCCTTTTCATCTTCTGGAATTGAAATAGATATTATTTTTTTTTAAATTTAAACATGTTTATTTTATCTGGATCGCCCTATAGTACATCGAGCTGATACTAATAAGTTGGGTTCTCCAGAACATGGAGATACACACAAACAATTTGTACAAAACACACGGGACAAGCAATGTTACCAATTCTGTGTAGATAAACAAGTCTAGCGATACAAAGTACATTGTTATGGACTGACATACCCATAATGATAAATTACATATATATTATATTGCATGAATATATGATAAGTAATCATATATCATAATAGAGCAGAACAGTCACACGAGGTCCCTTTTTATAGAAACCTTCTGGTGTCCAGAATGTATTTTCGGAATGCTTCACAGATTTGAAAGTTTAAGGGATCCGACAGTTCCTTGCTGCCAAAGAGGAGAATTTCGACTAATCTGTTACTTGTAAGGTGCATAATCAAATTAGGGTGGACACCTGGAGCTAAGATTGGAAAAATAGAGGCAAAGAGATTGTTTCTAGGTACGGAATACATAGGGCAGAAAATTAAAAAGTGTTCCAGATCTTCAGTAGGATAAGTACAAGAGCAGGTATGGTTTGAGATGATATGGACTTTAAAAAGATCGAAGTTAAGCCTAGAGTAGCCTAGTTGTAGTTGGGTATGACAGATATTGGCAAATCTGTTACCATGGAAATAGTAATCAGGAACGTCATCCACGGCAAGGAAGGATGCTTTCAGTTAAGATTTAAATATTTGAAGGGAGATTGAATCGCGAATATCAGAAGGAAGGTTATTCCATTGCATGATGACGTCAGGAAGGAAAGAATTTTTCTAGGCGATTAGTTCGGCATTTGATTGGGTGTACAGTGGAACTGGGTTGTCGAAGGTTACGACCATGGAAAGAAGGGGGAACAAGATTGGAAAGATATGGAGAAGTTAATTTATGGTACATTTTGTAAAAGAGAATCAGTAGAAGTACTTGCGCCTGGTGGCGAGGGTAGACCAAGTTCATGTAGAAGATTAACTTGTGAGGTATGTATAAGAGCACCAGTGAAAATTTTTGCAGCCTCGAACTGGATTGATTCGAGTAAGTCAGACAAGCCTTGACCACAATTGTCGAACAAAACACAGCCATATTCGAGGATTGGTCGAATCAGATAAATACTCTTTTGTCCGTTGATTCTCTCCCAGGTCGCTAGTCGCACGGCAAAAGATTTCCTAATATTATACATACACAACTACGTTTGGATTGTTGTCGTCTTAATTCTCATCTTCATAGACTAAATATTCTTCCGTCTGCTGCGTGTCACTGCTCATATCCCAATGTGAGTATATACCATTTTTTCCTCGAATGCCCCCTGTTTTCATACCGTAGAGTATCCTTGTTGCGAACGGTATGCAATATTTTAGCACCGGGAGTCAATCCAAACCTAGTTGTTCACTTAGCAGGTGATATAGTGCTTACCTATCTGACACATAGCAATGACAATATTTCGTCAAGCGACAACTTAGATATTTTTGATTCTGTCCAAAACTTTATTATAGATACAAGACGGTTCATACCTTGAGTTGGTACGAGATGAATATTATGTTAGTATACTGACCAATTTATTTGTCTTCGAAATGTCGTTTTGTCCTGTGTGTTTTGTACATATGATTGTGTGTCTCTCTGTGTCTGGAGAGCCATTCATTTAGTATCATTGTACTCCTTGGCAATCCAGGTGAAATAAATATGTTTAAAATAAAAATACAATTTTGAAAGAGTCTTACGGGAAAGTTTGTATTTAAACCTACGAATGAGTGCAATTCGCTGAACAGCTTTATTAGTTATCCGCGTAATATGTGAACGCCAGAGTAAGTTATGGCTAAGAGTTAACATAAGGTGGATATGTGTAGCTTCCTCGGGTATGTCTGTGTCTCCCAGGCGCACAGGTGGGTGGCTAGGTTTATTAAGTTTGGCGGTAATGATGAGGGAAATAGACTTTAGAGCATTAAAGATGACTCGCCATGACTTCCCCCACTTCTGTATGATGGAGAGATTGTTGTTCAGGTGATTGGAGGACTCAATAGGTTTGTTAACGACTTCAAGAAGAATAGTGTCGTCTGCGAAGAGTCTGATCTCACAAGTAAGATTATCGACTATATCATTAACGTAAATAAGGAACAGTAGTGGGCCCAATATAGATACTTGAGGTACCCCAGCTTCAAGAGGTAACCATGGAGACGATTGCCCGTGAATAATGACTCGTTGGAAGCGGTTTGATAGGTAGCTATCGATCCATATTACGATATTATCAGAGATGCCTCCTTGTCGCAGTTTAAAAAGGAGACCAGGATGCCAAACCTTGTCGAAGGCTTTAGATACATCTAGGAAGACCATCCTGGTTTCCTTGGAATGTTCAAGGCCGTTATAGACATTATGGAGAATATACACAAGTTGGTTGATGGTAGAGTCTCCGGCCTGGAAATTAAGGCATATTAATGCCAGATACAAAGAAAAACAGCTGATCTTGTGTTTAGAAACCTTGACCTCACAAAGGAGTATAATCTTATATAATATGAAATTGTCAGATTCAAAGATTTGTCAGTTATCATCCGGAAGTGAAATGTGGAATACTTTTATATTTTTCCGTGGTAGGGAACCACGAAACCCTAATGTGACTTTACTATAGATCTGTGTTGTAAAATGTGATGCGAGTCTTTTAAATGTCTGTTTTTGTTCATGTATTATTCTGTAACACATCCAGTATTTTTACTTGTTTAAATGAGCGGGGTTCATATAGGCACTGTCTGCTCCCCAATCTTTCTTTGCTTTCAAGAAATAAAATAAGTTTAAACCAAATACGGAATACCTGCTCTGTGACAACAGGAATCGTGTCAAGGTCGGTCATTTCAACTGTAGCGGTACCCTAGAGAAAAGTATCACCTTGCGTAAGGATATATTGTAAAACTTTCAATTCTGATTCCTTGGCACAGGCACTTCGGTATGTATTTTCTATGGTAATTATTAAGCGGTTTAGTTTAAACATGCTCAGTTTAGCTGTATAACCATACAATACATCTCGATACTAATAAAATTCTATTTGCAGACGCAAACCTTTGCATGGCAAAGAGGGCAATACAACACGAGCCAGACAACCGAGATGTGTTTGAAAGCAATTCTTTTTATATAAAACGTTTGCATATGTTGATAGCAATAGTGGTTCTTTAAATGTCTCAAGAATATGCTGTTGGCCGCTGTTCAATAGTGTTAGTCACTAAACATAATCAAAGGAGATAAAATCATATACTTACCCCGCCCTTATGTCAAATATGATACGGCTCAATTTTTAGATGCTACTGATTTGCATATATCTGTTTGTTGATTAGCGAGAGTAGTTGTATGATATGTCATATATCCAGCGTCTTCATGACACTGGGAATTGTACCCCATCTGCAGTCAGTTTTAAAGCTGGTCGTAAGTAAGCAGTTCATCAGGGCGCCACGAGGTGTCTCTGGAGGCGTGTAGGGATATTTCCTCTCTGCCATACTGGCGAATTTTACTTTCTTTCTTTCTTTCTTTCTTTCTTTCTTTCTTTCTTTCTTTCTTTCTTTCTTTCTTTCTTTCTTTCTTTCTTTCTTTCTTTCTTTCGTTAGTTCGTTCATTCCTCCTTTCTCCCCCCGTGACTTTTCTTATAGACTGTTCCGAGTAAGTGTAAAAAACTTTTGCATCCTCACAACCTCTTACTGAAATTGATCCCTTAATTTGGAATAATCAATATTTTCTAAATTAAGGAAAATAGATGGTAATTGAAACATTAGTGTCGAATATCTTTAACAATTTTAGTACGAGATATAAGTCCACTTCAATGTGCAATTTGTACTGCAGGCACGTCAAATAATATGAAAGTTGCTAAGTTTTAATTCATATCAGTTATGCACCCTTGCATGATAACTTAAACGTTGAGTGTCTACCAGAATATTCAAGTTATTGAAAGGCGTGTCAATACAACTTCAATTCATGGGCTGGTGCTATAGATGCACCCAAATGAAAGGTAAACTAGAAAAGAAGATTTGTTGCACAGCACATCTGTCTGAGCTTATGAGGGGCGGGGTCAAGTTCTCTTTTGTGGGGTAAAGGTACACAAACGTTAGGATGTACAAAGTAAAAAATCTTACTGGCGGTGCGAAGATCTCCAATGTACAGGACGGGTAGTCTCCTTAGGGCTATGTGATATAGATCAGGTATTCCTGCCCAAATAAGCGCCAATAAGTAGAAGTAAAATACAACCAGGCCAAATCCTGGAAAAAATACAACAATGCAAAGAAACAAAGAAAAATTATAGCCATAGAATACTCTATGAGAAATAGTGATCGGTCCCACCCATGCACAAATGACGGCATTTGGCCTAAATGTGCTTTGAATACATTACATGGTACCGGTAAACGGTAGGTGTGGCACCTTAGAGTTTTAGACGAATTTTACACAAAAATACATGGATTTAGAGCAATTTCCCATTCGACCTGTATGTTTTTCTACCAAGTTGTTTTCGACAAATATGATTTCCAACGTAAAGGAATTTTAGACATAATAGAATTTCGACGCATTAACTTTTCGACGGACTGGTTTCAGACGCCAGAATGCGACGAAGTGACATACACCCGCAAAGCCAGTTTTATATTGTATCGATATAGGCCTACTACTTGGTAATCCAGTATAAATAAATACGTTTAAACTGAACTGTTATTGCTAGCCCCCAACATGGCCCTTCATCTGATAATCTAGGGAAATGGGTCCCGTTAAAAATCACTGAACTCTGATAAATTATATGGAGATCATACACAACATAACCTATTATCTTTGACAATTTGCAAATAAATTTATTTTTATTATGCAATAAGATAAATAGATGCCTTTCCAAAGGAAAAAATTAAACACACACTCTTGCAAGTCTTGCAACTTGAAAAAAGTATATATGATCCACATCTAGAGGCCTTTTAAGATTGCCGGTGTTCACAGACGTGTGAGTGAGTGTGTGTAGAACATTCTTCTTAGAGCATCAGAGCTTCAAAAGTGAAGATTAAGAGCATTTCTAAAGGTGTTAACGACACGAATCTCTTCAAAATGCGTTTGATGCCTAGAGGTGCCAAACGTGAAGTGTGAACATTGGAAGCTCGCTGTTTATCTTACGCACTTTGTCATTTTCTTGTGATGTTGATATCAAAGGGCATCTGGAATGACAACTGATAGGACGCTGTGTCGCTTACCTTCCATAATGACTCTTATAGAAGAAATGATGGGTAAAATATTAAAAACATAAGAAAACACATCTACAGCTCCCCTCCAAAACAAACAAACAAACAAACAACAACAACCCCACACCAGGTTGACCAGCATCCTAATTTTGATTTATCTTTTCATTCATCCACCGATTTTGACTAATGGAGAGCCCCTTATCAGATGCGCGTTCAGAGAAATATTTGGTTGTGCTCTGTTTGTGTTCACGTCAAATTCTAGGAATGGGATCAATTTTTCCTTTGCCAGAGACAGAGACACCAAAGCTCGTGTGTATAAACACAAGTCAAATTGGCGCTGTGAGGACTTCCAGTGCAATCAAATTAAAAGAGGAAAAAATACAATTACAAACTTTTGGAATATGGTTCATTCTAATGCATTGTGACTATGCATTTCCACGTGGGGCTTTTTTCGTGAGTAGAATACAAATTTCCACACCTTGACTCAAATCCGCTGTTTTGTATGGTCATGATAAGTTTATCCCACAGGAAAACTTCCGTATATTTCTATCGCTTGAAGATTATATTGAAAAAACTAAACGCTTTCAAAGTAAGACAATAACTTAGTGCACTGTCTATGGTTATCACATCATGGCCCCTCTATCTGTGCTCTGTTTAGCGGTGTCTTCCTTCCACTTGTCTGCTCCGTACGCCCCTCGTTGAGTCCGCGGAGTACACGAGAGGCGCAAATTTCGAATGTACGTGCCCTATGTCCTGTGCTCTTTCTCTTCTTTGTATGAATGATTTATATAGGGCTCTGCCCTCCTTCCTAATTGCTTTCTTCGAATGAAAAATGTTTAAACCAAACCGGCATGTCGCAAATGATGGCAAAGGCGCAAAGGAGCACAGGACTTAAGCTTCCTCACCCATCGTAAGCTGGGTCAGGAAGCTTAAGCATCTGGTATGGATCGTGTAACCCTTTCATATCTTCCCAAAGATGCGTCAATCAATGCAAAGAAACAAAGAATACGCTATGAAAAATAATGACCGATCATGCTCACGTAAAGTGACGGCATTTTGTCTAAATGCTTCAAATACATGACGCGGCAAAATGCATTACGCAGTGGAAGAGTTATTGCACCTTACATTTGGAGTTTTCCACGAATTTTAGACCATGGTTACATGGAGGAAATACCCCATCACAAATCTATGCTTTCCAACAGATGCCATGCCCGCTGTGTGCACTACGGTGGGTAGTGATGGGGTGGTAAGCGGGCACAGGTGCGGGCACAGGTGCGGGCACAGGTGCGGGAATTGGACGGGAACCATGAGCTTATTCCGTGTCGGACCAAAAGCGAGATATAAGGGTTGGGAGTGGAAACCTTCAATCAGCTGCCATCGCGGCTCAATGCTCACATGGATTAAGCCGAAAGCCCAGAATATTATGCCAGGAAAGAGTTTGTAATAATATGGAGATTCATTGAACAGTAAACCACCATATGCTTGTTTATTTTCTTTCTTTTTTTTTTTTATTGTTGTTTTATGCTTTTATTTTCTGAAGAAAAGATAATAAGTTCCACTTGGCAATTAGTTTGTTCAATTCGTAAATACAATACAAAAACCGCCCAGAGTCCCCAAACATTAAACGACACTTACAAGCTTTGAGTTCCAGAATCACACAAACATAAAACGCCACTGACAACCTTTGAGTTCCAGATTCACACAAACATAAAACGCCACTGACAACCTTTGGGTTCCAGAACCCTACGAACATAAAACGCGGATGACAAGCTTTGGAGTTTATTTTCATACACAATTCTCCTTTGAACTGGACAAGCCGGTTAGCTTTAAGGGATTACAATTGCAGTATGTGCACGGTCGCAGTTATTACAGATTAATAGTTGTCATCAACACGCTCACGCGTTAAACACACAACTTCTGATGCCATTGTACCACTTTTGCTATATAAAGGGACGTAGGACTGGGTGGTTTCAGAACAGCTTCAGAAGCACGCAAGGGCAACAAGTCAAGTAAGGGTTCCGCAAGTTTTTATTTTTCCATCAGAAGAAAAACATGGGTTCCAGCGGTATGGGTCGGACAGCCGAAGGACTTCTCTTCGGAGCTCCTGCACCCGTCTACCTTGAGATGTGGGACGCGCATGTGGACCCAGAATGGACAGGAAGAACCCAGCAGCCGATTTACCAGGTCTACAAAGGTCAGTCTTCATACGCTACGTACACATGTGACATAGGACTATTTCAGGGACGTGTATTTAACTTTTGAACTTAAGGCAATGTGCAAACACAGTCATGTGCCTGATGGTTGGAGTTTTCAACTGATTTGGCCTGTGACGGCAGAAATTATGTATCTGTATGTGATGCAGTAATGGGCTCAAATTTTGTGTTACGTGCACTGGGCACATCCGAGGCCACCAATTCTCCATTATGTGTCATTTAAACATAAATCGTACCTTTAAATATACTCTAATCTGTCTATCATTCAGAAGATTGTACACAAATCCCTTATTGACGCCACTGTACTGTTCTAACCCGTAATTAATTTCCACGAGTTGCCGTGAACCTAATGCATTTTGATCAAATGGAAGTTTCAGTTTGAATCAATTTCCTTTGCAATGGTTGGAAAAAGACATTCCCTTGAAATTTTGTATCAAATCTTTTATTCTAGTTCTTTCTTTCTTCCTTATCAGTGAATTTGTCCGACACTTTTCTCTGAAACTATTATACATAAAAACCCCAAACTTGTCACGATCGTACCTGTATACAAGGAGCTTTTCTTTTTTATGCAAAGGAATGAAGATGCTTAAAATTATGCAAATTAGGGGCATACAAAATTTTAAATCAAGAATATCTTCAAAAGTATAATTGATGTCATTTTAACTTTTACTAGGGTTATTGACCATTGCATATCTAATGAATTAAAAACCAAAGTTGCAGCAATATAAATTATGCTAATTAGCAGCATTTGAAATTTTTAATATATATATATATATATATATATATATATATATATATATATATAAAAGATATCTGACGTATACATGTCTGGTTCAGGCGTGTGTCAGTGCGCTCATCGGAGCGCCCGCCGGGTCCAAGCGCCTGTGGTAGTACTGAAGTACCCATTGTACATTGTCGTACAGATCATACTATCAGTTACCACGTGTTTGCTGAACGTAGTACGGATTTTTACCTAGCCTTGGTCAGCCATACCACATGAGGGCGAAGCCCGAATGTGGTATGGCAGACCAAGGCTAGGTAAAAATCCGTACTACGTGAAGCAAACACGTGGCAACGATTTTATTATATTTTTGGTAATAATAGCCAGCAATTTAAAGCAATAAATATCAAAGACATTTTGAAATTTCACTTCATTCAATTTAAGAAAACAAAGAGTCAAACTTGTAAGATCAATAAGTCCATTTAATACAAAGAGTTCAAAATATGCATGTCCCTGCAAGATGTCAATGAAACGATTGAATGGAGGTGCTCTTATATACCTGTTCAGGCTATGCCTGAAATTTTCAAGGCTAGAAGATTTATAGAGTTGCCTGCCTGTGCTAACCTCGAGATAGAAGGATTCCAAAATGTCGTTCAGTGCACTGGGCGTCACTGTATGATTAATCTAGGTTTTCCTGACCATTTTCTGCCAGGTATTGTCTCATCAATCTGTCTGCCTTTTCATTTGCCTGTAAAGTTGCCTTCGGTGTGGTTTTAGTTCGCTTTGAAGCAATTTCATCCTCCGTAAATGTAGCGAAACTCTTTTTCGTGGGCCTACCCTCCATGATCATTCGTAAAGCATGCGCATTGATCGAATTTGCCGCCGCTTGAACTTTTCAAGCATCGAAAACGAGGCTCGACCATCAAAACTATAGTACGGATCCGTACTACCCGTTTGATGAAATACTACTTGTTTGGACCTAGGAACACACCCGGGTATGGTTTCATATTTGTAAAAATTGAACCAATCAGCTTTGGCTATTATTACTAAAAATATAATAAACTGTTGTACTTGAAGTACCTTTTGTACATTGTCGTACAGATCATGCACTGTTGTACTTGAAGTACCCATTGTACATTGTCGTACAGATCATACACTGTTGTACTTGAAGTACCCATTGCACATTGTCGCACCAATAATACACTGTAGTACCGAAATACCAATTTTACATTGCCAAATCAATAAGCTTTGAAGATACACACACACACCGATTTGCTATGCAGCAAACCATCTTTTCCTGTTGTATCTCGTGCATCAAAACTGTAACTTGCGATTCAACCCTGATAAATCCACAATCTTTGCCATGTAAATGTGAGGGTGAATATATCTTTCAAACATCTTGGAAACACGATGGATCCGCGTGCGGCTGAAGAAAATATCCGAAACTAAATTATATTTACGGATAATGCCGAAGTCACCATACAGATATATCAGTTCAAACATATATACAGGCCGCTGCAATATGTACCGTGTGTCTGTGCGGTTGTCAACTGCGGGAAGTAGGTTTTTTACTGCACGGAGAAAAGCCATGCAAATTTTATGAAAGCTCCTGTGCAGACGTCACAAAAACTTCCTACTTACAATTTGTGTTGCCCTTGGCATTGAAATTCAACTTCATCAGCGATTTAAAAAAAAAAAAGATAAGAAAAAAAAAAGAAAAAATGGACCAGTTTAATATTTCACAGTGACAATGTGATTGTGAATATCTTTGGTATATTGACTGCTGGGGGTAGTCGATCTGATGTCTTGTAATTCCTTGAAATATATATAGACGCACTTTCATGTAATAATATACAACGTTGTATCAGTAAATTTAAGTCAGAGATCAACATATTAATGACACAATTTGGCTATGCCTTTTCATCAATACGGTCCAAGTTATTCAAACCCTCACTGTATGTCATTCTATGATTCCCAACTATGGGACTATTCAAATAAAAAAGTTGAGAAGATGTCTGTTGCATGGCATAAAGCGACATGCCTTATTTGGAAGTTGACACACAGGACACACAGTTCCTTACTGCTCTATATATGTGAAGTATTTTCTTTTGAACTTCAAATGCACACCCGTTTCTTGAACTTCATTAAAAAATTGTTACAAGCGATAACCCATTGGTCACTTCATGCTGTAAATTAATCTTTCAAGGTTCCCGATCGAATGTTGGCAGGTCATTTAACTATTTATTGAGAAAATATAGTCTAGGAAGATCACAGGTAGTAGAGGCTGAGTTCCCCCACACTCTTTATAAATCTGAGGTGGGCGAAGGTGGCGGCATTTGTCACAATCATGCAATTTATTTTACACGTAGAGAATCTGAGAAGATATATATATCTTTATTTCGGAAATAAAGATATATATATATATATATATATATATATATATATATATATATATATATATATATATATATCCTCTCAGATTCTCTACGTGTAAAATAAATTGCATGATTGTGACAAATGCCGCTTCCTTCGTGTGAAGTAAATGCAACAAAAAAAAAAAAAATGATTTCTTGAAGTTTGTGAACCTATGGCTTACCCCCCCCCCCTCGCCGATTGCGTTCCATGACAAATATTGTATATACACGTGACAATTCTACACTCTAATTATTATGTAATAAAATATGTTGAAACCAACCTATGGCGGACCCGGTGTTACGGTCAATAAACGGTATCGCTTGTGGACAAATCGGACACTAGTTTATCGAGGAACTCTAAAGTACAATAGACACATAGTGTACATATACAAGACAAATAGGGCAAAACAGTAATAATGTAATTTGGTGCATTAAATTAAGTAATCTATTATTTTCATAATTCCAGGACAACTCAAGTTGGCGATCTACCTTAATCATGGGCTGGTTACCATACACAGTAAGTACATACCATTCATTTCTACCATTGACATTGTTTATCTAGTCCCTGCTGTGTTAACAAGCGAAAGAGCCTATGAGTAGTAAGACCATTTTTAACATCCGGAATTAAAAGACTGTTGGAATGTCAGCTGCCGTCAATCCGCTCTGAGCATTGACAACATTTTTTCGGACAAGGCTGTGTCCAGATACATTGACATATTAGATAATATAATAATATAAACACATTTATTTTCTCTGGATTGCTTAATAGTATAAATACCTCAGAGAGAGAGAGAGAGAGAGAGGGAGAAAAAATAACGTGAAGAGCAGCTGATAAACAGATATTTGCGAGCCGGACTGTTTTATGACAAACAGCTGCCTGCGCGTACTACCGTGTTCCTGAGGATTAAAACATGCTATTGACAAGCTATTGATGAGAGTTGCTGGGGTGTCGTCACTGTAATTTTATTTATACAATTTTACAATTATAATTTTTCTCCTTTTTTCATTCTTCCTTGTATATTTCAGTCATCCAAGCCAGACACCTAAGCCATGTTTGGAAGAAAACGGGTGAAGTATATGCTAAGGTAAGACTCCTACATTATACTTATATTGCCACAATTCCCGTACAATATTGCCGAAAGACGTAGCTAAGCGTACCTGTTAACCAATTTACAGGTTTGTGGCAAAGCCGCATCTATTAATTGAACCATGAATCAAAGATGTAGAATGTTGATTTATGCAAATTCTGTAAACACGGAAAATATTAATCTTGAATGGCTTCAAAACTATTATAGGTAGAGGTGCCGTCCCAACATCAATTTATGGGTATGTGACATTGCCGCATCCAATAAACCATGAACCAAAGTTTAACTATGCAAATAAGGAGAACATGCAAAATTTAAATCTTGAATAGCTTGAAAACTATTATAGATAGAGGTGTCTTCCCAACTTCAATTTGTAGATTTGTGACATAGCCGCATCAAATGAACCAAAATTTTAATTTATGTAAATTAGGTGAAAACACAAAATTTAAATCTTAAATAATTCCCAAAATATTATAGAGCGAGGTGCCATTCCAACTTCAATTTGTAGGTTTGTGACATAGCCGTACACAAAATTGAATCTTTGAATAGCTTCAAAACTATTTTCGATAGCGGTGTCACTTCAACTTTGCACTATAAGTTTGTGATACAGGTGCATCCAATGAACCATGAACCAAAGTTGCAGGATTTTAATTTTTACCAAAAAAGGCACATACACAAAATCTTAATCTTGAATAACTTCAGAAGTATTCTACATATAGGTACCATTACAACTTTGATTTGCAGGTTTGTGACATAACTGTATCCATTCAACCTTGAACCAAAGTTGTAGGCTTTTAATTTATGCAAACTGCGCAAATACAGAATTAAAATCGCGAAAAGGATCATACTATCATAGATGGTGTTGTCATTCAAACTTGAGTTTATAAGTTTGTGACATGTCCACATCCAATGAACCAAGAACCAAAGTTGTGGCATTTTAATTAATGCAAATTAGGCTAATTTTTTACAATGGTCAGCGGCTTCATTTCTATGTTATATTTTTTAGAGACTCGATGTATTTGAGTTAGCTATCTATTTTATTTCCAGTATTTGTACTGATTTGCTCGTACTTTGTGCTTTGGTTTGACTGTACATTGTACTCTGATTTGCTTGTACTCTGTAACTATGTACCTTGAGTTCTCCTGCTATGTGATTTGATTTCGGTGTATTTGTGTTCATTTCTATTCTCCGGTATTGGAGGTTTGAATAAAAATAATAATTGCAATGCGCTTCCATGCGCATTATATCTGGTATTTGTATTTTATTTTGATATACTGCTGATGCTTATGGGGATATATTGTAATTGTAATAAAGGATATTTACAAGCGCCGTATGTACATGTCGATTTTTGCAGGTTTGTTTGGGACCAGACACGGATAAAGGGCCGAGATTCTCCACAAATTTTGCTCCAGAAAGCAACAACCCCATCTTCGATGAGAAGTTTTCCTTGTAAGGAATATTTCTTTATTTTGCTGTTGAGGCCAAAGTATACCTAAGAATAAACGTATGAAGCCCCCCCCCCCAAAAAAAAAGGATACTATAATATAAACTTGGTGCAAGTCACAGCAGTAAAGTGTCAGTTATCATAAGATGAAATGCAGTAATCTTGCATTCTGTCTCAGCATTGCAGTTAGCCATGTTGACCAATATCAATCCCATCATGCATCTGTGATGGTGAAGTGTCCTGATAGGCAAATTATCGTTATTTCGACCATAATATTTTGAAAAATATTTTATTAAATATATGTGGTCTTGGTGGCCTCCTGTTACAATTGTGATATGTTGTTATTTTAAATACAGTTCACAGTGGTTTTTTACTTATAAAAAAACAAAAAACAAAAAACAAAAAAAAAAACAACAACAAAAAGATAAAAACCAAAAAAAAAAAAAAAAACCAAAAAAAAAAACCACCCCAGCATTGAAAGGTTGCTATGATGGCAGCCTCCATGCCGTAACATATATATATATATGCAATGACACTTAGAAATACTGTAACCATTTTCTACTGATCCGCATAATCTTAACATCAAAATACTTCCATTGTTAATTAGTTTCATATAAGATTTTGTTCTGAGAAAGATTTGTTTTGGCTTTGATTTAAACATGTTTCATTCAAATGAAAACGATTGGGGAAGAGGGAAACCCTATATTAACCCCTCTCGCAAAAGAAAAAGGACAGCATATAGACAGGAGGTAAAAGATAGCACAGAAACACACAGAAGAGATACATAACAAGACGATGACAGATAGAGGGGCTCGTGCTTAATACACGTACACATATTTTGGCTTTAATTTGAGTACGGTATGCATAGATTGTTTTTGTCAACTTATAATGCTGTTAACACTACATGTTTGTGTAATTTCTTGTTATTTATTTAATTTTGATTGATTGATGACCGTCAATACCCATGGCAACAGATCTCAGCTTAAGACTTATCATCCACACATAATATATGTATATCGAAACACGGTCCCGCTCTGTACTTCCAGTTTACTATTATCAAAGACATAATTATATAAGGGTTATGTGCTTATTTTACAGTGAACTGCTGGAACAAGACGCTAACAACAGCCTCCAGGCGTCGCTGTGGCATAAGATGGCTGACAAGTGAGTTGATGTGACCAGGTGGAACTTCACCTTGAAACCGAAGTGAATTTCACTTTATGGTGTAACATCCATATGTCAGAAAGCGATTTAGGAGGACGAATGAAAAATTGTTAAAGTTATCGAAAAAATTCTCTGTAATTAGGCTTGTGACAGGAGCATTATGGGATCTGGGTCAATACTCCCAACTCACCTAACATCGATCCGGACCAGCTAGAAAGTTTGATTATTTGTACGTTTGGTTTGTTGTTAATAGCTGTTTTAATGGGGAAAATGATGTAGTTCATTTTTGTAAATTAATTTAAATTTGAACGCAAAAAAATTAAATGTATTTGTGAAACCACTGACTATAGCTCTAAAAAAAGTAAGCTAGTAAGCACCCCCCCCCCAAAAAAGAACATTTTCCCTCAAAATGATTAATGAAGCATTGCTTTACTGTCTCATCCCTCAAGGTCCCTCTTAATAACTGTATTTTCTACCTTTGCAGGTCCAGTGAGCTACTCGGGTGCATGACATTCAGCATGCAAGATGTAAGGAACTCCGCTATGAAGGTATTTCAATATCCTTGCTATTAAACAAAGATATGTATATATGCACGTGTGTATGTATGTATTATGTATGTATGTATGTATGTATGTATGTATGTATGTATGTATGTATGTATGTATGTATTAGTGCATTGATTTAGGGGAAAAAGTCGTGTCCCGGGAACCAGGTACCAGGGTACCCGCGGTACAAACCCTTACTGAAATGATACAGACACATATTTTAACTTGCTTTTATTCAGGAAGAGTATAATAATTCCACCATTCGACAAGTTGCCTATTCCTGAGTGAAAAAAAAATTACAGTGAAAAAGGCAAAAATACACGTAGATCTATAATTTGTTTATCTATATAGAAAGTAGTCGGGTATTAAAAATTGGAATCAGGACCCGAATTTTTGGCATTTTGACGGGGGTGTCGGGTCCTGAGTCACTGCATTAGTATGTATGTATGTATGTATGTATGTATGTATGTATGTATGTATGTATGTATGTATGTATGTATGAATGTATTGAAACGAGTGTCACAAATGTTTCCAATTACCACCCAATGCTATATTTTAATTGTAACGTACATGTTTTGACAATTGGTTTAAAAATCTTTTATGATTCGGTGTAAAATATTCTATCGGGCATTTGCCATGCTGTTCAAGTGACTGACCAACAGAAAACGAGTTGCAATGATGATCAGGAAAGCTAGTTGTGGACAGAAACTGGACACCTGGAAGCATGGCTTGACACAAACAACAGATACAGGCATAAAGCACACTTACATAGTCATGATTATATCAATGGTGGAATGAATTGACTTTGACTACTTGCAGTAAAGACTGTCGTCGTTGTTCTATGACTTATTTCTATAAGTATTAGTATTGTGCCGGCGTTAAGAGGATGTATTCATATTTAAATGCGGTCCTACTCTAACACCTATTGATGCAAAAGAGCGAGCCACCTGCATCAAGGCAGATCCATGTAAAAAGCATGGTCAAAAGTACTTTCTCAATAAAACAAACAACACAAACACAGAATAATCTAAAGAAAATGTATTACCAGATATTTGAAACATAAAGGATGCCTAAACTGATTAGACATTGGCTCTTTTTTTGTTGAAAAGGTGGTATTTATGGATGTTTGTGCAGTATATAGTACAAATCTACGCTGATCATGGTCGAAGCATCAGTCTGTTACCCGGGCAACACAGTAAGTGATCAGGATCGCAGTTAAATATGAATGTCTCCTATTAATGTCTTATAACGTATATATGCTATTTTCATTTTTGTGCTTTTTCGATGTAGTTTAAAGCAGTGAGCCTTAAAATCGTCATCATCAATAACCTCACTGCTATTGCTACTTCTACTACAAATTATTATTATTATTATTATTATTATTATTATTATTATTATTATTATTATTATTATTATTATTATTATTATTATTATTATTATTATTATTATTATTATTATTATTATTATTATTATTATCAGAGACTGAGTGGGTGGTATCACTTACTTGCTGAGCCAATAGGAAAGAAGAAACACGTGCACGCTGTGTCCGCGAGGCCGATATATCTGACAGACAACATTCTTGGTAGGTCTGCCCGTGACGTCATTTACAAGTATCCAGTCACATTTTGTTAATTTTATTGCTGGTATATTGTACAGGGATTTGAGCGTTCTGAGTTCAAAGAAGGCGTCTGGCCTGTCCGTTTAACTTTACTTTTTAGACTTAAATATAGATTATTGCGTTACACCTTAGCTAGACAATACAAAGCCATAATACGCACTATCCTGGAATATGGATGCCTCATATTTGATAATTGCACAGTGGACCTGACAAATCCACTTGAATCTGTTCAGTATGAAGCAGCACGCATTTATTTGGGTGCACTTAAACGTACTCATGGTCATTTACTTCTTAATGAATTTGGCCAACTTTGGCAAGACGCCAATACTATAAACTGATTCTGTTTTACAAAGTGGTCAACAGGCTGACCCCCGCTTAACTTTCGGATCTGGTCCCATTTGATGCTGTTCAGCCAACCTTGCATCTTCGCAACCGCCAGAAATTGAGACAAAGTTTACGTCCAATCGTTTTGGTAATTGTTTCATTCCCGCTACTATTAAACGCTCTTCCGGACGATATACGGCAATTTACTTCACTTACTCAATTCAAATCTAAAACTAAAAAGTACTCTTTTGTTCGTTGACCCTGCCCCATGTCTATATTCGCACGGCAAAAAAATTTCCTTATATTATACATACACAACTACGTTTGGATTGTTGTCGTCTTAATTCCCATCTTCATAGATTAAATATTCTTCCGTCTGCTGCATGTAATTACTCATATCCTAATGAAAGTACATACCATTTCTTCCTCGAATGTCCCCTCTTTTCATACTGTAGAGAATCCTTATTTAGAACGGTGTGCAATATTTTGGCACCGGGAGTCAATCCAAACCTAGTTGTTCTCTTAGCAGGTGATATAGTGCTTACTTATCTGACACATGGAAATGAACATCTTTCGTCAAGCGACAACTTGGATATTTTTGATTCTGTACAAAACTTTATTGTAGATACAAGACGGTTTATAGCTTGAGTTTGTACCATATGAATATCATGTTAGGATACTGACCAATTTATTTGTCCTCGGATATTGTTTTGACCTGTGTGTTTTGTACATATGATTGTGTGTCTCTCTGTATCTGGAGAGCCATTCATTTAGCATTATTGTACTACTTGGCAATCCAGGAGAAATAAAGATGTTTTAAATTTGAAAAAAAAAATTGTTGAGACTTTTTCCCCTAAATCGTCCATATAAAGTGCAATGTATTTTTTCTTTCTTTTTTAAAGATTTACCCAAGAATGATACAGAAGTGCTGCGAGAAGATGTCTTCATCCACGATCCGATTACGGTAATATTGCATTTTTTTCTGCTATGTCAAGGTAGCAATTCAACTTATAGACCAACTTTGTGATCTTAAACTGGTACACAAAGAAATACGAGTAAAAATTATTCATCTTGAGGATAACCAACTGACATGTATTTGTGCACATATTCATGGATTTCCAACAAAATGGATCCCGCACTCGACATACGAGCGCTTCAGTTGAAAACACATCTAGTGATGATAGAAATCTGTACTCTATTTTTCCTCCACATTTTACACGCCTAAAGAGAATGAGACAGACGTTTGTTATATTCGCAGGTTGTTATTCCAAAAGATGGTGGCAAAGGATTCGGCTTCACGATGTCTGGTTGCAGTCCTGTGGTTGTCTCAAGGGTACATCCAGGTGAGCCGTCTATACGTACATGTAGAAGCTCCGAACTTGGCATGATTATACTTCCATTCATGAAGTTTTCAGTTTTTTGTAAAGAGGTTCGACAGTTTTTAATGTAATGCAAATTAGGACCATTTGAAAAATTTAAATCTTGAGTATCTCTAAAACTATCATAGGTACAGGTAACCAATCCAACTTCAATTCATATGTTTGCAACACTGCACATGTTTGTAATATATTTGTGACCTTCAAAGGTCAAGGTCATTTTGCCATTGGAAATTTTCTTCTAGCCATAACTGGGTCAATTTTATTCAATTTTACCCAGGATGGACCCAAATTGTAGGTATTCCAACATTGCATATTTTTTTTAATTTACATGTTCACTCTCAAGGTCAAGTTCATTAATGAAATGTGAAGTACCAAAGGACAAACATTGTACATCTGTTGAATGCACACAAATTTGCTTTGAATCAGATCTTCTTTTCTAGTTCAAATCTTTTTTTTTTTCCGAAATGAGACAACAGTGACATGTCATACTGGGGAGCATTCCACAAAAAAAACAAAAACAAAAAAAAAAAACAAACAAACAAAACAAAACAAAAAAAACAAAAAAACAAACCAAAACAAAACAAAACAAAACAAAACAAACAAACAAAACAAAACAAAAGAACTAGCACATCGCATAGACATAGATGATGCAGATATTGACTGTTCTGTTTAATTACGGGTGAGGCAATAGTGGGGTTTCTCAAAACCTCCGCCCTCCTCACCCCCTGTCACGCGCAAACTTGCAAGCCATTTTTTTTTAAAATTAAAACAAGGAACTTGCTCATTGTAGAAGTGATTAATGCCAAATAAAACCGCTTCCTTTTGGGTAATCAAACACTCTAGTTAAAAGAAAATGTGGGGTTCCGGTTGGCAGCAATGACCCTGTGTTCTTTTAGCTTCAAATGATTGAATACTTGTATTTTGCACGTGTTTTAGGTTCATCAGCGGAAGTGTCCGGATTGCGACTGGAAGACCGTCTCATCGCAGTCAACGGTCAGACTGTCCGTGGCCTGCCCGCCACTCACGTTGCCAAGATAATAAAGTAAGCGAATGGTGTTCAATTTTTACTCATCCATTTGGCACAAGTTTTATTCTATCTGTTGAACGTATTGTGTTTTTCGTGTACATGTTTGTATCATGGCCGTAAATGTATTATTTCAAAATTTGAGCTGTGTATATGGCAATTCAGTCAATTATGAGTTACAGACATAAAAGTGAGAATGATCTGTTGGTATCAAATGACACACCCACACACCCGACTGTCAGATGCTTTCGTCTCCTCCCAGTCAATAATTAAACATCAGAAACCGAACAGGTGTTTAATATATAATTTGTAATTCAAATCCTAAGCAGATTACGGTTAATTCTCTTTTTTTTTTCTTTTTGTGTGTTTTTCCCCCTTTTTTTGTTTTGTCTTCTTTTCTTTTGTTTTTTTGTTTTGTTTTGTTTTGTTTTGTTTTTTTATAGGCTTTTCATTCTCCATTTAGTCTGCCGAGTGTCTAAAAACTATTCATAGTACCAAAAGTAGGACAATAATATTGCAAGGAAACCCCACCACTGTGCACCGATTAAAAAGCTATCACTATAGTCTTGACCCCGAGAATCCCAAATTTACGGCTGACAGTTACCATAGCAAGCAAGGATGACCAATGAGTGACTGACAGTCCATTTTATAAAGCGGAATATGAAGACAGAGAAAAATAAAGAAAACAGGGAACTTAATGTGTACAGCAGGCAATTTTGCTGGTAAATTGTTCAATGTTTATTTCGTAGGAACGAATTTTTTTTTCTCTTCATGTCCCTTCTGGGGCTCCGTAGTGGTCAGACGTTAACAGTTTTTTTTTTTTTTTACATTATTTATTTTTAGAGCGACAATGGAGGACGAAATAAGACTGGATGTGCAGAGACCACGCCCCTTGGACCAGTGGATGTGTTCTCCCAGGCAACCCGTCAGGAGAAGGAGGCTGGGCATGACCCGAGTTACGGAGGATCCCGAGAGTGTGTTGCCGCCCAACCTGGTGCTGACTCGTGAGATGAAGCAGAAAATACTGAAGCCTGTACTACGGCTGGCCGCCCTTGCGCGTCCCAAGAAGTGTCCGAAGAGGGTCACATTTGCAGTAAGTCACACCAGTACTCTCTTTATGCTTTAATACCAGCCTATCCACTCCATAGGCGCTTAGAACACATTGCTGCTTTCCTGTAAACAGGATCACCTCTGCTTCAGACCAATTTCCCTGTTTTCTGCACTCCGTGTAATACTTAGTTTGGTCTTGTTTTGGAGGCAAATATACCTCTATCCACCAAACTTTGCCTGATATGAGGGCAATACCAATGAACGAGGTAAATAATATACATTAAGGTACCAGGATGGTTTCAGGCGAGTTGCAGATTCTCCCGACTTTGACCCCGTCCAGCTCATATACATTGGTCGTTTCACCCGTGTCGTATGCCGTCTTTTGATCTCTCATAAAGTATTTTTTGACAAAATAGTGAATCATGTCTACAGAAATGCCCTATGCTGTAAGGTGGACCCCCACACTTGACGATTGTTGTTGACTCGGTGGGTGAACGACCAGAAATAAATAAGATACGAGTTTGTATGTACCTCTTTCCGTGTATGTAGGTCTGTAATACAGAAGAGAAGTAATATGTGCTATTGTACAGACTCTGTACAATAGTACATGTTACTTCTCTTCGTTATTGGCACAGCATCTGCCGGGAAAACTTTGGGCCTCATCGGGTCTCTTTGAAGGTCAACAGGTCTGCGTTACTGACCTCCTAGCTAATTTCTCGAGTACATCCTAATTGAGAAAATTCAAAAAGATGTGTCTCCCCACATATTTTCCAATAGATTAACGGACATTTTGGGGTCACAATAAGCCGATATGTTGACCATTAAGATATTTTAGTAAAGTTAATTGTCTTTTTGTGTTGCAGGGGTTCGCCAACTGTGTCTGAAGAATGCAACTGCGGGAGATTTGGACCGGGACAGCCGCGAATCCATAACGATTACTGGCAGACAAAAGACAGTGTCCAAAAGCAACCTTATTGGACTGCAAAGAAACAAAATAGGTGTAATTGAGAATCTGATTGGACTGTAATGTGGCAAAACGGTGTCCAATGAAAGCGGCATTGGAATGCAAAGCAACAAAACAGTGCCATATAAGACCCTTATTTGGAATGGGGAGTAACAGCAGTTTTCAGGAGAACGTTATGGGGCTGTAAAGTAACAGAACTGTTCAATAAGATCGTGTATGTACAGCAAGAAACAAAAGTGTCCATTAGCAACACTACAAGTACCAGCGAGAACGTTATTGGCCTGCATTGTAACAAAGCAGCGTTTCGTGAGAACGTTTCTATTTCAAGTTGAAACCAACAAAGCAGTTTCGCGAGTGATGCAAAATCATGACAACGCAGTCCAATGATCATGTTAGAAGACGCGTCAGACAGCATCCCCCGGTGAACATTGTTGGGCGAATAATGTTTCCATGACAACATGTTCATAACCGTGTTGCAGTATCAGATGTATACAGTGCTATATTATAACCTTTGTATATATTATGTACATTTGTATGATACTGTATTAAACATTGTCTAAACCGAATCACGATGTGATTGATTTTTTTTCCTTTGTGTCTGTTCATTAATTCGTTCATTCATAAACGCATTAATTCTTTTCATTAATTTTCTTTGTGATGCAAAACGATGCTACATATGGATGTGCGAAAAAGACAACGATTTACTTGTATATGAGCTGGACGGGGTCAAAGTCGGGAGATTTAAGTCCTTATTGGCAGGTTTCGATGACTTAAATCACAGAGCCATATATTTTTCATCATGAAATAGTGTAGATTTGAAAGATAGTATAATCCCATTTTCATAGATATTTTTTGACCTGCCATGGGTACAAGAGTGCGCAATTATCGAATGTAGTTTGTGCAAGAGGTTTTTTTTTTTTCGTTGAAATAATCTTGGGTACGGGTTTGTGGACGGAAAATACGAAGTGATGGAGGGCGAAGGGGATACCGGGAGGGTACATTTCCCGGAAAGTAAAGGTCTTCATCATGCGACAAATTCTAGGTATTCCAATACAATATTAACAATATTATATTGGAGTCAATTTCTATTGACCATTCAAATATAAAAATCATACAAATTGAAAACCACGAATCCCCATCCCATCCCTTTTATTTGAGGGTGGGGTGGGGGGGGCGCATTCCTGTGTTAATTTCCAAGTGCAGATCCAAACATAAACAAATGACTGAATTGCAGAATGCTTTGTGCATTACTTGCAGTACTTGCATGCGACAGTGTACTTACTAGTATGGCAAAAGTAGGAAGAAAGTTAAAGAACATTTCAAAGCACGTGAAAGTCAAATCTTCATATATGCCCAAATACTGCTTCTATAGTGTATGTATGTATATATCTTTATTATACTGACTTGTACTATACATAGTCACAATCATTTGTGTATTATTATAAAGAATATTTTAAAGTACCCAGCCCTTTGGGCTTATAAGTCAGTTTTAAAGAATATAAATAATAAATATGTGCAACACAATATCAAAACAGGGATAATATCGTATACAAAAATGTATACACATCAATTTGGTTTATAAAGAGTTTCTGACCTTCGACTCCAACAATTTTCAATAAATTTACCGAATAAGAAGATATTATTTTCCATTACGTATTTAAGTTTCTGTACATCGGGAAGCTGAGAGAAATCCGGATAGCGTAATATAATGCTTCGTACAAAATTATCTCTCAAGTCATTATATAGAGGGCACGAAAACACAAAATGTAACTCATCCTCAATATTATGAGTACATAAATCACATATGCGGTCCTCTATTGCCAGCCTTCTGTACCGACCAGTTTCAATTTTAAGTTGTAGTATCCCTAAACGTAATTGAGCAATTAAGGATCGTTGCCTGCTACTAATTGGGACTTGAACATACTTTTCTGTAGTAAATGTCTCTTTAAATAAAATATAGGTCCGTAATTTTGGTTTTGACGCTATTGACAATTTCCAGTTATTTTCTTCTAAAATATTTATTTTTTGATCTAATACTCTAAGATCACAGATGCTCTTATCATTGAATATATCATCATATCCCACCTGATCTAATATAGACTGAACTTCAGCAGACCAGTTTCGATTACACAAATTATAGTCCCAATTAAACACCTTTTTAGTGAGACGGTCATCTTCCATATTTAAAAGTCTGTTCCACAGCTTCATAATACAAACAAAATTTCTATACTTTATACTTCTCCATCCCATATCTCCACGTAGTCCAGGTATTGGGGCTTTACTGTGTGTTCCTAAGAAATATCTTATTGCCCGATTTTGAACCCGATCTAATTCTTCAAAATCTTTCCCACCCCAAACTCCTGAACAATACTGTAAAATAGGTAAAACTCCAGATTCATATAAACATGTAAATGTCTGAAAACCAATATTTTTAACAGTTTTAAATTTATTAATAACAACACCTAATGCCCGTCCACCTGAACTTGCCAAAACATCGGCATTTTCTTTATACTCTAAATATTCATCAAAGATGACCCCTAAATATTTGTACTTTGCGACCAGGTCAACTGTTTTACCATACATATGGAAATTGTAAGTAGTTTTTCTGGCCCTTTTCCGTCTAAAATGCATTACATTTGATTTTGAAAGATTTACCTTCAATAACCATTTATCACACCAATTCTGCATGAATGTTAACATCTGTTGTAAATTATCCTCATTTTCTGAGAATAAAACTAAGTCATCTGCATAGAGCAACGAGCATATATGCAAGTCTTCTATATGTATTCCCAGCTGTTGCTGATTGAGCTGTACTACAAGGTCATTAATAAAAGAATTAAATAAACAGGGAGATAGAACGTCTCCTTGACGAACTCCATGTTTTGTATTAAACCATGGCGTTTGATAAAGGTATAACTGAATAGACGCTGAAGTATTAGAATATAAGGATTTGATGGCAAAATACAATTTGCCGCTTATATTATATTGAAGAAGTTTATAAAAGAGCAAATCACGGAAAATACGGTCAAATGCCTTTTCTAAATCGATAAAGGCAACAAATGTAGGATTATTATTAGTAAGTCGATTTCGAATTATAGAATTTAAAACAAATACATGATCTTCACAGGATCTCCCTTTACGAAAACCGTTTTGTTCATCTACGAAAACATCAACATTTTCAAAGTAATCAGTTATTCGGTTATTTAGAACTCCAGAATAAATTTTACTGGTGCATGATAATAAGCTTATCCCTCTATAATTCATTGGTAAATACGGGTCTTTTGAAGCACCTTTGGGAATCGGATTTATGATGGCTTTTAACCATATTGAGGGCGTGAGCCCATAAAGAAAACATTTATTAAATAATACAGTTAATGCTAACGTCACAGAATTGTCTTTCAACATCTCATTTGGTATAATATCTGGTCCTACAGCCTTTTTAGACTTTAATTTGTTAGTTACCCTTCTTACCTCATCAAATGTAATTTCTCTGTTTAAGATATCTTCCTCATCATCCGGGAAACGAGCTGTTTCTTCATACTCGATTAAATTATCTTTTATTTGTTGCAAAAATTGTAGCGAGTGATCCTCTAAATCCCCCACATTATTATATAACCTTGAAAATTCTTCAACCCATTTACCACTAACTATATCTGGATCTGATGTAAGTGCACCTGTTAAATCATAAACTTGATCAATATTAGCTTTCTTTTTACGAGGTCCTAACTTTTTTATATGTTCCCAGAACTGTTTTGGGTCCCTATCAGAAAAGCTCTCTATTTCATCAACAATATTTTTATTATATAATTTTTCAGCTTTACGAAGACTTTTATCAAATTTGTGACGTGCATCTTTAAACCTTGCATGTAACAGATTCTTGACATTTCGGTTTCTTCCATTATATTTGTGAAATTCAACCTCTGCAGCATGCATGTCTTTCCAAAGAGAAGTCAATCCATCTGTCCAGTATGGTTTATACACTTTAAATTTCCTTTTTACACCCTTAGAGGCGCATTTATAGGGTACATTAGTATTCATTTCTTTTATTAGTACATCGCAAAAAATATTATATGACTCGTCAATATCTCTTTGGTTGTTCTGCAACCGTTGAAACCTCTCTATAATACTCAAAATAGCTTGTCTCCAAATAAGATTATTTCTGAACTGGACCGATGACTTATCAAAATAATACCACTTTGGTTTATTGATAATTACATTGTTATCTGTCGTCCTTGGGCAATGTTCATCATTTCCTTTAGGAATATAAGAACAGTAAACATCACAAGAAAGTAAGGAATGATCAGGGGGTTTACAGTTATTAGAAATGAGTGGAAATAGGCGATGTTCATCAATTATATTGTTTACTGTACTAACAACAAAGTTTGAACACTTCTTCAAACAGTCATGGGGCACGACCATGTAGTCAACCACAGAACGCCCCCTGGTATTTATACACGTAAAATCGTCTTTTACATTGTCAAAACGACCATTTAACACGCATAACTTACTGTCTTTAACAAACTCCAGAAAAGTATCCCCATTTTTATTTTTAACCATGTCAATGTAATTTCTTTGAGGCACATCATCTATTTCAGAATTTACGTCTTGTAGATTTCCCATTCGTGCGTTGAAATCCCCGCACAACATAAAGAAATCAGCATAGTCATATAAATAAAGCGAACTCAAAAGATGCCCATAGAACTCCGCACTGTCTGCATATGGAGAGTCATCTGGAGGAAAATAGCATGCAAAAATAACACAAGTGAAATCGGTATATCTGTTTCGAAGTTCAATACCAATAACACCTTCTATAGACTTGTCAATAACACGAATAATATAGTGAGAAAACAAGGAATTTTTTACCAATATCCCAACATCACCCGATCCCCTAATAGCGTTTGTGTGTATAGTGCTTCTATTGAGACCATACCATGTATAATCTTCCACTGATACAACATTTCCCTCTCGTAAGTGTGTTTCATTTAAACAAATAATGTCAGAGTTTAATTTTTCTAAAATATTTTTCCGTAAAATACTGTTTTCTTCAGTCCATCCGTTTACATTCCAGGTTGCAATTCTCAATACAGAATCATTGTTCACAGACGGCTGGCCGTCCCCCTATGTGGTTTCTTCTCGTCCACGCGGTCCATCTCTGTGCTCACGATTGAAAAACCTGTTTTTCGCCCGATTGTCTGTATCCCCCGAATCGTCAGTATTGTCCCCAGTTTTCTTAACCAAACGTCCATTTGCAGTGACGCGATACTGTTTTCCATTTGGCAGCTCATTCAGAATTGTTTTGAAGTTCAATTCTATCAAACGTTCCGCATGAGTTTGTCCTGATCGCAGCCAAGTCTTTTTAAATCCGGGAACCTCCTTTAGTTTGAACTTTTCACGTAACACGCGAATCTTGTCAGACTTGTTTTGAAATTCAATTTTGACCACGCCTGGTTTATTTTCTCGGGACACAGTACGCTCACTCCTAACAATTTGAATATCCCTGAAGCCCATTTTCTGTTGAACCAAATTTTCAACTTTTGCTTGTATATCCTCATCTTGTTCATGTTTCATATTTAACGCAACCACTGTAACATCTGGGCTAAAGGGTTCTTTACTTTCTCTCATTTTCAACTCAAAATCTCCCACTCTTTTCGTAATGGTATCAATACGTGCTGTAATTGCCGCCAGGTCCAACTCAGTTTTCTGTTCGAGTTGTTTAATGCGTGACTCAAACGATTCTATGAGACCCTTTTTCAAACTGTCCATGTTCTTTGAATGGGAATTTCTCAACGAATCAAGAGAAGAGTTTATACTTTTTAAAGCTGTCCATATTTGTTTCATCCCGCCCGCAAGATCACTGGTGTCAATATCTTCTGCCACAGTACTGACCTTTGGTATTTTGGGTTCAGGCTTGTCCATGGGTTCCAAATCTGACGACGAGGTTCTTATTCTTTTATCGTTTCTTTCAGAGTTTTCGGCCTCCAACAAGTTCTCTTCAACCTTCCCGCTACCATTTCTACCCAACTGCGACATAGTCGATAGTTTATAACTATATAAATCAGAAAAATAATCAGCAGGTGCCTCCGGCTTCAGAAAAACGTGTCCACCCTGTTCGACAGTGTCGCCCTCTAATATAGTACATGTATGGGAATATAACACCAAGTGTCAGACATACCAACCACTTGCAACCTTTTTTTTCAGAAAAAAATCATTTGTCTACCTTGTAACACAAGTTTTCAATGACAACCGTATTCATCGAATAGTTTATTACTGAAGGCATGGAAATTGCAAAGGGCAAGCGTTTGCTACGTAAACATCTGAACTTGTTTTTAAATTCCAAATTACAGCTCACACTGTGATTTACAATGGCCTAAATTTTAAATCACTAGCTAAATTAAGTTTGGAAATAAAACTAAATTCCAAATCTTACACGTATTAGATCGTTTTAAAATGTTATTGTATAACATACACAATTAATTTGATTTTCATGCAGTTTGGCTAGGTTTACATTCGTATTTTGAATAACACACTTTGGGCTTCAATTTTAAAATTTTGAATAAGCAAGAACAACAGAAACCAATATCCGCACACACACCATAGATATATAAGAAGTGAAATTTAGGCCAGGTGGTTTTATGGTACTGGTTATTTCTTGATCATAATTTTACAAAAATGAGGTATATGGTTATTTTAGGGGAAGGATGGTACTTAAAATATAATAGGTAATACATTTGAACGGTTTTCCGAACAAATCTTTGCTATGGTATCAGGGACGTCAATAGAAAACAGTAAAGTAAAATAAATAAAAGAAGGATTATAAAATAAAATATTAGTAAAAGAAAATTGTCGTCACGCCTTATCGATGGGATTGCAGTGCCGCGTTCTGTTTACTTTGAAAAAATGTTCTTTTCACAATACGGTATCTGTGTATTTTTATTTTCAGTGTAGTAGCACAATCTTGTTAGGTTTGAGACTTGTATATTTAAATGAGGCACACTAACTTTAAGGCTACTTTAGGTAAAGCCCATCGAAAGAAAGCGGACAAAGCAAAAGTGAAACATTGATGGTCCTGTGCTCAGGTGTCCTTGCGCGCACAAAATAAGGTGGCCCTGTGTGGCTTTGGAATAAGACCAAGGTCACCTTTCTTGGAGACTGTTATGTACAAATACCAAAGTACTGGCTCAATTGTGAAAGTCCTTCCTCAAATGGTTTTCAAGCTATCAAGCGAACGGTAAATTCCTAAAAGTGACCGGGTGACCCTGAAAATGAAGCGATGAACGCTCAAGCATTGCGTAAATCTGGCCCACGCAAAGGACCACCGGAATCAAAGTCTCAGCTCACAAGTTCTTACATGTACGTACACATTAAACTTCATGTTAAAGTGGCTTCAGCAAAGTTATTTTTTCATAAAAATTACCATCTTCACCAAATAATATTTTGTATATTTTGGAAAGCTATAGTGGTCATCTACATGCTGAATGAAGAAGCAAACTGAAAACAGTTTTATTTAAAGGTGAAATTTGAGCACTAAAAAATTAGAACCTTTTAAACAAGGATCCACATGACCTTCTGTTTAAAACACAATGCAAATGAGTACAGTGTTGTCTGTCAAACACAGGTCTGGGCCCAATAGAATTTATTCAAGCTTCTCATTGACTGAGGAGAACAATGAAAAATGTACTGAATGTTATACATCATCCAAAATTTGTTGTGATTATATACGTTTTTACGGAGGTTAAATAAAACATGTACATGGCCAAACCTTTTTCAGTTCATTTTATGACGTGCATACCTATAGTTGATGTCAGGTTTCAACTTAGATTCGAAATATATACCAATAAAAAATAAAATAAAATAAAACATCAAATTCAATTCAAACTTGCGCTTCGCTCCCCTTTCTGGGTTACACCCATTCATATTATAGTGTATGCGATCCTATGAAAAAATATTTATATGTGCAAATGCGCTTGTTAATGCTGAATCCAGTGGTGGGCTGTTTGCCAGATCGGTCATTATGGTTTTATCACCTTCGCGCGTTCAACGCACTTTAAAAAACGTCATTTTTTGCCCTTTTATGCAAATTATAATGGGACTCAATGAGCAGTCTGATGAATAAGTTTGTTTACATTGCATTCTCCCTAACTTTTGTGTAGGTTTTTCACTTTTTCTTTTTACATACATCATTCCTCGACTTCAATTCGGGTGCTCAATAAAACAACTTTTACCTTAAATTTAGGGCTCTGCCTCTGCCTTTTTTGTCCGCAATGGTGCAACCCGGTATATAGACCCATATCTTTTACTTGAATTGCGAAGCAGGCCAAGCCTATATTAATCACTCTCCATGGCACAGATCGTGGCGTATACTTCCTACCTACATGTTTGGTGGAGGAAACCGAAGGACTCGGAGAAAACCACCGTGCACAGTCAGAGTGGTAGGAACTCTTTCCACATGCTTCCCCGGCCGTGAATCGAACCCGGGCCGCAGAGGTGGAAGGCGAGCGTGTTGCAGCTCGGCCAACCGTGCAACCCGGTCTGAACGGCGGCGCCGCAGTGTGAGAGTCTGAAGCACATTGTCGTCTGCTGCGCTGCCAATCATTTGTAAATAGTGACGCAATCTTCATAGGCGGAGACTCGCGCTGCTACGTGACGTCACGCTTTATTGTGTGAGGCATGGAAGCACGGACATGCGATAACTCACACAGTGCCAAGTTTGTAATTTATGGTGCATAGAAAATAAATCAATGCATTCAAATTTAATTAAGTAATTTGTGCACCCCTGATTTTTGCCACGCAAGGCATAGAGAGTTTAAATTTAAACAGTTTATTCCTATTTAATTCAACCAATCGCCATGAACCATTGACGGCGGCCCTGTTTGAGTGACTTTGGCTGCTAACCAATGGGGACCGATTATTATCTGATTCTGCTGAAGAAAGCCAGTTTACCCATTGGCTTCCGGTCATGGACAAAAAAATCGAGCTGAACAACATGTCGATCGTGGTGGGTCCCATTGCCGTAGAGGGAGCTTCGCTCCCTATTATCCTATTGATCCTCACACATATCAGGCCAAGTCGATGCAAGTGCATTCATAGACAGACTTGGTTAATAATCCTCCAGATGACCTGAACCAGTGTCAGTGAGTAGTGTGACTAGGCCTAGAATTTTAAGTAGGTCTACCCTACCCATGCTATTGTATCCGATTCGTCTGGCTCCACACCCAAAATAAAATCTGCTAATATAAGTGCTGTCATTATTGGTACAGACCTTACACTTAAAAAAAAAAAATCCTCTCCCCCGTAAAATTAATCCAAACAGAACACGAAGCACTTCGAAAATCGCCCAGCACACTGCGAATTTGCCTGCTTGCCATCGTCGTTCACTTTCAACTAGACTAGTGGCCAACCCTAAAAAAGTGGCTTATTTAAGGATATACCCCTCCGTATGGTAGAACAAATAACAACCCATTTTTTATTAAAGATTGACATATTCTGCATTGGATTATGATGGTTGTGGTCTTTTAATTTGATGACAGGGGTATTTTATAGCCATATCTTTGAAAATAGTAGTCACCACTTTAACTATCATTCCATACAAGACACTACTGAGCAGAACTTCAAAAATAAATTCAAGAAACATACCAAATATGGCTCATAGTATCCGAAATAATATGGTAAGCACTGTACAAATGATGTTTGCGTGGTTTTGTTGTCATAAAATGTCGAAAAAATACCAAATTTGGGCAAATTAGTGCAAAAATTCTTTCAGGTTCGATATTCTACAGTGCATAAAATGTTACACAGTGCTCGAAGTCCTTGCTCTAGGAAAACATTTAATGCACCAAAAACTGCCCTAATTGTCGAGCTAAAAGGCAATATGCTAAATATAGCCTCACCTTTCTCAGAATTTAAATTGGAGAGAAAAGAGTTACCCCACCCCCCCCCTTATTTTCTGGCAGGTCTAAAATGGTAATTTTTTGACCAGAACTGCCACAATCTAACTATACAATCAAAAGTGAACAGGTAATGGTTGCAAATCATAACAATGTATGTTTTCAGTCATCCAGTAGTTGTCAAATAAAGCAAAACACTAGAAAAGAAGATTTGCGTCACAGCAAATCTATCTGTGTGCCTTCAAAATGAGAACCATCGTTCAACATCTAAATTTCGTGTATTAGCTTAATTTTCAAAAATTAAAATGCTCAGCCTTGGTTCTTGGTTCAAGGGATGTGGCCATGTCCCAAACTTATAAAATGGAGTTTGAATGAAACTAGTATCTATTGTAGTTTTGAACCTATTCAACATTCTAATTTTGTGTATTTGTCTAATTTGCATGAATCATAAGCCTAGAAGAACTTTGGTTTATTGTCAATTGGATGGGGTTATGCCACAAACCCATAAATTGAAGTAGAAATGGCACCTCTATGATACATTTGAAGCTATGAAAGATTTACAGTTTGCATATTCACCTAATTTGCATAAGTTAAAACCCTACAACTTTGGTTCATGGTTCATTGGATGCGGCTTTGCCACAATCCTACAAATTGAAGTTGGAATGGCATCTCTATGAACAATAGTTTGGGAGATACTCAACTATTAAATTTTTCAATACCCCTTATTAGCATAATTTGAAATTCTACAACTATACTGTCCATTATAGTGGCAAGTGTCACAAAGGTATATATGCACATTGAAATTTTGAGTCCATCTGCAATAGTTTGGAAGATATGGTGCTTTTAAAATTTTTGTTGCCTCTAAAATTTGCATAATTTTAAACATCATGACTATTCCAAATGAGATGCACACTTTTGCTGGTTATGTCAGTCACCATGGCAAGCTTGGTGGTTTTTTCCAATAGTGTCTGAAAAAAAAACTCTGGACCAACTTGGTCAGGAAGAAAGACATTGGCTTTTTATTTCTTTGTTAATTTTTCTGAGATGAAAGAGAACCTCTCCTATCTGACCACTTTTATCTGGCATGAGGGGTGATCTTAAATTGCAGGTACCACTGTACAGTGAAACCTCTCTACAGTGGGCACCTTCGCGACCAGAGAAAAGTGCCCATACCTGAGAGGGTCAGCCCTTCTGGGCAGTATTGATGAGTATATGTGCATGTACAGCGTACACACATAATACTACAGAGTGATATATATACATGCAATACAGAACTGTCTTTGTTCCTCTATTACCGAAACAAATTTTAACAGATGCTGTCACAAAACTACATGTACATGTACCTGTGAACTGAGACATGCACTATACTGACTCAGTATTGGCTATGAAGAACAGGCTTCATCTCACTGGTTACAAGAAAACAAAGACATGAAAGTGTCCATTGAAATGACACAAATTTGCATACTTTTTCAAAATGCACCAAAATGTGAAAACAGTCACTAAGGACTAAAAGTCAGACTTTGATCGGTCCAGCAAACTCAGCTCTGTATGTAGTCTATTTTTAACAGAGGGTACACTCTGGCTTGTTCTGCCTAGAATTCCAAATCCTCTGATCCTTTGGGACTGATAAGCCAAGCAGGCTCCTAGCCTCATGCAGGCAAACTCTGACTGGTCAGTCTTAGCCATGGTGCCCTTACAGCTCTGTCCAGCATTAGTGTGAACATGGATCAGATATGTTTCTTGCATGAACAGAAAGAGATTCTCTGTATTTTATTGAGAACCTCATCACACAGTGGTTGGGAGTTCCCCCCACCCCACCCCACCCCACTCCTACCTCCCATTTGCTATAAGACCCAAACACCTTTCAAACCATAAACCCAGCAGGCATGGCCAGAAGGCAGCCTGTGAAGTTGTTACGCTACTAATTCAACCCGCAAAAAATGTAACCAAACCAGGTTGCAGTCTGTTCCTTCCAAAATAACTTATAAACCCAAACATATCCTATGCCAAATTGTTCCTTACAATATTTTGAATCATCCGAGAACAAGAAAACCTGGTCATCATTGGGAAAATTTTAAGATATTACCGTTTGCTACAGCCAAAGTACTGACAACAGTCACGCCGCTTTGCGCGGTGACTCGAAGTACTCACATTGTGGCTATGTGTATTCAGTCACTATGCTGGGTATGTTGAAAACTGACCTGTCAATAAAAACCGCACACTGTACCTGTTAGTTTCAGAGAAAAAAAGATGTTACTGTGGTCAGAATTATGTGAGAGGAAGCCCCCTGTACCTGTAAGGGTCATTTCTAATATGCACTTTTTAATCCTTCTACCTGGAAGCCGGCGGATTTACTCGCGTCATACCTTAAGGGAACAAGTCATCTCCACAATTATCAAATAAATGATCTTTGAAGATTGGAAATATTGTTTTGTGTACAAATCATATTAAAAAGCTTGAACTGGGGCCACTATTTTTCCCTAACAGCCATATTTAATTCAATAAACCAGAATGCATATGAGCAAAAATTGAAAAATTGTATGTGCATGTTGCAGGGGTACGCTACCAAAATTTTTTCCCAATGATGCCTATTGTAAATTGTGTTTTTCATGAAGTAAATATTATGAACTTCCATAAAAAATACATTGCATGTTGGTTTATAGACTTTGGAATTGAATACGGTGACTATAACTGAAACTCCATACCCTCTCAGATACAGAGTTTTGGCCATATTTAAAATCGCCGTCCATCTAAACTGAGCTTTCTGTTCTCTTTAACAGTAATATCCTATTTTTGGAGTTTTCATAGTCATGAGTGTGCTCTCCATAATGAAATTGTGACCCAGAAACCCATGGCATCAGATAAAACTGTGTGAGACATGAATCACAAAGCAAATTGTTTGCGGACCTCCGTCATCTTGTACAATTGAGTGTTAATTTTTAGCATAAATGTGATTTGAATAATCAAAATGCACTTTTATGTTTTTTTTTCATTCATAGAATGTAACATTTTAAGTAATTAAATGAAATAATAACCGTACAGACCTGATAATGGGTCTTTCTGCTGCCCAAAGTAATCACCTGCAGTGCCCCTTAAGGTGTTACGCTACTAATTCAACCCGCAAAAAATGTAAACAAACCAGGTTGCAGTCTGTACCTTCCAAAATAACTTATAGACCCACGTAATGCCATGAGACAGGTTCAAGTATCATGAATGCAAAATGGTTGCCTAGCACCATGGAAGCTCATAACATGCAGTACAGCAGAAGCCCTAGTCCAAATGTGGATTGTTGGGAAATTCACTGAATTTAGCATACATTAAAATTCCTCAACTTTTGTTTGCATGCTATTGGATTTGCCAGTTGTCTCAAACCGATATGTGTAAGTTAGAACTTTCCTTTTATCTCCAATAGTTTAGAAGATTTGGAGCTTTTAAAATTTTAATTGCCCCTGATTTGCATAACTTAAATCATCATAACTATTCCAAGTCAGGTGCCTAATCTCACTGGTAGGTCAGTCACCATGGCAAGTTTTGTGGTTTTCGAAATAGTAGGGTCTGAGAAAAACTCTGGACAAATCTGGTCGTAAAGAAGAAAAAAAGAAAGAAAGAAAGAATTAATTCTTGGAAAAACAAAATGTCTGGGTTGGCACCCAGACATAATAAATCACATACTGGAACTTACTTTCTCAACTGTGCGACGCTGCGCCCGATACCGCCGGGCTCGTCAAAGCCCAGTGGTGTCGGGCGCAACATCGCACAGTTGAGAAAGTAAGTTCCAGTGTGTGATTAATTTTATGCTTTGGTTGCAAATCATATAACACGACCCTGTATCATCAAATACAAAGAGACAAACAGGCAGATATAAACTGTGCCAGTGTTTGGGTAAGTTCCATGTACTATGCTTCCATCTCCTAAGGTTAAGATAGATCATGGGATATGGATAAATTCACAAATGATGGTGCCATGATGAGTCATGGGGAAAAAGGGGTAGTGAATGTGTGTTAGTATATGGCATTCATTGCCAGCATTGGCAAGCTATTTGGAGATGGTGGACTATGTGACAAGTTCTTTTTTTTTCTTTAAATTGCCAGATACTAGTATGTTGATAATTTCTGTAACACAGAGTCATTTTCCTTATTATCAAAGTACATGCAAATTCTGATATAAGGTTTTTAACTGCAAAATTGTGATAGCAAATTTATCAGTGTTTTGGACGAAATAATAGGTTTGATCTTCATTCCATATCCAAACTCAAAATTTTAAAAGAAGGTGACATTAAATTCACTTGCACTGGATTAATTAGTTTGCTCTTGTGTCAAGTTTTAATTTGATCAATGACGAAGTATTATCAATTGAAGAATAGCATCGTATAGCGACAAAGCAGTGTTTTTTCTTATTTTCAAAAATAAGGGGGTAGGGGTTATACTTTTTGGTGCTTATAAAATTTTGAGAAACTTGGGATAATAATTTCCATGTAACTTCGTAGCCTTATGGCTAAGGTAATTTTTGGTGTATAAAAATGCAATATTGGACAAGAATTGTAAGTTTTTTGACATATTTTTGGGAGAAAAAAATGTCAAAATCAAAAAACATTTTTGCATAATTGTGCAGTTTTCTACATTTTTTCCCATCTTTAAGTTCCTAATGTCTAGTATCATTATTTTCTTACTTTTTCACATAAGTTTTCTTCAATATAAGCCTAATGTCATCACGTTTCAGCATATATTGCTGATTTTATGCAAAAAAACCAGCAAAGTGAGAATTTTTTTATTTTTAGAGTGATTCTTCCTTATAAATGGTGATAAGATACACCTGTCACTAAAATAAATTACCACAACCATCATTTTCTTATGTCTCACAAACCAATCTTCAATAAAAAATGGGTGGTGTCTTGTTCTACCATGGGGAGGGGTACCCGAGTACCTTTGGGCTTTGGCCACTACCCTAAACAGTGATTTATTGATTTGTCGAATGCCCGGATTAGCCAATCATATTTGATGGACATCGTTCGTCTAACGGTGCCCTATGAGGTTTTTCACGTTCAAAAAAGCTTCCAAAAACTATATCTGCATGACAGCCAAATGTAGGCCTAAGACACAATTATGATATACTTCAGTCTCTTTTTTTAATTATCAATATTTTGAGCCTAGGCCTAATTGGAAGGTTGTTACTTACAGCGGTACAATCTATTCTTGGACCCCTTTTATTTCTTGTATTTGTAAATGATATTGTAGATAACATATCATGTGATATAAGATTGTTTGCCGACGACACTAGCATCATTGAAATTGTAAAAAATCCCACCATCTCAGCGAACCGCATGAACGGTGATTTGAGAAAAGTTGACCAGTGGGGTCATCTTTGGCACGTCTTATTTAATGCATTGAAATCTCTTTCTCTAATATTTTCGACAAAACGCGACAAATATGAGCATCCTCCATTACTTCTGGGTGATCAAGTCATACCGGAAACAACCAGCCACACTCACCTGGGGATAACCCTATCTTCAAATTTAACGTGGAATGCACATATTGAGAGAATTATAGATAAAGCCAGTAAACGTCTTGCTGTCTTGAAGAGACTGAAATTCAAACTATCTAGAAATACCTTATGCAAACTATATCTCACTATGGTGCGTCCGATACTTGAATATGGGTGTGTGCTTTTTGATAATTGCAGCAAAGGACTCTCGGACCTTCTTGAGTCCGTGCAATATGAAGCGGCCAGAATCTGCACGGGCGCTCGCCGCCACACCTCGCTTGACCGTCTACTCTCTGAATTAGGGTGGCAAACTCTAGCAGACCGGCGTAAATATTTCAAACTAGTTGCTTTCTTCAAAATGTACCACGGATTGTGTCCCGAATATTTATCAAGTATAGTACCCTTAAAACCAGCCGATACCAGTGGTCGTAGTCTTAGAACACCGCAGTATTTGAGACAGGTCAAATTTCGTACAAAACGGTTTGGTGATTCATTCTTGCCTTCAGTAATTAAATCGTGGAACGACCTACCGGACGACATACGTAGCTCTATTTCTCTATCAAAATTCAAATTAACCCTCAAACAAACTTTGTTGGCCATTGATAATGTCCCCCCATACTACGCTCATGGTGACCGTTTTGCCAATATTTGCCAAACCCAGTTACGTCTACGTCACTCAGGTCTACACGCACATCTCTTCAAAATAAACGTTATAGCCTCTTCATCGTGTGATTGTGGTCATCCCGTCGAAGATATTATTCATTTCTTTCTCTTTTGTCCACTACATGCTGCCCCCCGTTTAAACCCGTTGAAGGAAATTAGAGATATTGTCGCACCAGGGGTTCACTCAAGCTTAATGGTCCATGTAGCTAGTGAACGCTTGGTGGAAATTCTGTTATATGGCAACACAGACTTTACACTTGAAGTTAACCAACAAATTTTTTCAAGTGTACAAAAATTCATAATCAATACTCGGAGGTTTCACTTTTAAGGTCTGGTGTGTCATATGTTGCTGAAACTAATTTGTATCGTTAATAGATGGGTTATTTGTACATTTTATGTGAGGTATAAACTTGACGATGTATGCTTTATTGTGAGATATAGGACTGTAATGCTTTCCGTTTAACATATATCTTTCATTGTACTTGTCCTGTGCGTCTTGTACATAGACCATGTGTTGCGTTGTATGTCTGGAGAGCCTCCAGATTAGTAATTTTGTACTACCTAGGCAATCCAGGTAAAATAAATATGTTTATAATAATACAATCGTCACACCTATGGCCCCCCAAATATGGTCCCACTCATCTCCAAAACGTTATATTTTACAGTGGAGGGAGTACGCAATCAAACGGGAACGGCATAGACAAAAGCGATGATAACGGTGAAAATAGGCCAATTAATCCCTTTTTTGTGGCAAATCTGGGGGATTTTCAACTTGAAACTATATTATAATAGGAATTAAGTGTACGATGATCTGTAAAAAATTCAATGAGAAATAAGCCAAGATATAAAAGGTCAATGTTTCATTCAATTTACAAGTTAGCGTGTAACATGTAAATAGGCCTATAAATGTGTGTACGTTTTGTGTATACGCATGACATATGATTATGATGTAGCACACGTGTAGGTCATGCTTCAATGAATTTGTAACTTTCGAGCATGCAAAGCCAGCACAGTAAAATGAGTGTAAAACTTTGGAATGGAAGTACCCCCATAATCAAAGTTTTGTTACGGGTCTGTAGTGTAGGGTTTGGACAGTGAGAGACAACACACGATACAAGAGCTTAATGTGTTAGGGGTTATCAGCTGACTGATCAACTAATTTAATACGTCCAGGGTCGAACCGCCCTAAAACAAAATGGGTCAAAGCAACGTTTCGGCGACATATTTGTCTTAGTTACACCTCCAACCGATGTTAACCATTATTATAGTTTCACAATGTATGGTATATTTGCTAGATGATTGTCATGGGAGCTTAAACTATTTATATATAATATTAATACGATTATAATCACAATTTTATCAAATCTCCAGTAATGGGGAGGAATACAAATAAATACATCGAAATAATAAATGACAGTAGCAGATCATTAAGAATGGAGTGGACGTAACAACATAATTAATAAGCGCAGGGAACATAAGTAAAACCATGGAGTAATAAAACTAGTTTCTCTCCTCCATGGTAAAACCGAGGCAGTGAGATAAAGTTGTGCATATAACCTCAGATAAAGATTTTATTTGTCCACCATGGCGCACGGGATGAGCGTTGAGGTTTGGCAAAGGCAAGTAGCACTACACAGGAATAAAGATGTGTCGCTACAGTGATACATGAACCCCCAGCCGGAAGGGGCGCACCCTCGCAGGGACAGGGAACCAATGATTGCCTGTCCCAGCCGGGGCCAATCTCCGGCGGTATCCCAATTCCATATAATATACGAATATAATGATAATAGTAAGGGGTCAGCCATTTTATCAACATTTTCACGTCAGTACAAACAGCGGGGGGCAGGGGGTGGGTGGGTGGGCGGGTGGTTGGTTGGTTGAGATCAATGTACGTTTTCAGCTAATTTTGAAAATGTTGATCATTTTGGCTCACCCCTAATAAACAACGGTCTATATATATATAGAACTCTATTGATATTTGTACTCAGTATTCAAAGTTCTGGAGGTTTAAGTTTAACCCACATAAATCTAAATTCGTCACTATGGGTCCAAAATTTTATCGTGATCCTCCGCGTATATACTTGGATGGTGAGCCTATGTCCATGAGCGACGATGTTAATATTTTAGGCGTATATTTTAAGTAAAAATACATGTAATGGTCATATTGAACACCCTATTCAACAGTGTAGACTTAACTATTACAGTCTCTGTAACACTGGTCTTTCGTATCCGGGTCTAGACTCCAAGGTCAAAACTCATATTTGGAAAAGTGTATGTACACCAATTCTTACTTATGGACCCGAAACCTTATCAATGCCCAACAGTTCACTGTCTAAATTAGAGTCCACTCAGGGTACTCTTGTGAAGCGATATGTCGGAACTGGTAAACGGTCTCATAATACCTCTCTGTTAAAATCCCTTGATATTCCCTGCGTCTCAGACCAGATTGCTGTCAAAACTCTATCCTTACTTAGTCGGTGTTTTAAAACCCAGTCTGCCTTAACAACACTATACTCCCATTTACTTGCAGAATATATTGTTCTTGGCAAGAGAAATAAAGACTCCATTGTTGATCGAGTCTTAAAACTTGGCCACTCCCCTGTTCATGTTGCTTTTTCCGATTTCCGCTTCCGAGTCCCTCATTATGTGCCCGGTGATGGCACTGTGGACTCACTCAGATATCTTGTGCACCATGAGAATTTTATAAAGCCATGGGCTGAAGAACATGTTTTGGCTATTCAGATGTTTCTTAACACATGGCACAGTGGAGCAGCTCAAAATAATTCATTAATGGTCACTGTTCACTTCACATGTATTTTTGACCATATGTAGTATATCTGAGAATTATATAAAGTCATGGACTGGAAAACATGCTATGGTTCCATTAATGGTCACTACTCTTTTCATGATATAGTGTGTTACTGGCCATAAGGTGTACTGTATTTTATTCTCAGGCGGATTTTTTTTTTTTTTTTTTTTTTTGACGTACCTTACTTTTATTTCCCGGAACATGGGCTGAATAGTATAAAATAATATCAATATCATTACTAGGTGCTCCTGGGATCGCCAGAGGGGGGCAGCGGTAGCGGCCGAACCTCTGTGCGGACCCACATGACATAATTGATTCATATATTTATTTGCATACTTTCGATGTTTTACCGAGTGTTATTGTGTCATTTTATTTATATGTACTATGGTAACGTTCCCCCATCCAGTGGCATGACATTAACTATGTTGGTTTTGTACCCTTTGACTGTTTTGTATCTCTCATTTTACATACTTCAGTAGTTATATTACTTCTGCATGGTGTATTTTATCTGTCTTTATCATTTCGATGTACTCATTTGAATGTACTTTTAATTTCCCCGTTCGTGGAGGTTCAATAAAAAAAAAAAAAAATAATAATAATAATAATTATATATATATATATATATATATATATATATATATATATATATATATATATATATATATATATATATATATATATATATATATATTATAAGACATATCGCGTTAAGCGCGTTAGGTCAATTGGCTTGCAATCATACTTTTGTTGATAAGTTTTGATTAAACTTGTCTGAAGATCAGATAGCTCCAGGCAAAGAAGCTTCATTGAGCCCAGACATTGGCATAAGTCCACTGAAGCTTCTGTGTCTAGAGCTGAAGATCAGACTGTCACTGTCTTTGTATCTTCTGCAAGCGATGCAAATACCGTCGTTAAGTTGCCAAGATACAAGCGTAACATTCAACAACATAAAACGAGCAGACAACATGGAAAATTATCTATCGTTGGCTGGGAGTTGAGAGGGAAAGTGTTGGATCAGATCTATTCATAAATCACATTAACAGTTTGTGAAACGTGTTGCTTCATTGTAGTTTCTTTATTTCAAAACCCTCTTTTGTCTACGTACCACGTTAAAAGGCTCCACAATTTTCAGCAAAACGCTCCTCTGGAAGTGTTGTTATTGCAACACCTCTGTAGTGTTTTTTCAGAAAGTAATTTCAACAAATCGTCTTTCTGTGTCAGTCAAATGAAAGAAGTTGTAAAATTTCAGCCGTTGAATGTTACCTTTAATCGCACAAAATGATGAAAAAACATATATATCAAAATTTTCAAAAATATCTAACGCTATGCCATTGTTTGATAATTTTTAGCCTGAGCATATTTATTCAAACCAGATTACCAAGCATGTGCTGCTCAAGTGTTTTTAAAGGCAACAAAACTGGCCAAACGAAACACACTTTATAGCGTGTTCAACTTAATTTCAACATTCTTGTATATTCTGGGGGTGTACATTTGTTCGTCACTTCGTCGCGATCAAGTTCGCCGCCCTGAAATCTGGTTGTGTATCAAGCATAGTCGGTTTCACTCCCAATAAGAAAGATATTTCTTATGTTACCCGACAAAAATAAATGGTGATAATTTTTCTTTCTTTCTTTCTTTCTTTCTTTCTTTCTTTCTTTCTTTCTTTCTTTCTTTCTTTCTTTCTTTCTTTCTTTCTTTCTTTCTTTCTTTCTTTCTTTCTTTCTTTCTTTTTTCTTTTCTTTTATCATTTAGATGTAAATAACGTTTCTTTAAAATAAATTAAATTATAAATAATAATAATAATAATTATTATTATTATTATTATTATTATTATTATTATTATTATTATTATTATTATTATTATTATTATTATTATTATTATTATTATTATTATTATTATTATTATTATTATTATTATTATTATCGTATATTTTTCCGGCATTACTCTCAGCAGAAATCTAACCTGGCATATCTACATCATACCTATGTTGTCAATCAAGCCAGCCTTTTATAGCTGGTGAGCCTATCGGCCAATTGTTTTGTTTTGTTTTGTATGTTTTTTTTTCTTTGCTACTAAATATGTTTAAACCAAAGCCAGGCAGCGCACTGATCTCTTCCGCTGGTTTAATTGCAAACTTTGCAGGAAAACCCTGGTTGGACTTTATTTCTCGGTGGCCAGACCCGTTCTGGAGTGCGGCTGCATCTGTATTTTTTGACAATTGTGGTCAAGGTCTCTCAAACCTTTTAGAATCCCTAAAATATGAAGCCCCAAAAGTTTAAGTACGGCTGCTCGAAGGCACGTGTAAGACTCCTACAGGAACTTGGATGGCCAACGCTCGACAGCAAACGTAAGTATTTCTGATTAATTCTATTTTACAAAATATATGGTTCATAAGTTTATACCCTCTTATTCACCAGTATCTCGCCTCCTAGCGCCCGCAATCACTGGCCGAACACTACCGGATTTTACTTCGATACGCCCCATCAAATGCAGGACTCAGCCTTTTGATAATTGTTTTTCTCCCCGATAACATCAAACTTTGGAATGACCTTCCCGCAGTTATCCCAGACTATTTCGCTCCAAATTTTCAAAACAAAAACTGATAAGACTCGGCACTACGTCGGTGTACAGACTACGGAGAGCACAGGCAGCCGAAAAAACACACAGTTTATATTAATAGGGTCATTAATAATAACGATATTTATTGGGCCACCGCAGGAGAAGAAAATAATACATGCAAACCAAACAATAAAAAAACATGCGTTGTGGCGAGTACTCTTATACGAATACATTACCTGGCATGGAAATAATTTCCTATAAACTGAAGTGCAAGGGTCAAAGCAGGAGAACAGGAATATAATAGCACAAAGTTTAAGATAAAAAGAATGGTAATTAAGAAGGTGAGAACAATTGATAGAAAATTATCTAGCAAAATATTAATATCGATTTTTTGTCACATTTTCTTTCATTGTATTTTTTGGCTTTGTTCTTCCCTTTCTCATTCTTCTTCCTTTTTTTAATGTAAGTGTTTTGTATTCTTGATTCTTATTTCCCTTTGTGAATCATGTTTGAATTTGTTTATCATTAATTATAGCACATTGCTAGTAACGTTATCTGGCATCAATCGTATTATTTATGTACAAGCCTTGAATTTAGTCTTCTGTTCTCGTCCAGTGTGTATTGTATATATTCCTGTGCGTCCTCTTGTGTACTGAAGAGCCTCCAGATTAGTCTTTGTGTACTATTAGGCAATCCAGAGAAAATAAATATGTTTATAATATAATAATAACGTTCATTCCCTGTCTGTATAGAATATATCATTCTCTCCCGTGTGCACGTGAATATATCATGTAGACATTGCATGCAGAAGAGAACCATAAAAGCATTTCTTCACAAAATTGTGCCTACAAACGGCATTAAGAAATAAATAGTTGCAGAGAATGACACACACGCATTTTTTATTCCTCAGTTTTGACTTTGCAACATGTGCATTTTTCAGCATGATGCAAATCTGAATGAACTGTGCGAACAAATAGATAACCTAATATAATTACTGTGTTAAAGCTCAGCCGAACTAAACGGATTTTCTAAGCATGTCTTGGCCGAATACCGCCCCCAAGGAGGCCTGAGCGCAGCTGTTGACCTGCCACTTCTTTCTTTCTTTCTTTCTTTCTTTCTTTCTTTCTTTCTTTCTTTCTTTCTTTCTTTCTTTCTTTCTTTCTTTCTTTTCTGTTCTTTCTTTTTGTTTCCTTGTGTTATACGTTTGCTTTTACTTTACTGAGAAATCTTTATGCAATGAATTTTTATCGGAAATTGTGACGATAATCCAGATGTGCATGTCATCCATATTTATTTAAACTGGATAGCCTAATCGGTGCATTGATCTTATTAGCCGCTATCAATGGAAAAGTATAGCCAAGAAAATAATAAATTGACATGTTAGGCAAATACAACGTAATGATGATAATGTGAAGTTAAAATTGAAATTTGAAAATTTAAAGGTGCAAAAACAAGTTTCTAAAACCCAAATTTAGTCTCATAGAGTAAACTGCTGCGCGTCTGTAACTTTACATGGGAATCTACCAGTAAATTTGGAAGTCTTTTGATGTCTTCATTCAGTTGTTCCAGCAAAACGTTTCTCCAAAATTAAGGTTACTTCATTTTGAGAGAAATATTAGTTATTACGGCTTCAGAGGCAGTGGTTTGAAACTGTTATTCAAAGAGCGTTTATTTTGCGGATTAATCAGTCCTTGCAGCTTCACACATTGTGATTCTCATGGATAAACTACTCGTTATTACAACCAGACATGAAAGCACGTTATCACAAGGGATTACTAAAGGTGTAGCGTCTTACGCTGATCCGATCAGCGCTTTTGTCCTCCCAATAAAAAGAGCACTGTCCACTGGCAAAATCACAACCATCTTCAGGTTTTCATCTCTCCGTACAAATCTTTGGCACAAGAACCAACAGTTTAGAATCTCAGTAAACGCTTCAAGGAAAATAATTATGGTTTACATGCAGCGTCGTAGGAGTACCGGGGAGGGCCCGCTGTTCGCTTCGAGGGCGCCACTTTACCTGCAGATGTGGGACCCACAGGCCCAGGAGAAAGGACAACCCAAAAAGCCCATCTACCAAATGTACAAAGGTAGGAGTGTCACAAACCCTGCTGTTGCCATTTACGACATATGCAAAAGTCTTTTCAGACATATATATATATATATATATATATATATATATATATATATATATATATATATATATATATATCGGCATTGACTTCATATCATATCATATTCTTTAATTTACAGATCAGACAGGTCCACTTATGTTAACTGGTGTTCAGGTGAAAAATACCCGAGTCTAAAAAGACTATTGTAATGTAGACCAGGGGTCAATTCCTTGATTTTGAAGATTGTTTATAGATGTATGTTAAATGAACACTTGGTGTTTTTATGAAAATTTGTTTGATATTTAATTTTTAATTGACCAAAAATATTCAAGTCACTTTGGCATTAGTACAACTAAAAACGAAAATGATTTGTTTTCAAAATAGAAATAGACTGGAGCAGAAAGCAGCTGAAACCATGTATGTTTGATGTACTTATGTTTCCCCGAGGAGATGAGTATGTATTAGCCATATTTTTAGGCTATTTATCTAATCCTCTCCAAAGAAATAAAGTATATTAACAAACCATGCATATTGGTTCTGTTTTGCGGAAATAGTAATATGTCGGTAAGGGGTTTCGCGTATTGGCGTACTAGGGCTTATTATTTACCGTACTGGCGTACTGGAAGCCCTCTTGTCTTCCGTACTTCTTACTATCCAAAATTTTGAAAGATTTTAATTTTCCGTATACTGCCAGGGAGGTGGCATTTAGATTCCTGCGTACTCTAGAAAAATAATTACCTGTACCAGCGTACCGACCCCCCCCCCCCCCTTACCCCCCTCCTTTGATGAGTATACTTTGGATCGTCCATTTAATTGTGGGCAGGGCAAGTTTTCATCGCTGGAAATGCGTTTTTCTTTACTCCGCACATAATGTATATGGACGTATCGTATTGCCGAGGGTTATAGAAATATTACAATATATATATATATATATATATATATATATATATATATATATATATATATATATATATATATATATATATATATATATATATATATATATATATATATATATATATATATATATATATATGTATATACTATTATATTTATATAACCATCGGCATTACGATTATATGCTCCTCTCACAGGGATCGTCCGTTGTGGAAACGTTTGCCTGCACCTGTCCGTTCTTCACGGCAGGCTGAAGCAGAAGTTTCCAAGCTCTCAGGCATTGTACCAATATATTTTTTTTTCCGCAGGAAAATTGAAGCTGGCTGTGTACCTGAACCACGGCATGATGACCGTTCACAGTGAGTATGACGAAATATAGCTCTACATTTTTAAACAGTAAATACTAACATAAAACCGCCAGTGGTCGACCGTATGATTAAATGTGTGTGTAATTTTAGAACAACAGAGTGACGTGCAGTCAGCATTTGGTGTTTGGTGCTGAAAATAGCTCTTGCTGACCATGTCACTACTGGCACGTGACACTTGAGCAGGTCACCCGCGCTATTGTATGGAGGAGGTAGGGTGCGGGGTGGGAATATCCTAAACATAATGGTACAAGTAAAACTAACACAAAAGAAAAAAAAAAACAATTTGCAAGTTCAGCCACGCCACAAACGAGGGAGGTGTCCCTTACTCATTCAACTTGTTAAGTTACCCTGGTAACCAGAATCAAACCTGACATTTTTGTCAATTTTTGGACTAAATTCAGGGATATATTAAACCGTAAAGTGTAAAGATGATGAAAAACACAACTAATTGTCATAATTTGTCATGAGTAACATTTCTTTTTAAATCCTAGGTTTACCATTTTACATTTCGTTGTTAAGCGGGTGAAATTTGCATAGAATGGCCTGTGCTGCGCATGCTCCGCTGAGATAGCCATCTAGCGTACTGAATATAATCATTACTACTCCTCCTCCTCCTACTACTACTACTACTACTACTACTACTACTACTACTACTACTATGTCCCGGTACTCCAGTATGGAAATATCCGTCTTGTGTATGTAAGGGTTCATAATCTTTCCGTTCAATAATATTATGATGATAAAAGTAAAATGAAAATCATACAAGTGCTTATAGTAATACAGAGACTCAATCATGCGTGAGAACATTTTGTTTCCAATGACACTTTTTATAGCTTAATAATCCTGACTCCCGATTGTAATATAAGTATGTATGTATTTCAACGGAAATAACTGCAATCATTGACATTTTTATTCCACGAGACAAATTTATATTGGCATGTTGCTTGTTTTCAAATCGTTTTTTAAAAAATGAAATATGTTTAAACCAACACTGATAGTTTCTCTGATAGATTCTCAAAAATTGTCAAAATCATCACATTCCCAAGTTATACTAAATTTTTATCCTCTGTAACAGTCATACAAGCAAAGGGCCTGAGTTCCAAGGACAAGCAGCCATGTGATGTCTATGCTAAGGTAAAACAAATGTTTTCATTGTGCTTGAAGATATTCTATAACCCATATATTGCAAAAACCATTAGTAAACACCAGTAAGAAATTAACTGATTAATTTTCTTTTGCAAGTTGTCCATGGGCAACATTGTCTCAAGTTACACCCAAACCCTTGAAGTTGTGCATGTTCTCTGATGCAGATGATTCATCAAATAACTGTATGCTGAGTCACATAACACCTGGTAGTTGGCAATGGGCGCTGCACCTCTGTAATTGATTTATCTTAAAAATATTGATTGTTCGCACGACGCCATTATATACTTTCAGGTGAAAGTGTTGTAAAATGTAATAATTTTCTTTTAAAATGAGGCTGACCTTTCGCTGGATTTGATGGACTTGTGTATATATATATATATATATATATATATATATATATATATATGATGTTACATTATATGATCATCATGTATGCGATTAACAAACAAACAAGAATGCAATGTAATGTAAATTTTTAGATCTGCATACACCCTGACCCCGAGAAGAGATTGAAGTTCAGAACAGATGTTGTGCCTGAAGACGACGATCCTATTTTCGAAGAAAAGTTCTCATTGTGAGTACAATGTCCGTGATGCCCATGCCCATCCATACTTATATATTATATAAAAAAAATGTATAATGATACAACATTGGGGTCAATATTCGACCTTAATGACCTACGTATTGTTAGCACTTACATGTATGTCAGTTACCCTTGTTATTATCATCATCATCATCATCATCATCATCATCATCATCATCATCATCATCATCATCATCATCATCATCATCATCATCATCATCATCATCATCATCATCATCATTATTATTACTTTTATTATTATTATTATTATTATTATTATTATTATTATTATTATTATTAAGGGATACATATCGCATTATCACTTACAATACTTAATTCTTCACTTTCTCTTATGTTCGTGCTTTATTTTATGAAATACTGACTTAAAAAGATTTCAACATTTTGATCGATATACAATGCGGCAGGTAGCGCCACCAAATTTGAACTCAACCTGGGTTCCCATGTGCCCCATATGTCCAGAAAGTTATATGGAGCTAACTTGAAAACTGTGGACTGTATCACGAGCACACATGATTGATCATATAAGCTCTGCGATCTTAAGTCAGCAGAATTAAAAAGAAGATTTTATTGCGTATATCTTGTGTTTATCTATATATTGTTCTATAATAGGTGTTTTGGTTAGCCTATATGGGCTTTAATGTAAATTGTTTCACATCATCTCCATTTTGCCTTTGTGTATTTCCAGTGAATTACTAGAGACAGACCAATCCAAAAGACTTCTCATCTCCCTGTGGAACCAAAGGAAAAGAAGGTAATATCATTAACACATTGCTGCCATTGAAACTTGAGACAACTGAAATGCAGTTGTACAACTTGTGGCAACAGATAAGGTTTTGAATTTACTTGACAACGTAGATACTTGTATCGATAGGTAGTTAGTTCTTGAGGAGCAAATTTTTGCTTGTTTGCAAAGGTAAGACATTTTACTGCGGTAGTCCCATTATAGTTTAAAGTCCTGGATCTTGTGATGACATTAAGAATATCACACGAGCTTCATTTGACCAGGAGAGAAAGTTAGGGAAACTAGCTATTATTGAGGAAAAGAAAGCTTTTCTTATGTCATCAAATGGATTAAAGGAAAAAAGTAAGTAAAATTCGTCTTCAGTAACACAATTAGGCGATTAAAGGCAAATACGCTCACTAATAAGTTCTTCAGATTTCGCGACCAATCTCGATACACAATTTATGTTTACTTATCCTAAATTTTGCGAAACTGCGGCGCATCTTGAAACCAGCGACGTCAAATAGAACCTGAGTTTGGCATCCCACCCATGTTTGACCTTAGGATCCTGTAATTTTGAGAAAAAGAGTTGTTGATACTAGTCATGAAGATGTTAAGCCAACTCAAAGCACTTGCTGCGTCAAACTGTGGCCATGTTGGCTGATTGAGTGTCACCCATACAGTACCCACACCCTTAATATTGAGTATAAGTCTTACTGCTGTAGCCCACTCCTGTGGCCTCTATCATCCAGCTCTAATGCTTTGTTGTACCAGAATATGATCGTCCTAGAAGGATTACTCCAAGCCAATATTTAATAATGGAAATCTTCATTTCAAACTTAGTATATGTAAAGTTGGGCCAATGCAGCTGAATTTAAAGGTTTTTTACGGAGGCCGAGAGTAAATTTACAAAAGTCCTTCATGACTTTGTTAGCAGGTTTGAAATGAACAACGTTCCGTACATGCGATTCACTGAGAGCATTAAAACGATTAAAAGAAGACGCAGTCTTCCCTTAAATTATTACAAACGGTTTAATTTTCATATCAGGTCAGAGCTCCTGGGTTGTATGTCATTCAGCTTGGATAACATCCGGAAGCACAAACAGGTGAGTTATCTGCTCATTATTTCCAGATATTCTTGGTTTCTGTTATAATCCTTTTACCTCGTTCCCATTTCGAGAATACCACTTACCACGCAATGACTGGGAACAACAGGTATTGCAAATATGCTGTCAGTGCGGACAGCGATAATGTAAATCAATATGTGAATTGTTGTTTCTGTTTGCTCGGGTTTTAGAGAAAAGTATTGTATTAAAAGCGTAAAAATCTACTAGAAAAGATGATTTGCTGCATAGCAAATCAGTGTGCGTGTCTTCAAAGCTTATTGCTGCGTACTAGTCCATGATATAGGAGTAGAAGTTGGAATGGCATCTCCATCGATTATAGCTTAAGTTATTCAAGACTTGAAAATTCCAATGGTGCCACTTACCATAGTTTAAATTGCTACAACATTTGTTTTAGATTCATTACATGGGCAATGGTCAATAACCCTCTGGTAGAAGTTGGAATGACATCTCCATCTTCTATACTTGTGAAGATATTCAAGATTGAAAATTTCAAATGCCCCTAATTTGCATGATTTTTAAAGATCTTCATTCGTCTGCATAAAAAGGCGAAATTCCTTGTATGGAGGTACAATCATGCCAAGTTTGGAGTTTTTATGTATAATAGTGTCGGAAAAATTCACTGGTAAAAAAAAAAAGAAAGAGATAAAAAAAATAGGAAAAAATAGAAAAGTGTGTGTGTGTGTGTGTTGCCACACACTTATTAATTACATGATGTTGTTGTTTGGCTTTGTCGATCTGTCTGTCTTCGTGCAGTAATGTTCACTCTGGGTACCAGCGTCTTTTTGTTATATATCGGCTTTTCTCTCTCACTTTTTCATGAGCGAAAGAGATTTATGTACGGCTATGTCAGTTTCCCCAAATTGCCCTTTTCAAATAAAAACTTGTTTAAATCAATTACACGATGATATCTCTTCAGCGCTTGGTTGGCTGGTACTATCTGTTAGCTGAGGAGCTTGGGAGAAGAAAGCATCTGAAAGCGTCTTTGAGACCGACTTATCTGACAGAGAGTGTCCTAGGTCAGTTCCCATTTGTTTATTTTATTAAAAATTCACAGTACGTTTGTACTGCAGCTATTTGCTTTCCAGGAAAATCGTGCCGGGATGAAGAAAGTAATTTTGCTGCCTCACGTACACGCGACAGTGTATGTTTTATTATTTTACTTATTATCATGAGCCCATGTGCACGTGGGTCCGCGGAGTCTTGATACAATGTCTATAGCAACATGAGTATCATCCACCGACCACATTATCTATGTCCACTGTGATTGTATTATGTGTATCTGTGAACTTATTCCCTCTGTGTTATAGATATTGTACAAGTTATTATTTTGTGTGTGATTCTCTTTGTACTTCAGTTTAATTAATTTATTATTATTATTATTATTATTATTATTATTATTATTATTATTATTACTATTATTACTATTATTATTATTATTATTATTATTATTACTATTATTATTATTATTATTATTATTATTATTATTATTATTATTATTATTATTATTATTATTATTATTATTATTATTATACTTGTGCACGCTAGGTTGGATTACCGTGGAGGGAGAAATAGCTGTCAAAAAATTGTGTTACTGTGGTAACTTGCTTAGGCTCCCAGTTACATCAAGGGAGAGAAAGATACTTGTGAACCATCTTTTTCAATACAGGTATAAGACAAGCACTTTGAATGGCACTGTAACAGGGTCTATTATAAAGTATCTCGAGAAATTTGGTCTTATAGACACAGTGATGGAAATTTTAGATCTCGGAAGGGTTTTTCCAAACAAATTAGTGTGGAAGAAAGAAGTGAAAAGAAAAGTGTTTGAAGCTGAAAAACGTGAATGGAAATTGTCAGTGACGTGTAATACTAAATTAGAATTATTTCGGAACGTGGTATTTAATATTGAACCACATTTGTGGTGGCAAATTGCACGAGAAAAACCTCAATTTTTGGGAAGTATTACGAGTACAGTAAAATTAATGTTTGGTGAACATATCTTAAATGAAAATGCCGGTAGATATTTAGGACTGCCTAATCAATCCCGTGTCTGTACTATGTGTAATAGTGGTCAAGTTGAAAATATTGAGCATTTTGTCATGGTTTGCAGCAAGTATCAGTTTTCAAGACAGAGGTTGTTTCAACAAATATGTAGTGTGTTTCCGGATTTTGTCCAGCTTGGTTATAAAGAGCAACTATACATTGTATTTGGTGGTATGTGTGATATCATGGAGGTGGAAAAACGCAGGAAAATTATGCAGATAAGTTGTGTTATCATAAGTTTTATGTATAAAGTAAGATGGGCCGAAAAAAGAAAAGCTATAAAATATACATGAGTATTGAATACATCCGGAGTGCCTAGCAATTTTACGTATAGGTGTACAATGGAAGTCGCGCAAGCGCTCTACATGAGTTAGAGTTATGCAACCACAGATTAATCAAATTGTAATTTGTATCCTTACACCTGTGTGTTTAAGTATACATACATATTTATATATATACATATATTAGTTTTGCTCCCTAATGTGATGATTTTTTTTTTGGTAAAATTTATTTCTGTAACTTGAAAATCACTGAAATAATGTAATTGTGTATTAACTGTATCTCTCCAGTCAAAATGGAGGCAATAAATAATATACATACATACATACATTATCATTATTATTATTATTATTATTATTATTATTATTATTATTATTATTATTATTATTATTATTATTATTATTATTATTATTATTATTATTATTATTATTATTATTATTATTATTATTATGCCCCCCTTCGAAGAAGGTGGGGCATATAGCGTTGCACATGTCGGTCGGTCGGTCGGTCGGTCGGTCGGTAGACTGTGGTTTCCGCACAATAACTCAAGAAGTTTTTAAGCTAGGACTTTGATACTGTATAAGTGTATTACTCTAGTAAAAACCTAGGCGAAGTTTGAAGATGGGTGACCTTGACCTAATTTCCAAGGTCACAGTGGTACCTGAGTTAACTTTGGTTTCCGCACAATAACCGAAGAGGTTTTTAAGCTAGGACTTTTATATTGCACAGGATAATAGTCAATATTTGGGGCTAGGCGAAGTTTGAAGATGAATGACCTTGACCTCATTTTAAAGGTCACAGAGCCACTTAACTGAATATGGTTTCATGCTTTCTGCATGATAACTTATACGTTGGAGCTAGAAGTTTTATATTGCACAGCTTTATGGTTCTCTGTAAGGGCTAGGTTGATTTTGAAGATAAGTGACCTTGACCCAGTTTTCAGGGTCACAGAGAGATTGTAGCTAGACTGTGGTTTCCGCACAATAACTCAAGAAGTTTTTAAGCTAGGACTTTGATACTGTACGAGTGTATTATTCTAATTAAAAGCTAGGCAAAGTTTGAAGATGGGTGACCTTGACCTAATTTCCAAGGTCACAGTGGTACCTGAGTTAACTTTGGTTTCCGCACAATAACTGAAGAGGTTTTTAAGCTAGGACTTTTATATTGCACAGGATAATAGTCGATATTTGGGGCTAGGCAAAGTTTGAAGATGAATGACCTTGACCTCATTTTAAAGGTCACAGAGCCACTTTACTGAATATGGTTTCATGCTTTCTGCATGATAACTTGTACCTTGGAGCTAGAACTTTTATATTGCACAGCTTTATGGTTCTCTGTAAAGGTTAGGTTGATTTTGAAGATGGGTGACCTTGACCCAGTTTTCAGGGTCACAGAGAGATTGTAATTAAACTCTGGTTTTCGCACAAAGAAGTTTTTGAGCTAGGACTTTGATACTGTACAGGTGTAACATTCTAATCAAAAGCTAGGCGAAGTTTGAAGATGGGTGACCTTGACCTAATTTCCAAGGTCACAGTGGTACCTGAGTCAACTTTGGTTTCCGCACAATAACTGAAGAGGTTTTTAAGCTAGGACTTTTATATTGCACACGATTATAGTCCATATTTGGGGCTAGGCGAAGTTTGAAGATTGATGACCTTGACCTCATTTTAAAGGTTAAAGTATAAAGATATGTGACATTGATGTATGATTAACCTTCACTAATTTTGTAAGGTCACGAGTGCCCCTTCTACCACTATCAATAGGATAGCGAGGGCAAGGGTAGCGAGGGCAAGGGTAATGAGGGAGGGGGGCATCTATGTTTTACAAACAAATCTTGTTATTATTAATAATGATGTTATTATTATGACCTGCAGACTTTGCTGCTAGTGACCTGCCTGCAATCAGCGCCACCTACAGTGAGACTCACGAACAAATCGAGGTGAGCAGAGTTCTGTTGCATTTCCACGACTGCTTTTATGTTAACTGATTGAAAGAAATATGCTGATTGAGGCAACCTGTCAGCAAAATTATAAGCAACCACATGGATGTCAGTTATTGAAGTGACATGCATAACACAGATGGACAAATTAAACTAGCTTAAGTGGTTCGAATAACGTATTCGGGTGTTCACATACTTGTTGATATATGACGTCAATTGCTTTTTAAAAATAACTAAATAAAACTAAATAAATAAGTTTAAGTAAGTAAATAAATAAATAAATAAATAAATAAATAAGTAAGTAAGTAAGTAAGTAAGTAAGTAAGTAAGTAAGTAAGTAAGTAAGTAAGTAAGTAAGTAAGTAAGTAAGTAAGTAAGTAAGTAAGTAAGTAAGTAAGTAAGTAAGTAAGTAAGTAAGTAAGTAAGTAAGTAAGTAAGTAAGTAAGTAAGTAAGTAAGTAAGTAAGTAAGTAAGTAAGTAAGTAAGTAAATAAATAAATAAATAAATAAATAAATAGTGAACATGCAATAATATGCTCAACATTAGACAGGTTAAATTTGACAGTAAACGATATGGGGACTCCTTTCTTCCATCTAGTATTCTCCTTTGGAACAACTTACCACTCGATATTAGACAGTCTGCGTCACTTGATATCTTCAAATCTAAATTAAAATCGACCTTTTTATCTGTTGACCCCATACCCTGCTACTTTTCATACGGTAAGCGCTTTCCAAACATCTGTCACACTCAGTTGCGCCTTGGTTTTTCTCAGCTTAACTCCCATCTCCACAAATTAAACATAGTCCAATCACCTGCCTCCTCTTGCTCCAACCAAAATGAAGACATTTATCACTTTTTCCTGACCTGTCCCAAATTCTTAGTGCTTAGACAAGCTTTACTGGATACGGTGTGTCACATCCTAGCACCTGGTGTACATCCAAATCTCTTAGTTCACTTAGCTAGTGACATACTCATACAATACTTTAAACTCAGAACTCAGTGATGATGTTAATTACCAAATATTTGAAACTGTGCAGGCCTACATCGTGAACACGAGACGCTTTGAATTTTAAGCCATTACTAGTGTATTATATTGATATGTCAGATTATTTTTCAGCTGTCAACGTTTGAGATTTGTTCTCGATTCAATTGTACCGAATATCTATGTCAAACCACATGCCAATTCATATATTGTATGTCCTGTGTGTATTGTAAATTCTTTGTGCGTCATCTTGTTGTGGAGCCTCCAGATTAGTTCTTTGTAACTATTTAGGCAATCCATGTGAAATAAATATGTTTGAAATAATACATACATACATATATATATATATATATATATATATATATATATATATATATATAAACTGGAGATCAAAGACACCGCGACATTGTTTGTCTTAAACAATCTGAGTATAACTTTATCAAAATGTATCCAACACCTAGGCAATGGAAGAATTGAATGTTTGTATTTGTTTAAGGTCACACTAAAGAAAGACGAAAGTGATAGCTATGGATTCAGTATGAGAGGTTGCAGTCCTGTGTACATTTCAAAGATCACCCTTGGTAAGTTGCTCACCAACACCACACCCCATGAATTTGTATGCCCAAATAAACTTTACACGTTCAATTATAAATTGATTTTAATAAAAATATCTTGAAAAAAAATTACGATACACTCAAAATCATCATCAGAAACGTGGAAAAATACAACTATATTGAAATCTGTGGCAAGATCATCATGAGAAACGTGGACATAAAACTAGACTAAAATGTGTGACATATACTGACATACATTTACTGAAATCCTGATTGTATATTATTATAGTTTTAAAGCATTTATTATACATGTAAGCTGGATACCCCTGCCCTATTTTTAGGGCAGCACCCTTGAACGTCGTGTGTCATCATTGAGTCCTCTACGCAGACAAGTATATATTTGGCTGGCTTACGTGCGAATGATACAGTTTTTCACATTGTAATTTTCTATGCATTATCATGTTAATGCCTACGGAAATGACAAGTAAAAGGAGAAAAAAAAAGTACATTGTCTTAAATATATATTTGATTTTGCAGATACTGCGGCTAGCTATGCAGATTTACGGCTAGATGACCGCCTGTTGTCTGTCAACGGTCACAGCGTCAGTGGAATGACTTCCAACCGCGTAGCCAGGATAATCAGGTACGGATTTTCAAGCCTTAAGGAGTCGTCTTTTTAATTTCAATCAAAACCGAAGAAACGAGACCTCAGAAGCACACTATGGCAAAATAAGCAGAACTGTTTTGTAGTGCCTTATGTAGGTCAATGGATATTTGGCCCTATATTTGACAAAAGTTGACATCATTGTTACAAGTACGGTTGAGACACCTTTGTTGAAGTGAAATTACCTTGTATTAACATTCGGGTAAGATTTAGACATTCGTTAGAAGTTTTTGATATCCTCGATAATTTTTGACATCATCATGGGTAAAAATTGCAAAAAAGAGTTCATTTAATTTGAGCCTTACTAGATATTTTTTTACCTAAATACCATTAATGTTGCACACAAATAAAGAATATGGTTCTGGGTGTCGCAATGTTTTTCTTTTCAAAGTAACGTCTCAGACATTGAATATGGAGTAATATATGCGTGCAATCATTTTTTCATCTCGAATTAAAAAATAATTCCTTAGATTTAAGATTTCAAAATGGTCGAGAATAAGTGTATTTTACAAAATAATATATGCTATCTGAGGTATAAATGTGGGAGAAATTTTAATAATCCTAGGCAAATTAATATTTCATGCTATCTCAGGTTCAAATATGGCTGAAATTTTAATTATCCTAGACAAAAATAGCCCTGGTGCCGACTAAAGACAGTTGACAATAATGCTATGATCTATCTACTTGGCATATTTGGTTATTTTGCCCAAGTCTAAACGCTATTATCAAACCATAGAATTCCTCTACCACAAAGCGGTTATTATAGCTATAACACATGAAAAACATTAGTACTCGGGAGTAATTGCACCTTTAGATTAAAAATAATCACAGTAAAAATGTCTATCCTTTTCCTAGCGTCTGTAATCTGCAGTCCCAGATTACAAATCCTCCCGGTCACGTATCAGATAATCTCTACAGATACACGTATATGTGCAGCGTTCGTCAATTTTTTAAGTTGACAAGAAGTGAATATTTCCAGGTAATTGTCAAGCTTTAATGGTTCTTCACACTGAAACGTAACGAAGCTATGACAGTTAAATGAAAGTGGTATTAAGTTCCTGTTACATGAAAGAGTATTTTTGTTTTAATGTGTTCCTATTTTTTTTTTTTTTTTTTTTTTGTGTCGGGTTTGTGCCGTGAAGGACACTCTATGCTCCAGGACTACAAATGCAGTATGGGAGCACTTTTAGTACCACATTTAGGATACCATTAATTATCTTGCCATTACAGGAAGTTACGGTCGGAGACACTCTCCCTCCAAGTTGAGAGAGCGCTGTCGGAGGACAAAGATTCCCGCTTGAACAAGGCCGTGTCAGAGGAGACCATCTACGAGGATGTCCACCAGGTGACGCCACCGACTTTAAACGTTCCAATGGCATCTCCAGACCTGAAACACAGGATTTTCAATCCTGCTATGAAGTTGGCTGCACTTGCTAGACACAGATTACCTCGCAGGCGTGCTAGTGACACGTTTTCGGTAAGCAAGCATCATAGATTTTTGTGGTATTTCATGATGGGGAATGTGAAACAAAATGAAACAGAAGACCTTGGTCTCTCATTCACACATGGGAGCTCATTATTGTAATTAGTTTAATGCTGTCAGACATCGCCATCAGAAATGCTATCTCAGTGACGCTGATCACTTCAGGCATCAGTTCAGATCACATCGTATTTGCTTAGCAGTAAAGCTACCCTCAATTGTTGAGAGTCCCTACAGTTTTTGTTTTAACGCGAGTGTGCTTCCCTGTGGATGGAAATCCATTTGTTTCTCTTTATTATTATTTTTTTATCAAATGTCGGCAATAGAAGAGAAATTTAGAATGACATTATGTTTTTCTTTTTTTCTTTTCTTTTTGCAGATATTTACAAATTACAATTTGTATCCTTTTTACAGATCAACTTGGCTACTATGAGGACCACATCCGACTAGTCTGAGCTATTGAACAACACTTGCGCGCTGCAGCAAACTAAATCGTAACTGGGGAACCAAACCGTTTTGGTGAATCTACATGTCCATCTATTGAAAACAAAGACTTAAGCTGTCAAGAGCCAAATTTAGTCAAATACACTTGCAAATATGGAGAATTCCAGTGCGGTGATAATTGTCCAGATTTCACTGTATTGAGTGTGATGTGAACAGGATGAAGTATGTTTTATGGATCTGGTGGCTAGTTTGACTGACAATGTAGAGACGTTTACGTCCAAGCCTATCAACACAACACAGTGGCCAAATGTACATTTTCTGTACAGTTTTGTACATATGCATATTTGTATATTTTGTAATTAAAACTGTATAATACCATGATCATATGGGTTGTGTTTTATTTGGAAGCAGCTCTGAAGAGATCTTAGTCCAAGAGCCTGGGCGCTTTTATCCATGTTTCCGAGTTCAAAAGACTTGGCCATTTCATTTTGATCCGAATTTTGTACTGGATTAAAAAGATGTAAGTCTTATTTGAGGCATCGCACAATAAACTGATATGGTGCCGTTTCTAAGAATTATGTGATATCGATGCTCTATACTTGCCATGTTTTCTTAGTTAATCCACAAAATTAAATATATATTTGCATGTAAGATTTTTTTCTTCGAAAATATTGGTTTTATAAAAAAAAATCACCACCTTTGAATTTCACCTATTTGGCATGCTACGGGTAAACAGGCAAAATCAGTTGGCGAAATCATCGAATGTAGATGGGGAGTTTTCAATCCGTTGCACATTGTTATCTTGTTCAACTGAATTGGGCAGCCGAAGTTTCGGCCAAGACCTGCTGGCTGTTAGGGTTGGTCTGGGCAGCTGCCGGGTCATCTCTCTAGTCTGGCATTCTGCTCAAGCCTTTCCCCCCTTGAATTGACACTTTAGTCAACAACTGTCCTTGGCATGAGTTGGGCACTTATAAGGAAAGTTGTTGACCTGGGGAATGTGATCTTCATAGGGCTCATCTACAATTCTCAGTCAAAATTGCTTTTCATTACTGTTGAAATTAGTGGAAACCAATGAAGCAGACGACATTTGACCACCAGCCGGTTTTGGCCGGTTTGAGGGGAACGGGTTAAGCTTTATAATAAACAACGCAGTACGTCTTATAGGCCTTGGAACAGTAACCTAGGCCTAATGCATTTACATTTTAAAATGGTGATATTTGCTGGCTTATTTCTCCAATTTCAAACGTAAAATCACAACTTTCTTTGCATTCTACTTGACGTTTATTCCGATAGCAACAATTTAAAACTAAGAAAATAGGGGGTCATGTTGTTAAAACTTTTTTTACACGTGCGTTTATGTATCTTACCTCCATGATTGACTGTCCCGCGCCAAATTTGTCTCCAAAAATACACAAAGTTATCAAATGATTTAAAATATTTCTAGTGTAGTAATGCCTTTCTTAAACTCACAGTTATTAAGTATTTTCATATCCAAATTAGTGATGGGACTTAATTTGGGATGCTCTGCTCCTGTGATATTAATATCCAGTACACACAGGCACAGTATTCAGTACTCGATCAAAAGTATGGATCAGTTGACCTGACTGAGAGGTTACTGGTCCAAGACCTTATAAGGCACAGCGTGTTAACCCGATCGGCTTCCAGTCATAGGTTTGCAGACTAAAGATCAGATAGCTAGATTTGGACTTGCCTCCTAAGCAGACTTTCTTGGGGCGATACACTATGTTGGCCCCCTACCGCCGGGGGGTAGTAGACCGCCAAGAACGGATGTTTAGCAGGCAAGATTTGGACAAAGAAGCTTCATTGAGCCGTGACGTTGGCACAAGCCCAGTGAAGCTTGTATGTCTGGGGCTGAGGATCAGACTGCTAATGGGATGACACTGTCTTTGTATCTCCTGCTGGCGATGCAAAGACCGTCGGTAAGTTGGCCAGTTGCAAGCGTAACATTCAAGGGCATAAAACAAGCAGATTACATGTATAGCAACCCGTCGTTGGCTGGGAGTACAGCGGGAAACTGTTGAATCAGATCTCAAAGCACATGAATAGTTTGTGATACGTTTTGCTTCATAGTAGTTTCTTCACTTTCAAAACGCTCTTTTGTCTGCGTGCCACCTTAGAAGGCTCCACAGTTCTTTCAGCAAAACGCTCACGGGTAGCGTTGTTATTGTAACACCTCTTTTATGCCTTGTTATTTCAACAAGGAAGTTTTAAGATAACAGCCTTTCAATAGTTTTAAAATAACAGCCTTTCAATGTTACATTTACCTGTACAAAATGATGAAAAAACTACATATAGTTATAACACTGTAAAATATCTACCGCTTTGCTTATGGTTGATTAATTTTGTCCAAACATATTGATCGAAAACCAGATCACATGTGATCTGCTGATCAAGGATTTTTCTTGCCAAACAAGCCACACACTACAGTGCGCTAATTCTAGCATACTTATCCATGCTTGTGTATGTTATTATTATTATTATTATTATTATTATTATTATTATTATTATTATTATTATTATTATTATTATTATTATTATTATCATTACTACTACTACTACTGCTACTACTACTGCTACTACTTCTGTAACATGTATCAATATTATGTTGCTTATTATCGTATATAACTTTATTACCCCCCCCCATAATTGAGGTAGATCAAGTTGAAGTACATTATCACATGCATATACAACATCATAAATTATTATATAGTTCACGGATATAATAATTTAACATATATGATTAAAAATGTGTTGCATTAAAAACTTCTAGGTAAAAGGTAGATCCTTGAGTTACGTCAATATGATCCAGGTTGGTCGAAAAGGAGTCTCAGTGAATCGGTGAAACCGTCCTGCCCCACCGACCCACTAACAATCCCTCGTATAATAGATTGTCTTTTGAAAAGAGAATTCTACAATAAAAGTAGATGATAAATGGAAAAATATAGAGTATAGTATTTTAGCATTTACTCAGCTTTTATAACTCATTGCAAATTATTTCGCCATGTGATTGGCTTGTGGTTTCTTGTTTCTTGTAATTATTTCATGAGTACTCATGGATGGCGGTCCTATATATATTTTCGCACTGTATGATATCTCTTTATTTCGACGTAAAAACGTTTTTATTTCCTTGGTGATGGGGGTTCAATAAGATATTATTATTAATTTTATTCTAGCTCATCCTCTCTATATAAAAGTATTAACCCGAATTACAATTTGTTACAAGTATTTGGAAAATTACACAAAATATCTCCTCATTACTGAAGTTTTCCTTTTTTGAGTTTCTGTATGCTCGTTTTCTTCTGTTTTCAGGCTTAGATGAAAATAATAACGTTTCACTCCCTTGTGTACCAGGTTTTCGTCGAATAACAATTTGATCAAAGTAAATCTGGAAAGTCTCATCGCTACATGTGCTGTGCAGACAGCACTGGCAGAGAAAAAATACAGGATTTACAGAATAAGATCATAAGATCATTGTAGAAAATCGACCAGCAACATTTCGCCCAGTAGTTTCTTCCTTTTTCCCTTTTCTCTTTTACTTTTTGTATTCTTCATTCTCTTTCCCTCCTTTGTGAAGTATGCTTGATTTTGTTTACTATTACTTTTCAGGGGATTTATTAAAAGGTGATAACGATTTACAATGTATTAAAGAAATCGAGAAATAAGCAGAATTCAGATCTTCGCCTTGTAGGCTATTCCTGTGAGACATTCGATCAAGGGCTCTTCACTGTGCTGATCGATGATGGGCTTGTGTCTCTTGCTCCAGAGCAAAGCCCTTTGGGATATGTTGCCAAATGAAAGAATAAAGAAAACATTATATAAAAGCTTGGTCTCAGTCTACAGCTTTTCTCAACTTTTCTGCCAGATATTGTCCCCGTAGCGCCCCCTAGCGCAGCTGTTGACCAACAACTTCTCTTTTTTTAGCATTCTATATCTCCTGGTGCTTTAATGAGAAATATCATACGATGAAATTGAATCGGGAATTGTTATAATAATTAAAATGTGCACATCATCCATAATTATTTGAACCGGATAGCCTAATTGGTTGATGGATTGTGTTAATTAACGTCTACGGATAAAAAAAAAATACAAGCAGGGAAATAAGCAATTGATGTCATAGTCTAATATAATGTGATGATTTGATTGGTTGATTTGATTTAAACATATTTTTATCTGAATTAACTTGTGAAATCAATAACTAGCAGGATCTGAAGAAAATGAAATCAGAGAAGACTGTATATACATAGCACACAGGACAAGATACAGAAAACGAAATAAGCCGAAGACTACTGATACAACCAGTTGTCATACGGAATAATGTGAATGATAACTACAGTAAAACCTCCGTAAAGTGGACATCCTTTGGACCGGAGCAAAATGGACACTTTAGGGAGGTGCCCACTTTACAGAGGGTCGGCCATATTAGGTTGTATGGATAAGCAACAACAGAGGCTATACAGAGCTATACATATGCATGCATACACATCTACATGTATATGTATATTTATATATACATGTATACAAATACATGTATCTTAATCCCACATGTTATAAATTGGAAAAGTAATTTTTTAAATATTTTGCCTATGTTTCTTGAAAACAAAATCAATTAAATATCAACATCATGAAGTATATAGAAAAATAAAATCAACCAACTACTTAGGAAGAACAGGTCCGAACTCATTGATTACCAGCAGGCACATCAAAGTATCAAACACTTTTAATACTGTGAGGTTGAGCAAATCACTGAGCTGACACTCATCCACACAGCAACTTGCTTTCCAGTAGAGTCAATTGTTCTCTCCACTATGATGCCTTAATCATATGGTTAATCCACAAAGCTGTCATAAGTCAGTGTGTACTAAAACAACTGTTATGCTTTGTTGATTTGGCCTATACATGCACTGTGCTCTGTTATGACAGGGGGATTACATTAGGTGGGGAGCACTGATAGAAAAATGACACTTGAAGAATTAAAACTTTGAATATGGCAAGTCCTAATGCAAAAAATAACACTTTTACAAAATAAAATATTTATTGAACAAAATAATAGTGCCCACTTTAACAGATTTTGGTACCTATTTAGGGTGCTCAATGCCCAGATTAGGGAGATGCCCACTTCAGAGAGGTGGCTTTATAATGTAGTCAATAGGAAAAATGAAATGGGACCGAAGAGAAGTGCCCACTGTGAGGAGGTGCCCACACACGAACGTTTTACTGTGTAGGAAAGAAGATTTGATTAACTGCAAATCTGTCTGGGTACCTTCAAAATGACAACAGTGGGAAATGCCACACTTAATCATTGTTCAACAGAATCTAAATTTTGTGTGTTAGCCTAATTTGCATAAATTCGAATGCTACAACTTTAATTTAGTTTAGTTTAAATATATTTATTTAGACTGGATTGCCTAATAGTACAAAGATGCATTAATAATACAGCTTCTCCAGAGCATTGAAGACAACACTATAATATACATCACACCCAAGACACATAAAAGAAAAAACACCCCGAAGACTCGTTGTAAGGAAAAATACAATGAAGAAATATGAAAACACTTGGGTAAATTATAAACTTTGGTTCTTGGTTCATTTGATGTGGCCATGTCACGAACTTATAAACTGAAGTTTGAATGACACCACTGTCTATAATAGTTTTGAAGCTATTAAAGATTTTATTTTTTGTGTATTTGCCTAATTTGCATAAATTAAAAGCCCACAATTTTGGTATATGGTTCATTGAATGCTGTAATGTCACAAACCTAAAAACTGAAGTTGGAATGATACATCTATGTATAATAGTTTTGAAGCTATTCAAATTTAAATTTAGTGTAAAAACAGTTCAAGACCACCCGACATTATTTGCAATATTTGCTGTAAAGCAAATATTGTTTTCTAGTCCTACATTGCATTGTCTTTTGCGTCTTGTATATATTATATTGTGCGTCTCCGTGTTTGGAGAACTCCTAGATTAGACTATCTGTACTATTGAGTAGTCCAGTGAAAATAAGTATGCTTAAACTGAAAAAAAAAAAAAAAAACAAAAAAAAACTTCACACGTTAAAATAGCCAAAACACAAAAACAAAAGCCTTTTTTAAAACTGCTCTACATCTGTGCTGAGCTAATAATTTTACATGATAAGAAAACAGTTAATTTTGAAGTCTTTTGATGTACTCATTTAGTTTTCCTGGCAAACTTTTTCCCAAATATCAAGGCTATTCTATTTTGATAGAAATGTTAGTTATTACGGCTTCAGAGGGAGTGGTTTTAAACTGAAATTCAAAGAACGTTTATTTTGCGGATTAATCAGTCCTTGCAGCGTCACGTACTGTGATTCTTATGGATTAACTGCAGGGTTTAAGCCTCGTTATTACAATCAGACATGAAAGCTCGTTATGACAAGGGATTACTAAAGGTGTAGCGTCCTTCGCTCATCCAATCAGCGCGTTTGTCCTCCCAATAAAAAGAGCACCGTCCACTGGCAAAGTCACAACCATCTTCAGGTTTTCATCTCTCCGTACAAGTCTTTGGCACAAGAACCAACAGTTTAGAATCTCAGTGAAGCCTTCAAGGAAAATAATTATGGCTTACATGCAGCGTCGTAGGAGTACCGGGGAGGGCCCGTTGTTCGCTCCGAGGGCGCCACTTTACCTGGAGATGTGGGACCCACAGGCCCAAGAGACAGGACAACTAAAAAAGCCCATCTACCAAATGTACAAAGGTAAGAATGTCACACACTCCTGTTGTTGATATGTACGACATATGTGGAAGTTTTGTTTTGGACATATATATCGGCATTGGCTTCGCATCATGTTACGTTCTTTAAATACAGATCAAAAAGGGCAATTTGTGGTCACTGATTGGCAGGTGAAATTTACCAGAGTGTAAAAAGGGCTTTTGTCAGACTAGGGGTCTATGATCTGATTAAACATCAGTGTATGTTAAATGAGCACTTAATGTTTTAGCGAAGGTATATTGGATATGTAACACTAATCAAAATATTTTTAAGCCACTGTGGCAGAAGTAAATACGAAATTAAAATGTTTCGACATAGAAATCGATAGCACAAAATAGCTGGAACCAAACACGTTATCTGCTTGGCAGAAATCATGTGATATGTTTTGATGAACACATTGGATCATCTATTTAATTATGTATTTGGATGCAATGGTGTATTGTCGATTGCACATGCGAGAATATATATATATATATATATATATATATATATATATATATATATATATATATATATGCATACATATATATATATAGAGAGAGAGAGAGAGTAAAACCTGTCTACTGTGGACACCTGCTTAATGCGGACAGTTTTGGCCAGAACCGAATATTTTTAAGTCATTTTCATATTGGTGATACCTGTCTTCAGTGGACACCTGTATATTGTGTATTGCGGACACTTTTTTGGGTACCAAATGCAAAAACAACCTGTCTATTGCGGACACAATATATCAATGCATTTTTTGCAACTTGTTATGTTCCAAGTTGTAATGCCTGAACAATGCCGTGCATGTTAAGCTGGAATCAAAGACTAATTAATCCATTGTTCATTGGCCTGAAACACATAATAAGCTCACTCAGCCAAGCAGTTAGGCTGCAATGCCTCAACGAACATGCCAGGTGTCTCTGAGCACTGGTGCTCCTGTTGAGTGAGGTTGCTCACACTTTCTCCATCAATCAAACAATTAAGCTCCATAGATCAATCATTAAGCCTAAAACAAAGGACCCACTGAGACTCATGTGAAGTTATTCACAATTTGTAACAATGGCACATACAGTTATACTGTACTCAAAGGATAGGATATCCCTGTGGTATGTTTGTTGTTTGTTTCTTTTCTGTATGGTAAGCCCATACATACACAATTTTTCCCTTAAAAGATAAAAACTGTAAAATTCCAAGTTAAAATGCGTTTGAGTAAAGTGTCAGGGGCATAATGTACAAAAACTGAGAGCAAATGTACTTTTAGATCCCAAAAGTTCAGCCCCTGCCTATTGTGGACACCTGTCTATTGCAGACACTTTTGCCAGAACCACAGGTGTCCGCAATAGGCAGGTTTTACTGTATATATATATTCTCGTAAAGAGCATTTTGTGTGAGCGGTGCTATGTCTCACTTCTAACAATGTCTTATATGTCCTCGCTATGAACTACATTTGCAATACAAAGCCTTTTTTTTAAAGACCAGTCAGAGTCTGGCAATGAAGACAACGAAGACAACGATGATGATAATAATAATAATGTTGACGACTGGCCCCTGTTTTGAAGGTCATTTCTCTTGTATGTACATGCACTTGAATGTATATGTTCCTGTATTTTTTGTTTTGCTTTTTTCCGATTTTTTTTTATTTTTTCTTTTCTATTTCCGACGTGTTTGTGGAAAACTGCGTAATAGTGTACGTGCATACACGAGGAAAAGATCTGCATTAGCCTTGGGCTATTTGTCTAATCCTCATTAAAGAAATAAAGTATATTCCAAAAAGCGGGGAGGGGGGAGGATGGGCAGTGCTAGCTTGTTCACCTGCCGCGTCGCTCAGCTATATGGCACCAGTTAATTATCATAATTTTATTATTATTATTATGAGGTCAATGAATGTTTTATTATTGGGTGTCTCTTAAATGTTTATATTACTGTGTGTAATATTATTCATTCAGATACATCTTGCAGCAATTATATCATGTAATGTGATTTGAGTGTACTTGCGCCCATGTATCTGTGTGTCTCTCCCCGAGATCGGGTGTTAAAAAAATATATATATAAGTGATAGGTGCATGATCCTATCAGTGTTCTGCCATTTGCCAGTATTACATTCTGAGACTACTTCATTTGCCCGACGAGTATTTTCTGTTCCCTCACCATATAGAAATATTTGTATTCATTTTTTGTCACGTTTTATTAACGAGGGTAGGGCTCCAACTGGAACTTTAATAGATCGACTTGTTAAGATGGATTTGTCTCCCACGCGGGCTCTTCTGGGGTTGCCTGTACCGGGCAGCTACGGCGGAGCTCTTGTGGGAGACGGGGTTTCAGATTCTATTCATTATTTGATTAGCTCTCCCCATTATAATAACAGGGACTCCCAGCAATATAAGCTGGTGAGACTCTTGACTAAGGCTTTTTAACCTTTGGTTCTATTCTTATGCTTCTTGCTGACACTACGATCTGCCTCCCGCACGGGTCCTTTTGGAGTTGCCTGTATCAGGCGGCTCCGATCGGACCTCTGTGGGAGGACAGTATCTCGGTCTCCATGTCCTTTAATTCTTTAATAGCAGGAATTCACTGCATTTTATGTCGGCGAGGTTACTGGATATAGGTATTTTAGTATGTGGTGTTTTTAGTAGAATAAGTTTTTGTTATCAGTGAAATCTTGTATATGTACATAGTCCTGTGATATCTTGACTGTATTTTATTTATCGTCTGTATTTGTTTATATGTACTGTGCTGTATCATTTTATTCTCCGGAAACGGAGGTTCAATAAAGTATTAATAATACCTGTCAGTTCTCACGGCAGGCTGAACCAGAAAAGTTTCTGGCATTGCCCCTGTACATTTGTTTTTTCGTGCAGGTAAATTGAAGCTCGCTGTACGCCTGAACCACAGCATGATGACCGTTCATAGTGAGTATGATGAAATAGCTGGACATTTTTAAAGAATAAATATTGACATAACACGGCCAGTGGTCGTCCGTATGATGAAAGTTGTGTGTACTTAAAGAACAAATAGACGCGTCATTCAGCATTTGGTGATCAAAACAGCTCTTCCTGACTGTCACAGCTGGCACGTGACACATGAGTAGTTCATCCACGCTATTTTATGTGTGGGCGGGGGCGAGGGGTTCCAGTACTCTGGTACAAGTCAAAAGAAAGAAAGAAAGAAAGAATGAAAGAAAAAAAAAAAGAAAAAAACAAGTCGCTATATCAGCCCACCCCAGAAACAGTGTGCTTTACTCATTGAACTTGTTAAGTTAACCCTGGAAACCATATTCAAAATTGTTACTTTTATCAATTTCTTGAGCAAAATTCATGAATATTTTAAAACTGTCGTCTACATATTTTTTCCTCTTTTATTCATTAATCATAAGTATATTGTCTCTGTGCATTTTATGTTAAGTGGGTGTTTGAATGTTTTGTGACCTAATTAGAACACACGTCTCTGAGTATATTCCGCTGAGACAGAATTTTTTTAAGTTTTTTTTTTATTTATTTTTATTTTTTTTTTTTGTATTTGTTTTTGCCCCAGAACAGTATTCAGAAAATAATCATTAAGAGAAAAGAGCCAGTGCCCAGTACAAAATCAAAGGAGTATTCTGTATGCTGGTATGGAAAAAAAAATGTCCCGGTACGCCAGAATGCAAGTACCCCTCTGGTATATGAAAGGGTTCATAGAGAGTATTCCACAGACAGACAATATAGCAGATTTTAGGAGCACCTTTTGTACATATCCGTGGGTTTTATAACCGCAATTGTGTTGATATTATAATACAGATGTGTGTTATTTTGTCTTGATGCAACCTTGGTTTAAATTTGTTTATCTTCTTTCACCTAAGCTGTAATATTTATTTCCCGAATCTTGGGGTTCAACGATTATAATTAAACTGAAATGAAAATCATACAAGTGCTAATATAAATGCCAAAACTTCAATGATTTGTACGAACATTTTGTTTCCAATGATACTCGTAGCTTGATCCAGTTATTTCTATTTTCAAAATCGTCACATTCCTTAGTTTTACTAAATATTTATCCTCTTTAACAGTCATACAAGCAAAGGGCCTGAGTTCCAAGGACAAGCAGCCATGTGAAGTATATGCTAAGGTAAAACATTTTTTATGCATTTATATATTCTATGAATCAAATTGTACACAGCAAAAACAATTGGTAAACAGGGGTAGAATTTAACTGATCAACTTTCTTTTGAAAGTTGCCCATGATCAACCAAGACATTTTCTCAAGTTACCCCAAACCCCTTACGATGTCCATTTTCTCCGATGTAAATAAATTCATCAATAGTTGTATACTGAGTCATGGGTGACTTGGACACGATAAAAAGTGCTCATCTCCAATTGATTTGCCTTAATAATGATTGTTGTTTGCACGGTGAGATTGTATGCATTCCAGTCAAAATGAAAAACGTTAAAAAATAAAATAGGAAATATTTGCTAATAAATGTAAAATATGGTATCAAATCGCTGCATGTAGACACATTGACTAAATAATTTGCAACATATCTTTGTTTTCAACTAAAAATGAAAACTTCATGTTTTATTTGAGTAGTTTTAAAAGCATGAAGAATGTTTTAAGTCTGACCAGGACATATAAAACGGCTAAACATATTTTTGAGACCTTCAAAAATGTTGTGTATTCCGTTGTATATTCAGCTGAATACTCAGAAAATATTGAATTGTGACCTGCTTAAAGTCATTTACAAATACTGTACATTTGATTGAGCTGAAAATAAAAAGTTGCTCTTTGGACAACCAGGGAATCATCTTGAGTTGCCCGAACAAATTTGAATTGTCTGGGGCAACAAGACAAACCTTAATGTCTACTCCTGGTAAACAGGTAGAATCTGTGGGAAGAATTCTTAAGATTACACCATGATATGGAATGTAATAATTATATCAGGGAATGAGAACTAATCCTTCGTTCGATTTGATGCACTTGTGAAAAACTGAAAAATATATATTCCTCTAGGACTTTGTGGTGTTGTTATTCCGAATAGGACATATTATGTAAACAGTTAATGTGTCTTAAAAAAATTACATAACTTTTAGTAACGATTGATTGTGTGTGTGTAATTTTTCCACTGTCCATTTCCGTAATTTTTATTTCCTAATTGCCAAGATAAATACGTACCTGTTGGTAATACAGTTTATCTTATACTGAAAAACAATAATTAATCAAGATATTTCGTACCCTGATTACGCTCACAAAATTCTACAGTAAATATGTTTATATGCCATTGTAAAACATACAAGAATGCAATATATTGTGTATTTTTAGATATGTATACACCCTGACCCCGAGAAGAAACTTAAGTTCAGAACAGATGTTGTGCCTGAAGACGACGATCCTATTTTTGAAGAAAAGTTCTCATTGTGAGTACAATGTCCGTGATGTCCGCGCCCATACATACATATAAAGGAAAACCTCCCTGTACTGAACACCATTGGGACCGGAAAAAAGTGTTTGGTATAGTAAGGTGTTCGGTATAGGGAGGTTTGATACAATTGAAAGGATATATTTGGGACCGAGAAATGGTGTTCCATATAGAGAGGTGTTCGGTATAATGGGTGTTCAGTTAGAGAGGTTTTACTGTATACTATCTGCTAAATGCATTAATTTCTCATTACTGTTGTACATGGAGAAAATAGTTTAATACAATATATGGGTCAATATTCGACCTTCGTGTCGTTGTCACTTACAATTATGTCATTTGCCCCAGGTATTATTATTATTATTATTATTATTATTATTATTATTATTATTATTATTATTATTATTATTATTATTATTATTATTATTATTATTATTATTATTAAAAACGCACACATATCACATTGTTAATTGATACCTTAGCCTTCGTTTTCACTTCCGTTGTGGTTGTATGTAATAAAATTTTAACAAGAGGCCTTAGGGCTTTGTGTTGTGCTAACTTGTAATGTATCAAAATAATATAAAGACTGGAAACAAAACAAGAGCGGTTAGGTAAAATAATATGTTTATTGTTTCAATCTTTCAAATTTACTGGCCTGGTGACCTAATCAAAATGGGTCAAGGCCACGGATACAATATAGCATGTTAGTATTGGACGTGATCGCTTTATCCTATAAATTTACATGTCTAAATGAATTAGTGTGTGGGATATGCGAATTTTATATTTTTTCAACATACTGTGGCTCCTAATTTCGGTAAAATTATAGGTAGCGCTACTAGTATTATACGCAACCATGATTTTGACCTCCTCGACAATCCCACAAAATTTCATAAAGAACCTTAAAACAATAAGGTTGCTAGAATGGTTACAAGATTTTCATAAAGACACATATATTGTATGAAGCTGTAAGTGGCGCCGCAATATCAAGTCGACATTCAAACTGTCAGGTGGACCTAGACCAGATCTAAAAGTTACATGAGTGTAATTCAAACACTAAGGGTGCAGAGCATTTTCGAGCTTTCCAAGTAGTGCCAAGTGGCCATATAGCCATGATTTTCAACAAGTGAAAAATTGTTACGTTAAAAATCTGATATTATATGAAATATTAGCTCCATATATATATCCAATACATTTAACGTGTCTAACCCAATTATTTTTTTTTCAAAGAAGCAGCGTTATTTTTCAAGACATCTTGGCTCATAAGTCTGTCAATTTATACGCAACCGAGATTTTGACCTCTTCCAGAATCCCGCTCAATTTCATGAAGATCTATCAAAAATTAAAGATGCTAAAGTGGTTACAGGATTTTCAACATTTTGACCGATATATTACATAATGCTGTAGATGGCGCCACTAATATCGAACTCAATCTAGATTCTCATACACCCGATATGTCCTGAAAGTTATATGGGGCCAGCCTGAAAACTATCGGCTGTATCGTGTTAACAAGCAACATTTACAGACAGACGTACGGACGGATGGACTCGGAGAATTGACTGATCGTATGAGCTCTCCGACCTTTGATCAGCAGAATTGAAAGAGGGATTTTATTGTGTACATATATACATTTCTATGATAGGTGTTTCGGTAGCCTATATAGGCTTTAACCTAAATTGTCTCACATCCTTTCATTTTATCCTCTGTATATTACCAGTGAATTACCAGAGGCAGACAAACCCAAGCGGCTTCTCATCTCCCTGTGGAACCAAAGGAAAAGAAGGTAAATATTATGACCATGATGTTGCCGTTGAAATTTCAAACAACCGAAATGCAGTTGCACAATTTACATCAACAGATGAGATTTTAAAGTCATGTGAAAATACAAGTACATATACTTGTACTGATATGTGCTTCCTGCGGAGCTATATTTTACTTGTATACAAAAACAAGAAATTTCACCATGGCTGTAGCTGCCAACAGGGGAATGCGGTTTTCTTTCGCATTATTTCAAAAAGTTTACTTTTCATTTCAGGTCCGAGTTCCTAGGATGTATGTCATTCAGCTTGGATATCATGCGGAAACACAGACAGGTGAGTTATTTGCTTAATATTTCCATATATTCTTGATTTGTTTTGTGGGCCTTTTACTTCCCTGCCGTTTCGGGAATAAGGTTTCACGCCAGTAATTCAACCTGTGGAAACACAGACGAACAGAGCTACCACCCTCTAGTTCACTCAATGGATTACAAACATTTATGTTTTATACACCAAAATATTCGTAAGAACTTTTTACGTCAAATAAACACCAGAAAACATGGGCATGAATGGGAAAATTTTCAGCAAATTGCATGGCAACCAGCTCTGCGTAGTACTACTTGCAATATCATTGCGCGCACACAGTGTTGACTCCAGCTGAACCACTGTGTATACTGGTGCCAGTGTACATACCTTCATAATATTCATGTCAGCTCAAAGTATACGTTGTTTTCCACTATCAAGCCACAATCTGCCTTTCTAGTTGCAAATTTTTTTTTAATATACGGCCCGTTGGATCCCCAGGCCTCATATTTTATTGTCACTCTCCAATAATGTTACCTCAGCACAGGCACAATTACCCCATGGAACCATAACACTTACTGCGCGACAATTGGGTACCATCACATATTGGAAATACGCTCGCAGTGCGAGCAGCGATGATTCAAGTATCCGTATATGTAAATTGCTGGTTCTATTTGTACGGGTTGTTCAAAAGAAATAAGGAGGGGGGGGGGGGGCAGCTTTTTATTTTATTATATTTAATTTTTTTGTATGAAAGGCATGGGATTAATTATGCGATGATGTCTCTTCAGCGCTTGGTTGGCTGGTACTATCTATTAGCTGAGGAACTTGGGAGAAGAAAGCATCTGAAAGCTTCCATTAAACCTACGTATCTTCCCCAGAGTGTCCTAGGTAAGCTTACATTTGTTTATTTTATTAAAGCTCCCAATGCATTTGTACTGCAGGTATTTGTCTTTCAGGGAAATCGTGCTGTGATCAGTACATAACTTTCTCCATGTGCAGATTTGCATACCTGGTAGGATAATCGAAGAAACACTCTCGTTCAGGAAAACTGATATTGAAAACTATGATCCAAAACATCTGTTTGGCTTGTGGATATGGTTGAATAACCACAAGCAAAATGCAAAGCATGCATATTCGTTCAGTGTATTGATTTGCGAAAATGAACTTTAATGGTTCCCCCCAAATGTTTGGCCTGACTTCCTGTCTGAAGTCAAGTGAGATATATTTCTTCATATTGGCATTGAAACATGAATGACCACTGTATTTCTGACTGTAAAAGAGCTTCCTGTCTGATCTCCAAACTTGATTTGGATGCCTAAGGACGTTATTGTTAGTAGTAGTAGTAGTAGTAGTAGTAGTAGTAGTAGTAGTAGTAGTAGTAGTAGTAGTAGTAGTAGTAGCATTTTATATTGAGGTGGTGCTTTGTTTCTTTTCCTGTTTTGTCATAATAGTGTGAACCACATGTATGTATATATAATAAAAGGGGCTGTGCCGCGAGTAGGTAAGCCGTCCTTGTCTCGTTTTTCACATTTTAATGCTGGTAACCCTTATAAGGTACCTAAAAGAGTAATAATAAGGTTATTCAAACGTATGCACGAAATTGTTGTCACGTAACAATGTCTTGAGTATTTTCTTTCCACTTACCTGCAGACGTTGCTGGTAGTGACCCGCTTCCAATCGGGGCCACCTACAGTGAGACTCACGAGCAAGTGGAGGTAAGCCGACTTCTCTCCCATTTTCCGCGACTGTTCTTACGATTAATATATATATATATATATATATATATATATATATATATATATATATATATATATATATATATATATATATAGTATTATTATTATATATATATATATATAAGCGCGTGTAAGTAACTAGCATTCTTAGCATGCTATACACATGCCATGTCACGGACAAAGACTGTCAGCAAAATTATAAGCAACCACATGGACGTCAGTTATTGAACTGACAAATGTCATGCAGATGGACAAATTTAACAGAAGAGCCTAAGTGGGTGTGATACTGTACTGGGGCTGAACGCACACACTTGTTGAAATAAACAAATTACTTTCCGTAATAATAAAAAGAAGAAATAAAGCTTGCAGGGCAAAATGGTGTATATTTCATGAGACGAGGTTTTGATAGGTTCAGTAGTAAACCAGCTATATTCCCTTATACGGCCGCCGATATGATCAGACGATAGGCCTACATAGACCAGGGACCATCATAGTCTGGTAAATTTTCGTGACGTCCCGCTCATCAGTAGCAGTGCTGTGACGGTCCTGGGGGGAGGGGGAGGGGAGGGGAAAGATCCTACAGTGGCGCCACCGCTTGTGGGGTCAGTAAAACATAACTGGAGAGTATGAAAGCCTCGTTTCAAGTCAATAAAATCGACATTGTTGAACATCGAGAATGACAGCATAACTGTTTTTAAATATATCCAGAATTTGTGAGAGACAGCATAGCAAATGAATGTTTGTATTTGTTTTAGGTTACACTAAAGAAAGACGGAAGTGGTAGTTTCGGATTCAGAATGAGAGGTTGCAATCCTGTGTACATATCAAAGATCACCCTTGGTAAGTTGCAAACCAACAGAGTACCGCCTTTATTTATATGCGCAAGAAAGCCTTTGTTGTAATTAATTGGTTTTCATAAAAATGTCTTGAAAGAAAAGTGATACACTCCAAATCATCATCAGTAACATGGAAAAACAAAAACTAGACAGAAATCTGTGACATATACTAGTCTTGATACTCTACTACCTAGTTTCAAAGCATTTATTATACGCGGAAGCAAGATAAGAACAGATAAAATGGATGTTTCTAAATGAAAACCTCCAAAAGCTGCGCCATAAATAGATGTTGCGTGCGAAGCGACCTCCAACCCCCATCCCCACCCCTTTTCAGGGTAGCCTGAATACCTTGTGCCATCACCGAGTCCTCTGCACAGGCAAGTATATACAGTGGTCCCTATCTTGAGAGACCACTCCAATGAGAGACCACCTGCCTTGGAAGACCGCTTTTTAACTTACTTTGCTTAATACTTTTCTTGTTATATGTACCTCCTATGGGAGACCGCCTGTCTTGAGAGACCACAATTTGGTCATCCCTAGAGTCTTTCAAGACAGGTTTCACTGTATGTATGTATATATATATATATATATATATATATATATATATATATATATATATATATATATATATATATATATATATATATATATATGGCTGAGTTACATTCAACAAAATTTGCATTATGATGTTAATGCCAACGGAAATGACAAGTGAAAGTAGAAAATAGCGTTTTTGTACATTTTCTTAAATATATATTTGATTTTGCAGAGACGGCGGCTAGTACTGCAGATTTACGGCCAGATGACCGATTGCTGTCTGCCAACGGTCACAGCGTCAGGGGAATGACTTCCAATCATGTAGCCAGAATGATCAGGTATGGATGTTAAACCCTCGGGGAGCCGTGTTTTTTCCTTTACTCTTTACCCCCCCCCCCCAAAAAAAAAATAAAGGGGGGGGGGGGAGGGGCCCTCAGAAGCACACTAGGGCAAAATAGCCGAAATGTTTGGTAGCACTCCATCCATGGACATTTTGCACCATGCTTACAAAAGTTGATCTGATTATAACATGTACAGGTGGCACAATTTGGTTGAAGCAAAATAACATTGAATTGACTTTGCGTTCTTCAGGGACTCTTCAGAACATTTTGATATCTCCGATATATTGACAGCATTGTGTGTAAAAATCGCAAAGAAAGAATGCAATTGATTTGAACCGCACCAGATATTTTAACCCAAAATACCTTTTTAATGTTGCTCACAAATGGAAATGACTTTGGATGTTTTAATTCTTTTCCTTTTTGAAATAACGTCCAAGACATGGAATAAGAAATACCATAAGTGCAACGAGAATCTCAGACTGATATATAATAGATAAAACAAATTCACTTTTTATCTCGAATTATACAATAGTTACGTAAGTTCACTTTTTATCTCCAGATTCCAAATGCCCACTTTGACTGCAGCCCTCTTGAATTATATGAGTAATAATTTATTGGCTGGAGCTACCCCTTTACAACGGGGGCACCGCGGGCAGGGCATGACCCGCGGTGCGTCAAATACAAAACACAGTGTTCAAAGGTAAAACACAGTAAAACGCAATGTATGTACCACACGTTGACAGCAGATTATATGTACATGGAAAATAAAAGGTCGGTACCGGCGAGTGAAGTAGCTCACGCCTGCATTGTCATGCTTCCATTAAAAATTAGTTACAGGTAAATTCCAAGAGTGCCCCAATCTCACTTCCATACAATGCGCCTAGTCACCTGGAAAATTACCGAGTGTACTTAGCATTGACGAAGCCATTTTTACTTGACAGTACTTTGTCCATTCCAACATTGATAAAAATTTCGTGTACATATATTGGTAATATTGCCAACACTGTGCCTTGCCCCCTGAGTATTCGTCTACCATATCATTAAATATCTGTTTACACAGGCGCGACTCGGGCACGTCATACATCATTCTATGGTAATACTTTGAACGCATCCTGTCAAGAATTAGTCCACGGGGTAACCTTCCCAATTCCGCTCTGACAGCCGACATTACAGGAGATTTAATTTGCATAATCGCTTTTGCCATGAAATATTGTATTGACTTGATGGTATTTCTATTTTCACTTCTGTTATTAAGCCAAACTGAACAACCGTGAGAAATAGAGGGGATGATTATACTTTTCCAACTATTATATGTTTTTTATTTTTTTTCCAATTAACTTTTAAAATACCATTAGAGCTGTATCCATTAATTTACATTGTGTAAACGTAAAACTTCACTGACATTTTGTATTTTTGCCAATGCTACAGATGTCGCCAATAGTCGAGCCTGAAATAAGTGTATTTTGCTACCCAATGTTTCAATGTAATGGTAGGTTAAATTGTGGCATAAATCTGAGTTATCCTTGGCAAAAGTAGCCTGGTCATTTCGTATTGAACGGCCTTTGGTCTAACTCACTGATCCTGTTTAGCTGAGATGGCTTTTTTGCTTTCTTGACAATAATACCGTTGTTTGTCTACTTGCTATTTTTGGTCGTTTTGCCCCAGTTTAAACTTTCTTATGACAATATGAACATCACTTATTGTGCCACTAGGAGGTTCCTATAGCATTAACACAGGACACATTAATACTTGGGAATATCATTACCTTAATCACACCACTGGTTTAAAAGTAATGACAGTAAGATGCCGGTCCTCTTTCCATCGCGTGTTATCAACTGCCCTAGTTGCTTACCCTCCTGGTCACGTGCCAGATAATCTATCCAGATGCAGGTCGATATGCAGCATTTATCAATCTTTAAAACTCGACAGCATGTGAAGTTTTCAGGTATCATATGTCAAGCTGTATTTGTTACTGACACTGAAACATAACGAAGCATATTCCTGTTTTAAACATGAAAACGTACATTTTAACGTGTTTCCTTTCGGAATAAAAAAGTTTCTATGTTATAAATAAAAATGTGACATGATTACTATCCTTGATTGTATTGTCATTGCAGGAAGCTACGGTCAGAGACACTGTCTCTCCAGGTTGAGAGAGCGCTGCCGGAGGACCAAGACTCTCCTTTGAACCAGGCCCTGTCAGAGAAGACCATCTACGAGGATGTCCACCAGGTGACGCCACCAACTTTCAATGTTCCAATATCATCTCCAGACCTGAAACACACGATCTTCAATCCTGTTATGAAGTTGGCTGCACTTACCAGACACAGATTACCTGGGACACGAGCTAGCGACACATTTTCGGTAAGGAAACATCATATATTTTAGTGACGCTTTAGGGTTAGAGACCTGAAGCAGAAGATCTTTGTCTCTCCTCAAAGCATGAAAATTTAATTGTAGTTACTTGAATTCATGTGTATATTTCATCACAAATATTGGGTGGTGACACTGATCTTCTGAGACATCAATTCAGATCACGTCATATTTGCTTCCTTGTCAAGTATCCCTGAATCGTGATAATGCTGCTGTTTCTTTGCAACTTGTATATTTAGACGCGAGTGTGCTTCCCTATTGACAAAAATCCATTTTATTATTATTATTAGTATTTTAATATCAAATTTTGGCAATGGAAGACAAATTCATATTCAGAGTAATGCTTTTCTTTTTTCGTTCTTTTTTGTGGATATTTACATTATTATATATGTCCTTTTTACAGATAAACCTGGCCGCCATGAGAAACACGTCCGACTAGTCTTGACTGTGGAAGAACACTTACTCGCCCTGCAGCAAGCAAATCAGAAACAGGGGACAGAGTCCGTTCAGTGAATCAATGAATCGTCTTGTCCAACCATTAAAAAGTACATCTATACGTATACTTTCAACAGCCAAATTTTGTCAAAGACACTTTCAAATATTGATAATTCCATATGTGATGATAGTTGTCCAGATTTCACTGTATTCCATATAAGTTGAACAAAGAACTGTGTTTTGTGAATCTGGTGACTAATTTAACTGACAGTGTAGAGAAGTGTTGTAGCTGCATCAAACTAATTCGTAACAGGGGAACAACATCGTTTTGGGGAATCTACCTGTCCATCTTTTGAAAACAAAGACTTATACTGTCACAAAAGTCAATTGTAGTCAAACACACTTTCAAATATGAATAATCCCAGTGTGATGATAATTGTCAAGATTGCATTGTATTGAATGTAAACTGAACAAGAAGAACTATGTTTTGTGAATCTGGTGGCAAGTTTGATCGACAGTCTGGAGAAAAGCGAGTCGATATGTCCGAACCACTTTGCCGCTCGTGGCTATAATAGTTACTCTGCAAATTTGACTTCTGTTGAACGGTGGACAAATGTATAGTTTCTGTACAGCTTGTATACATATGTATATTTGTATATTTTGTAATTAAACTTATAATACCATGATCTAATGGGTTGTGTGTTATCTTATATTAAGCTGATTGGAACTTAATCGAAGGATCCGGGCACTTTTATTTATGGTCAAAATACTTCGCCATATCATTTTGTTCAGTCTTGTTTGTCGCAGCTGGTGGGTGCTTTGCAGGCCCGTAGCCAGAGGGGTTAGGTGGGTACTGACTAACCCCCTTTTCAAACGAAGCCCCGCCTCCATTCGAAAGAACATCCCCGCCTCCAAGGAGACGCCGAAGACGCTTGAATTCAACAAGAATACATCATGGGAGTCCAAGACAACCTACATCATAATCCTCTAATCATAGCTTTATATCAAAGATAAATACATGTGACCAAAGGAGAAATATATATCGTTGCATCTGACAGCTACATAGACACACACACACACAGACATACATACATACACACACGTTTATTAACTCCCGCATTCGGGGAAACACACTAATACATCGAAATAAATTTATAGCATAACAAGAATGAATAGATAAATAAGGCGTGCAGAGCATTGGCCTACATGTAAATGGTAAATAGACGAAACTAGGGTCAAAGCAAATATAGATAAAAGGGATTCAAGTCGTTAGGTACAGGTGGTGGCACGAGGCAGCTAGATGCAACAACTGTTCCCACCGCCACTTCCCTCCTTGAGCTAGGCCTACCCGAGAGCATGGAAGTATTGAGCCCCCGAGCAACCTACCCTACCTGCCCCCCCCCCCACCCCCCAACACCTGTACGTGCAATGGCCCACATAGGGCATCGGTGCAGTCCATCATTCGTGCTAAAAGTTGGGGGAGGGTGGGCCTGAAAGCACTACCTCGTCAGACGGAGCTTCTGCAGAGAGTAGATCCGTCTGACGACGTAGTCGTTTCAGGCCCACCACGTCCCATCTTATTAGCACGAATAATTGACTGCACAGGTGAATACACAATGCTTTATTGCAGATAAAACCCCATGTGGGCTATCGCACGTACAATTCCAGGTCCACACTCTCTACTGGCCCCAGCCCCAGCCCCACCTGCCCCCTCCACCCCCGTGTATATCAGCACGAATGCTTGACTGACTGAACGTTACCGAGCGCCTGTGTACCTATACTGGAGAGCCTCCAGATTAGTCTTTGTGTACTATTAGGCAATCCAGAGAAAATAAATATGTTTATACGGGTATACCAGACCCAGTTTTTTTTTTTTTTTGTGTGGTGAACTGGGTATCTGACGGAGTCGACAGTGCCATTATTAAGCGAGTTAAAACTGAACTTGTCAGATGTACCATTACATGATTAAACATGACTGAACATTTTATCGGTCAATTTCCATATTATCTGTGTCAAATCGTCAGGATCAGGCACCCTAATCACATGAAAACATTATTTACTTGTGTTTGTAAGTGCACATTGAACAAATGTGAAAAGTGTCCTGAAAATTGGTGAAAATGGCTGAAATCGCCGACTTGATAGTAGCTGATAGTACCGCCGCTAAGGATTCTCTCCATACTGATGCTTTTTAGCCAATAATTTTTCTTAGTTAACCCTTAAAATGAAATGCATGTTTGAACTTCAGATTTCAGTTGATGAAGATCACCCACTTACGGAAGCTCGTTAGTTTTAACCTAATCTCTCTCCTTTTTTTTTGTTATAAGCAGATTTTTCTTGTGACAGCGCGAAAAAAATTGACTTTTATATTGGTATAGCAAGAGAAAATCTTGTTTCAATCTTCAATCACACACACACACATATATATATATCTATCTATATATATATGCATATATATATATATATATGCATATATATATATATATATATATATATATATATATATATATTAATACAAGCCTGTTATAGTACTAAAATCGACACAAACATGATATATATATATGCATATATATATATATATATATATATATATATATATATATATCATGTTTGGGTCGATTTTAGTACTATAACAGGCTTGTATTAATACGGTATCATAGGCCTAAAAGATACAGTGCCGCAATATGATGTATAGTTACTCTGCCGGTGGTATCGGCACTATGCCGGTGGTGTCGGTACTCTTCCTGTTTCATCGGTAATTGTGTTGATGAGGAGTAAAACTTTCTGCAAATGTCGTTCTTATTTTTGCTTTGTGTATTGAAATGTACAAGTCGACCCGAACATGAGATAAAAATTTTATAGCATGCTTTGTAGACGATATGAAATAATCAACTCGCACTGGATACCATATAGCAGAACTGGTTCGCTTCGCTCACTCGTTCTGCTATCTGGCATCCAGTGCTCGTTGATATAGGCCTACTTCATATCGTCAACAAAGCATGCTATAATTTATAATATATATACATACATACTTTATTCGTGCAATGACAGCACACTTAAAAAACACAAGAATTCAAATGTACAATATAATTAATACAAACGTACATTGAGACCTAGAGAATGCAGTAGGCCTATGGGTAGAGGATTAAGGATAAAGTTGGGATCAGGAGTTGCTGGATTTTCATGTTTTCGCACGGTTGTCAAACATGGAAAACGCTCACTACATTTCTTCATGCCATACTTAGGGAATGATTTACCGAGAAAGCGCCAAGCTGTGACGGATATCCGTGAATAACTATGAGCTCTAACACTGGAGGGGGAGAGTATGCAGATGTTTGCTGTGTCCGTGCGAGGAGGCTATTGCCTCATGATGCAGCCACACGGCCTACCAAATATTCCCCTCTTGAATCGGCTTGATCTCCACCTCTAGTGTCACTTGTCACCTTATTGCTAATATGTTAATCAAATTCTATGTCCAGGTCCTACCACAAATGTATTTTTGCCAGACTGTACCTCTCCGGCATTGTTTTAGTTTGAGAGATTATGACCTCCGCACTCCATGACACTACTTACAGTTTCATATTTTCAAAGATACAGTGCCAAAAATTCCAGTACAGTCCATTCATAAATTTGGGTACTCCATCGCATATATTTTCCATATATTCTGAATAAAAAAACATCTTTTTTTGCGTATATCTTTTTCAGATTTATGGTAATTTCAGTCAATCACTACACGAAAAGCCATGTTCGGCACCATGTTTGTTTGACCATGTGCAAACATACACACGCGATCCCGCGCACATGTCAGATTACATTATATAGTGCTGCAGCAAAGTCAGCATTTTGAGGGTATACCCCTCACCAAATTAGACTAAAGGTTGTCATATACCAAATTAAAGCTTAGGGTCTCAGGATTCTGAAACTGCATGATGCCATCTAATCAAACCCTTGCGGACTGAGAAAATTAACCCTTTGTGCCCCATAGTCAGCCCCAAATAAAACAACTGAAAAACTAACTAGTTTTAACAATACCTCATGTATTCTTGTGATTTTTCTGAGGTTATACGGCTCAAATGATACATTTTCTATTAAAACAGATTTCAGAATATACTATAATAATATTTAGCTGACATGTTGCCCATTTTAAAGCTTTTTAACCCCCTACCATTTGTATGGGACTCATTACTTTCTCAGGACAACACTTGGCGAAATTAGTAAATGCATCACATGTACCAATAAAAACTTAAAACAACTTACTGCTTTCAGTCTGACCATATACGAAGTTAGAATGTGCTAATGATACCCCAGATGATTGTTTTGACAGTCTTCTCAGTAGGGCTATACATATTTTTAATATATTTGCATACATAATGCATAATATCTACTAATGGTAACAAAATCACACATCGTATATTTGCAATATAGCTAGTCTAAGAACAGTAAACTTTTGATATTTGGATTCTTACAGCCAGTGAGTGACGAACGTATGCCCATAGCATTATTGCCTCTGTAATATGGTTCAATAAGTGATATAACACATACATGTCCAATGTTATTCGTTTAACAAACTGACATCAAAGTTCGGCTGAAGTAAATACCCTAAAATTGTTCATATCATCACATTTATACCAATTAATAGAACCCGCAACAGTCACTTTCATAAACTGCTAGGCCCAAAAGAGTACAGTATCTGTCATGTGCAAGTTAAATGAATATTTGGATTCTGAATGTACTGTTTCATATATCAGACAAGCCACTATTTCATCTATTCATCGTCTGAATCCTCATGTGTTAATACTTCACATGTATACGGGTTTCTACATGAATAATCCAAATCATCCATGGGTAGGAATGCCCCACAAACACAAGCAGCAGTACACGACTGGTTATTCATAAAGCATGTACATGAATCATTGCTTAGCTGTTCTCTACAGTCACAGATAAGATCATTTAGCAGCTCTGGAGCTGAAACTCACTGACTCATCAGCTTTGGTTGAAGATTATCCTCTGAACCCATCTCATATCCAAAATCTGTGCAGCTGGGGAGTTCTTGGATGGCTTGGGATGCCTGCTTCCATACAATAAGCTGGTATACAACACGTTTGAGATGTAAGGTGAAGCTGTCATCTGTAGGTGGTAATTTCTTTGCCACTACATTTTCCCTTTGGTCCCCAGCTCTTTCACACCTGAAGGCATTCAGTGACTCACACTCCTTCCCATACAATTTGGTGACAAATGCCACACATGCTGCTTTTTGCTGCCGTGTTATCTCTTCTTGATTACCAAGATCTGCCGTGGCTTGGAACTTCTCAGCATGCTGCATCATCAACCTGAATGCCTTGGCTTTTCCATGTCCAAAGAAGCAGCTTACTGTATCACAACCAGTGATACAATACATAGATAGCAGTACTGCATGCTGTTCTCTCTGTAGTTTCTCAAACAGTGTGTGTACAGGAATAAATCTCATAAGGGAAGTATGTTTTCCTCCATGTCCAGTCTGGAAGAAGATTCTCCTAGCATGGATTGCTGGCCGATGATGTAACAGGAAGACAAGAACATCTGTGTCAGGACTTCGAACAACAATTATAGTCGCTCCATTTTCTGCTGCACGTATCGCATGAAGAATGATTCGGGTATCTGCCTCCTCGTGGTTTGAAAAAAGAGGCAGATACTCATCAGCAAGCAAATTTGGTCTGATGACAACTGCTTTCTTCTTCTGACCACCTCCGATGTAGAGCACTTGTCCTTCATTGAGCTCTGTACCTGCATGGTTCATCATATGGGTAGTGTAGCTCTCTGCCAAATTTTGCTTATTCTCTCCTCTGGTAAGGAAGAGTTTCCAGTCCTTAGGAATGCATGTATCAGGAAGTACGTGATGGATATTGGCCCTGACTCCACCAGCACGTTTCTCCCTTGTACAATTCTTAATGCTACCGGGAAGATACCTGTCAAAGACCACATGTACCTGTGCCAGACTTGGTCCACATGTACTTCTACTTACACCAAGAACATGGGACTGAAATTCCTGTGCCATTTCCTTGTATGTTACTTCTTTCCCCAAGGCATTGGTTGATACTGGGAGAATTTGAATCACTGCGTGTCCATCAAAAATGATTGCATCAGCTCCATCAATGGCTCTTATGGCATCTCCATCAAGTAATGTCTCCAGTTTGTGCATGAAGACAGCCTTTGTTCCAGATAGCATTGACCCATCATCTGCAAACAGACTGAGGGGCACTGGCGCATTTTCAAATGACATTACTCTTGCAAGGGGTACCTTCTTCTTACTGTTAATGGCCAAGAGTCTGAGGTACATAACTTCACCAGGAATATTTTCATTTTTTGGACCTTATTTTGATGCTTTTATTCATGTCTGACATTGTTTTGACATTACCTCTTGACATAGTGTGATAGAAGCTCTTAGGTGGCACATCTTGTCCCTCAGGGTACATCAACCTCTCACTGACAAATTTTTTGGTCATTTCCTTGCCTTTATCTAGAGCACCCAGAAGACTCTCTTGTACGTCAGGTCTAGCAATCACTCCAGTAGCAAAATTTATGAGTTCTTTTTGTGTTTCTTGCACATTAAAAGGATCAGAATATGTAGACTTGAACATGTCAGCCATCTTTTTCACATCAGTGTTCCATCGCCTAATTTCAGCTTTGCTTAGACTGTGATGCTCTAGCTGTTTTGTTTTGTCTTTTGGGCTCTTGCAAATGCCTTCCTGAAAATTGGTTGAGTATTTTGCTGTTACAGGACGAGCCATGAACGATCGAGCAAGTGCAGGACCACGCAAAGTGAGCCCTATAATACCTCCTACTCCTTTGAGGGCTTTGTTCTCAGTGACCTCCAATGTATAATCTATCCATGCCGCATTAAACTTCCCTTTGGATAGTTTAGCTACAAACTGCTTATCTGCAAAGTCTTCCAAGACTGTTGATGGTAAGCGTTTCATCATCAAAAGAAGCACAGGAAGATACTTTGCATATGTACTTCGATTTGATGCAAATAATAGTGGCAGGAACCGGGCTTTTGCTGATTGGTATGCTGGCCAATTTCCATCCCTGGTGGCACTGAGAAACACTTTTATTGGTGTTGATACAGACTGGAGAAACGCATTCCAAAACCTGAATGTAGCAGATGACTCGCATCCTTCTTCTCTGAATCTGTTGATCAATGGCACCAGACACTCCTCTACACTCTGCGATACTGTGCTAATGCTACCAGATATTACATGTGATTCAACTTGCTCCCCATATTCATTACATAGTTCAGCCACTTTTTTCATTATATGGTCAGGTATTGCATGGCCAGTTCTGTCACACCACTGGATGAACTGATGAAAAAACAGGCCGTGGAGAACCTCATCAAGAATCTTGAGGGCATACAAGCCACGATCAAAGTCTTTTCCACAAAGGATTTGTTGTACAGTCCCTGCTGCAAATACGCCAGAATCCCGAAGGAGATGTCTCAACCCAGCATCTCCATACAGGTATCCTACACCAGCCATAACAGCCATCAACAAGTGCATACCTCCTTCACAAGGTATCACTCCAGCTAATTCATGAGGTCTTGCCCAGGTTATCTCTAAGGCCTTGGTTAGGAGACCCATATCAAAGAATACAGGTGTGTAATCATGACCAAGTGAATTACTAATTTCCTTGCAGCGCATTAATGTTGTAAAGATGGTATCATAATCTGTTGGGGATGCCATGAGAATAGGGTTGTAAGCAATTACTGAAACAGGCATAGATGATCCTGGTGACAATGCGACATGAAAGGGGCCCCAGGGTGGGAGAGGACTACTGACAGTGTCAGAATAGTTGAAATCCTCACTTCTTCCCAAATGATACACCAGCTCGGTCATGTACACATTTTTACATCTGTATCAATAAGATCTGGCTCAATTTCCTCAACTATTGGACTGGGATGCAGAACTGGTTCTGGACGCTTTGTAGGCTTCTTGTATGACAGCACACTGGAGAGACTGCCACCTGCAACATAGGGATTTCATCATGTGACCCATATTGGCAAACAGAGTAAATGAAAGACATAGTGCAAGCATGGTCTAACTCAACTATTTTTGAGCGATGTACAAATATTTTGTAATGAGTGTAGACCCAAGGTGATTACTCTAGTCCTGATTTCTGTAATGATTTTGCCATATTTTGTAGCGAAAAGAAAAAATTGAATTTGGAAATTGTGCACCTAAATACTACAGCTATTTGACCAAAATTGACATTTGCTGCATTTTGTTAGTGTGAAACGGAAATTTGGACAACTAGTCATGACTTAGTCTGTAATTATCTACTTTCATCTTTGACACAATAGTAAAAATATTTTCCAAAATGCTGCCAATTCTTTGGGCTAAAATACAGATTTCATCAAATTATGTTAGATCTTTACACATAGCATAGCATCGACTGTGACATGATACAATTGCATACTCGAAGAAAGCCAAGGTAACTAAGAAATACATTGGATCCATGGTGACAAATTTGCAATTCTGGTACATCTTGCTACAGTTGTGCATACCTGGAAGAGATTGAAGATCAAACGTGCGGTCTGGAATTCTCTTAATGCGTTGGGCATCTTGCATCTCATCTGTAGGGGCAGTTATTAGAATACTGGTCATTGCATGAGTGGGGCGTTTACCATCTACAGTTCTCTCATTATGGTCCCAGTTGTCTCCTGCCGCTATAATGAGTTTCCCCCCAGCCTCCTTTGGAATCATGTCTGGTGGAATCAGGGCACCAGATGGACCAGCTGGTTGTCTCGAAGCAACATGGGCAGCAGCAGATGTCATAAAATGTCTTCGCTCTGTATATGAAATACAATAGCCAAGAGAGTGAATTTGTTCGACTAGCTTCCTGCTGCCAAAGTCGTGATGAAGATGAACTGCTAAGCCTAGGTGCAATGGTGATGTCACTGATGTTGCCAAATAAACAATATCACAGGCTATAGCAAGAATTCTGGGGTCATTTTCATCAGGAGGTATATCTTTAGCATCTGTATACAGCTTTTCATTTGTTAACCAGCCCAGAGCCTTATGGAGAAGAGGATCGACAAAATCCCTGCAAGCTGTGAGAGACATCTCCTGAGAAGAGTAATACTGTTGGTCAAGTTTTTTTGTCAATGCTATTCTTCTACGCAGGATTCCCATGGCCATGTGTACTATACTGTCATCAGATGCACCTTCTGGTTCATGCATTTGTTCATCATCAGCCTGCTCACTCAGCTGCTTGACAACTTGTGCTAGGTGGTTAGCTTCACGTAATGCATCTCCCACTGATATGTCACCACAACACACAAGATCAGATAAACCTGTCTGAGGGATGAAGCATAACTCTGGCCATTCTTCTTGCAGTTGTGTTTTCCAATAGCTACATGTACATGTCACTTTATCAGGAGTATCAAGTTCTTCTTGCACTAACTCATCAAAGCGCCTCTTTAAAGATGTAAGGAGAAAAACGTCCTTATCTTTCATTATTTGTTCGTAGAATTCCTCTTTGACCTTCAAAGTTGACTGTTTATAAACACTCAATTTTCTGGCTTCATTTTTAGTGCATGAAATATTGAGATCACTGATATAATGAGAAAGACGGTTTCGTTTTTGGTGGTATCTGGCTTCAACTGCCACCAAGTCTCCATTGGGCACCCCATGAAGTCGTGTAACCATAGCAATGTCACACCTAGCCTCTGCAGCAAAAAGAACTTCATTATAGATATTCTCACCATCCTTGTCAATTGCTGTCTCCACCATAGACCAGTTATATTTGCTATTAGAGTTTTTTAACTTTGCATGGCATGGTTCACTACAAACGAAACAGTTTGTTTTCCAAGCAAATCCTGCCTGGGCTTTAGACCTGGTAAAAAGACTATCACCATCACCAGTTACACCACCACCACTACTGCTAGGTTTATCTACAGCACTACTGTCACTACGTTTTTCTACTGTTCTCTTGACGTGGTAAGAACTACAGAAAGAAGACCGACAGTTTCTATGATATTTGATTTTTATCTTGCCATTTAGGATATCAGGTTCATGAGCAAGCAATTTTTTTCCTGTTTCATCATCCCGGTCTCTGCAAGCTGTAAATACAGACTGTAGTTTGGATACATCAGGGGACACTGCAGGATTCTTTTTGGAAAACGTGCCCTGGCAGAAGACACAATTGTCTGTTTCTAATTCTGTAATACGTGCTTTTTCAGAAGCTGGAGCTACACTAAACTCTGCATTGGCCATCATTCTCAAAAGCAGTTAAAAGCAGTTATACATGCATGCCCCTGAAAAAGAAAAAAAAAGCATTATATATACATAATAACATACTTGTCTAAAGCAAGTCAGATAGGTCAGTCATAATACTGCATGTGGGATGCATACTCCGGATGTACCTAAAATAAAAGTTTGAAATACTAAAAACTGTGAACAAATTATTACGTCAGGAAAATGCGAAATATTTATGCTGTCATATTTTGCTGACTAGTGAAGAGTTAAAAGTTAGGAAATTGCCCCCATACATCCAAACAAATTTTTTTATATTTTTTACCAATATTCAAAACTCTTTGAAGTATGTATGCATTCCTAATTATTCATATTGGTGCTATAAAATGTAAAGAGCATATCCTGCAGGTAAGTATAGCAGACATTTGTAACGAAAAATGTCAGTCTGACTATGGGGCACAAAGTGTTAATTTTCTCAGTCCGCAAGGGTTTGATTAGATGGCATCATGCAGTTTCAGAATCCTGAGACCCTAAGCTTTAATTTGGTATATGACAACCTTTAGTCTAATTTGGTGAGGGGTTGCTCGAAAAATAAGCCACTTTTCAGCTCTTTGCTGCAGCACTAATAATTGCATTGACCTGCAGACTTTAGCTGTGTTGCTCGTTGATCAGACCCTCAAAGGTTGCCCTCCCAGGCAAGTACTTTCCAGAAATTTTAAATCATATAATGCCGAATAAAATACAAGGTTTCAATACGGTGCTACATATCACAAGTAAGCAAAGGTGTTAAATTGTGTTCCAAGTCGTATGACCTATCTGCCAGCGTTGTACTCAGTGAAACTAGTGTCAGTCATCATCTGCACATTGTTCGATAAAGTATTTTCACACAAATGTTCAGTTGTTGTCCTCACTTTGTCTCATATGTAAGATTTCAGGTTTTTTGTATGATGCCAATTGTACACAAACTTGTCCCAACCGATTTCTTCCCTTTTGTACCAGTCAAGTCTGGTTCCTTTTTTAAAGGAAAATTGTTGACTTTAAATTGAACTGCAGGTTTGCTGATTCATCACGGGAACCACAGGCCAGCTTTGCGTTCATGGCTGTGAGCTGTTTCTTAAATTTCATGTTTTCTCACATGTGGATTTTTCAGTTTCAGTTTTAATGTACAGGGACACAAGTTTCCTTTATAAGCACACAGACAGATTTGCTTTGGAGCATTTTTTTTATATAGTTGTTTATAAAATTACTGGATGGCCAGTCCTGCATGTATAGCTCCAACTAGAGTTAGAAAAATTGTGGACACATGGACCAGGGATGGGAGAGTTAAAATAAAGGTCGCAGATCCAGAACAGGGTCCCAACCATGTACATGTGATTTCTGTACATTTACCTGCGTGTATGTATCAAGTGCAAGTATAGTTGTCGCAAATGACTCGCAGTCGACATGATAATAAGGATCTTACGGAAAGATACTATCATCAAATGTACATCACAATTTTGAAACCAGACGACACGGTTGTAAGATATCGATGTGAGATGATGAGAGAAAATGTAACGTTGCTCGTACTCCTTTTTACTTTTTTGGTTAGGTGCAGTTTATCCTTCTTATTCTCTCCTAGCTAATGATACTTACATGGGAATCTTATATTACATGATATTTGTCCTGTGTTCGATAAAATTACTTTAATCAACGTTATCTTACACCACTCTTGGTTCGCTCCATTGTTTCACTACTGGACCGTAAGCGAACATGACTTGGGGTAGTATAACTATACTACTGCGCTTACTTTTTTTCTCTTTTAACATTCGTTTAATTCTACATTTTTCAAGGTATGTACGACACTTTTGTGTTGTGCATCTTTCTGTGTCTTTTCTGTCTCTATTTGGAATTTCTGTCTTTGCTCTTTCTGCGAGTTGTGTATATAGTGTACGATGTAAAAGCGACGGGGTTTTGAATTTAACTATTGTGTTTCTAGAAGTGCTCCAAGTTTGGAAAGTCGTGTATATGGTATGTGTTTACAATGTATTATGTAAAAACGACGGGGTTTCAATTATAATTAATGTGCTTTTCAAAGCACTTCAACTTTGGAGATTTTTGTATATGGTATGTGCTGCTATTGTTTGTTCGAAAGACGATTGTTTTAGTTGTATGTTTTCACTCAAACTGGTCGCCGCCCTTTTCGTAGGTACCTTTCGTTACTGCAGGGATTCTATACATGCATCCCTCTGTCTTGGTATACGCTATTTACATCGGTTTTAAATATATATTTACATCACTGTACATGTCATATCTAGTTTTTGGTACTTCCCGTTTCTCATGTATGTTTTCTACAGTTTCACTGGTCATATCTGCTGCCAGTTTTATGTTACTGATATCGGACATGCGAAATATTTCTGGACATATTGGGAAGCATTATATTCTCCCTCGTTTGTGGAGAGAACAATTAGTCATGTGCATTTATTCATTATTAGGGTCATGCTCTTTCTTGTTGTAAGTAACCTATCTTTAATTTGGAAATTTGCTGTTCATATTATCTGCATAAGTATACATGTAACTTTAAAAACTTTCATGAACTTAACATGTCACCGAAGTTAATTTTCTGGTTTATTTTCTGTTGTCAGATTATTCTAATCCTTGGCATATTATTTCTGTCATTTAATATCGGAACTTTTTACCAGAGAGGAAACAGCCAAATAGAATTAGAAAAAGTACTGGTTACTTTAAAATTTCATATTCTTTTGGATAATTTGACAGATGTTTTTACTACTTTACACCTTGTACTGATAGCCCTGTCCGGGGATGTGCATCCAAACCCGGCCCTGATAACCATACTGAAGATATGAAAATTTGCCATGCCAATATTCGTAGCCTCCCACATGATAAGCTAACATACATTAAAACCTCCTTAGCTCAGTCATTTGATATAATAACGTTGTCTGAAACCTTTCTTACGGCTGATAAGGATAGTCGTGATCTTAATCTCCCTGGATTCCACCCAATCATGCGTCGTGACCGCGTTCACGGGATTGGTGGAGGGATTGCAGTTTATACTTCTCATGCCTTAGTTGTTACACGTCGAACGGATCTGGAAAGTCCAAATCTCGAGTTGATGTGGATGGAGATCCGGCTCCACAACAATAGGTTTTTATTAGCCGTTGTCTACAGGCCTCCAAATTCAGGTGCATCCTTTTGGTATGATCTTCAACTCAACTTTGATCTAACACGGATTGTACAAACTTTATGATAGCGGGCGACTTGAACGCTGATCCAAAAACATATCATGGTAAAAAACTTAGTAATTTTGTTCTTCATAATAATCTAAAACTTCACGTAACAGAATCAACGAGAATAACCCAACAAACGTCAAGTTGTTTAGATCAAATAGTTAGTAACATGCCTCAATATATTAAGTCAAAAACTGTGCTGCCACCCGTGGGACAAAGCGACCACTGCACTGTTGCAGCAAGTTTATATTTCAGGGTGCGAAAAGTTAACTGTTTCGACCGACACATATGGGACTACTCTAGAGCTGATTTTGATATTTTCCGGCAAAAACTAAATGAGGCTGATTGGGATGCCTGCTTCGATACTGATTGTATTAACACGGCCTGCAACATGTGGACCCAGTCCTTCTTGTCTGTTGCACAAGCTTGTATACCCAACAGAAACGTGACTATACGTGCAAATGATGCACCATGGTACACGTCCAAATTGCGCACTCAAAAGAGGAAAGTGGAAAGAATACATAAAAAAGCAAAGGTATCAAATGAAAATCATCACATATGGCGATATTTTCGTGACTTGCGTAATGCTTATATAAGTGACTTGCGAACAGCTGAAGAGGAGTATCATAAAAAGCAGTGTAAAGTTGTTAATGAGGGTAAATTCAAAAGCAAAAATTGGTGGAAAATGGTGAAATACCTTATCTCTGAAGAATCTAAATCATTGATTCCTGCAATTATTTCAGATAATACAGTCACCTCCGATTATACTACAAAAGCAAACATTTTTAATGACTTTTTCCTTGAACAATGTCGTGTCGATTCCTCGACCTTTACACTGGATGGGCATGATATTCCTGATCAGGAAAATATTTGAGAACAAGTAAAGTTAGATAAACAAACAGTTTTTGACATCTTGAAATCTCTGAAAGTTGATAAAGCTTGTGGACCAGACGGTATAAGTCCTTTATTATTAAAAGAGGCTGCATCTAACATCACTCCCTCCCTTACTAAATTGTTAAACTTTTCTCTCAGTAATTCTAGATTTCCGTCAGAATGGAAAAAAGCCCACGTGTCACCGATCTTGAAAAATGGATCACCAGAACGTTGTAAAAATTACAGACCCATTTCGCTCCTAAGCTGTGTAGGCAAAGTGTTTGAACGAGCAGTCTTCAAGCATACGTTCAATTTTTTCCGGGACAACTGCGTCCTTTCTGATCAACAATCTGGTTTTATTCCTGGTGACGGAACTGTTAACCAACTAGTTTTTCTAGATAACGAGTTTACCAAAGCTGTTGATTTGGAAAAAGAAGTTCGTGTAGTCTTTTGTGACATAACAAAAGATTTGACAAAGTACATCATCCGGGTTTGGTTTACAAGATGAAGAGAGAAGGGATTCGTGGCAATCTATTAAAATGGGTCGAAGATTATCTTCATGACAGGTGTCAGCGCGTAGTTATCCAAGGTCAGGCGTCTACTTGGGGCAGTATCGAAGCAGGCGTCCCACAAGGCTCAGTACTAGGCCCACTCATGTTTTTGATCTCTGTAAATGACATTGTAGATATAGTCAAGTCAGAAATTCGTCTTTTTGCGGACGATACAACACTATATATCCAAGTAGATAATCCAGCCGAAGGGGCAAACACTTTAACTCACGATCTTTCCTCCATGTCTGATTGGGCAACACAATGGCTGGTCAGTTTCAACCAAGCAAAGACAAAATCACTACTTTTTACTCGTAAAGAGAGACCTGTTGATCACCCTGACTTAATGTTCCAAGAAACAAACATTGAAAATGTTGAACATCATAAGCACCTTGGCATCATCTTTTCTGCCGACCTCTCGTGGGCTTTCACACATAAATTCGATTGCTGTAAAGTCAAGGAAATTGGTAGGTATTCTAAAAAGCCTCCACAATAAATTGAACAGACGGGCGCTGGAATCTTTATACTTCTCTTTCATTCTGCCCTGTTTAGAATATGCCAGCGTGGTCTGGGATTGATGCACACAGTCGGACAGGGATCTCCTGGAAAGTATTCAACTGGATGCAGCCCGGGTTGTAACAGGAGCAATGAGTCGAACAAGTCACAGTAAAATATATGAAGAAACGGGCTGGGAAACACTTTCCGAAAGAAGACGTAAACAAAAATTAGTCCTCATGTTCAAAATAGTAAATGGTTTTGCTCCTGCCTACCTCTGTGACCTAGTTCCCCAGACAGCGGGAGAAAGAAATGCATATAACATAAGATCCAGACAAACTATAACACCTCCTATTGGTAGAAAAAACATACATTACAACTCCTTCCTCCCATCTACTATCCGTGAATGAAATCTTCTTTCAAGATCAATGAAAAATTCGGAAAATGTTGACGACTTCAAACGGAAATTAAGCAAAAGTAAACCGGAAGGAAATGAATTATTTTATTTTGGAGAAAGAAAAATTGCCATAATGCATGCCAGGATGAGAATGGGCTGTAGTCAGCTGAATTCTGACTTGTACAAAATAGGATTGATAGCGTCACCACTTTGTTCTTGTGGTCATTCTGTTGAGGATTACTCCCATTATTTTTTTCAGTGCAGCAAATATCCCGTCCAAAGGGACAAACTTCAAACCGAAATTGTATCTTTGGCACCTTTCAACCTAAAAACATTATTTTACGGAATATCAGGTGGCAACAAAAACGCAAATTATGACGTTTTTCGATCAGTACATTGTTATATTAAATCTACGGAAAGATTCAAGGATTAGTCAACCTTAGTAAAGCTTTCAAGCAGGTACCTCTCATTATAATTTATATTTATACAGATCTCGTCGCCAGTTTATGATATGGACAATCAAATTAACACGTACTCGCCTCTTCTCCTTCTCCCTTTCACTGTCTGCTGTCTGCTGTCTGTAAGGTACTGTGCGTCTATCTATATGTTATCTGGCAGTCCAACATTGTATGTATGTATTGTCACTTTATGTACAAGAGGTCTTAATATAGGCATTGTGCCTGTTGACCAATTGTTTTTCGAATAAATATGTTTAAACCAACTAGAGTACAAAATTGTTTTGCCCAATTTTCCCGCATTGGTCTCGCCGTTTTTATTGGGGAATGTTGTTTCAGTAAAGGTCCCCACACACTAAGAAGCGAGATTACGCGATTTATCGTCGCATCCCAATCGCGGGTCAAAAAAAAAAATCGCATCATCTCGCCCGCTGGTCTGGGCCATATGCGTGCGATGAAGAGATTTTTTTTTTCCATCTCCTCGTGATCGCAACAGCATCTCATAGCCATGCGATGGTTTTAGGACTGCAATAAATCATCGCATCATCGCGCTTCGTCGCTGCTTATCTCATACCGATCTCCAGTGGCCCACACCAAGGAGTGCGATGACGCAATGTTTTTTAGTTTCCGCTTTTTGCCAAAGATGGCGCTTTGGTTGTCTAGCAGCTGTTTAAAATTCTGACCCACAGACATGAACTTCCCGGCCTGTCACTTTCGCAAAACGTGCCTCCGAAACATTGTTTATTACAGGGACCCGTCCTGTTGTGGTCAACTCTGGACAAGCTGGTATGCCACCCAAAAAGGCTGCACGTAGGCCTAAAAAGGCCAAGACGGTCCAGAAAATTCGGAGGGCTGGAAATAGTAAAACACCTGTGAAATCTACGCCCCAGAAGAATAGTGGGAGTGGTTCTGAGACTGAATCTGAGCGCACTTCAGGAGATATAGGCAGTCTGAAATTTGTGTGTATCTTCCTCATTGCAGGTTTGAGCGTCTCGAAGAGCTGGTAATAAGCTTCACGACTCATTCTGAGCGTGCAGTTCCACTCCTGAACATAACCGTCCTGGAAAATTAAACGTTACAAAATTCTGCGGTTTATTTAGACGTGAGGAATGATTTTGCAAATTTTAAAAGTTTCTGAAAAAATGGTATTTTTTTTCAAAGCTGGACATCTCCGTGCTTTTGCCTCATTTCCTCTTGCAATAAAAAAAATCTAAGAAAACCTGGACAGATATAAAGGCCTTATCATGTTTTAAAATGATTGAAAACAATTGTCTGTGTGTTTATTTCCATAATCAGGCACATTGGTTTATTAAACCAAAGTTCTTTGATTACTAAGTTTGAGTAACGTATTCTGGTGAAAAACAACGTGTAGAATTCATTTTTACTTTACTGTTAGCCATGCCCTATTATTTAATTAAGGATGCACATACAAGCACTAAAATGGGAGTACCATTCGTATGACATATTTTCAATCCGTGAAAAGTATATAATATTATTTTGACCAGAACTTGGTCAGTTATCTTAAAAGGGATAGCTGGCCCATTGTTTAATGATGATACTAACGAAAGATAGAGAATGTCGACCCTCAGTGCCCCACCCCTGCCATGATTATTAATGAAACTTATTGTCAAGAATTTTTTGTAGAGATGGAACATGGTGGTTCTTGGCTGCTCAGGGTCGTCACGCCTTCGCAGCCATTCATGCATCCAAATTCTATTAGCTCTTCTCTTCTTCCTTAGCTTGGCATTTAATTTATACATGATCAGCAGGCCCATATAGGACGTTGACACTGCAATTTGTTGCCCAATCTTTAAAGACCGTGTAAATAGGTCGCATACACAATTATAGTGGGTCACCAACAGATGTCACTGTATTCATACAGTTGCAAAACCACCTTGTTTCATTTGCTATACAAATAGGCCTACGTTGTGGTGGACTGCATTCAATCTCGGCTATTGGCGAAAATCGCGCGCACTGGTGTGGGCTATTGGAGATTATCTCTCGCACGATCGCAATCTCAGTGATGTGGGCAGTTCGCGATGGTTATCTCAGGGCCTATGCGATGAGGAGATTTTTCATGCGATCGCCGTTTCGTTCCACGCGACATCCCATCAAAATCGCGTCGCACTATCGCGTTAGTGTGTGGGGGGTCTAATCGTCTCGCCTGGTGAGATACGGGCTGCTGTCTGTGCGGGGAAACGGGATATTGCTGATATTTTGGAAATAAAAAATGCTTAGTACAAGCAAATAGAAATTTCTCTCTTGTAACCAAGCTAGGAAGCACGAAATGATTATGATTATGGTATTTCTAAACTTAAAATTGACTGAGAGACACTAACTTTGTGAGAAATGGGTATATTTAATCCTGTCTGTGGCAGTGATATGCCCGTGTGTCCTTCGTGATTGACAAGCGGGAGCCCCGTTCATTGTGCGGGAAATTAACATGCCTATATCGTATTCCAATCCATGATCTTATTCTACTTACGGTGCAATGGTTGCATCATTATATACAGTAAAATACTACCCCCGAGCACCCCTCATATCCCAGATCCCAACAACTGTTGACTTTGAGGATAGGGTGGATGGGGAGGCTTCCTCTGCAGATGGCACTTGTAGCCGAATGCTGGCATTGTGTACCGTCTGAACGGTTGCCATATAGATTGATAATTAGACCCCTACACAAGATTTTGATGTCGAATGGGCAAAATGTCGAAATGAAATAAAGTCAAAGAAGGTCCTTTTTTAAACTGTAACAAGTTCCTCCGGCTGTGCCCAGGTAACAAATTTTACTGACGTCAAAAGAGGTAATGTGTAGAAGGAGAAAGAACATGCATTTTCAACATGTTTCAAACAAGTGTCCAAGCTACCTAAGGCCTAACAAAAATAAATGTGTGGTTCCGGTAACCTGACAGACCCTACTAAAAAGGACCAAACCTAAAAGAAAAACAAAAACAAACAAAAAAAGTACCTCTAAGTCGTCCTTCCCTGATAAATACTGGTCGACCCAGGCCAGTGCTACAAACTCAGTCAGAAACCCATTTGGCCCAAAAATGTCCGTAATTTTTTTCAGTGGCCCAAATGCGACCTACACGGCCCAAAGGGCCGAAGGCATGCTGGGGGTGGGGGGTGGGGTGGGTGGGTGTCTGGGGGCATTAACGCCCCCCCCCCCCCCCGAAAATGTTTTAATTTGAGCATGCAAAATGGTTTATCTGGGGAGTTTCGTGTATCTTGCCTTCACATGATTGACGAAATCACAAATTTTAGTCATTATTGTACTGATTTGGCTATTTTCCCTTAGATTGTACAAAATCTGATGAAAATTAGCGAAAATTAGTAAAAATTTAATTAAAAAGATATCGCCATGTTATCTACTTTCCATGGTGGACCACAACATGAGAATAGAAGAAATGCAAGTATGAAATCGGGAACAATATTAAATTGCTTTGCACAGGTTTGTGGCTGAAATGCTTTAATTATTTATGAATTAAGCTTCATCTACATTTTTAATAAATCAATATATATATATGTATATATATATATATATATATATATATATATATATATATATATATATATATATATATATATACATACATATATATACATATATATATATATATATATATATATATATATATATATATATATATATATATATATATATATATATAGCTATAAGCACCAAAGGCGTAATTTTGATAACTCTAGGGACCTGATATATATATATATATAATTTGCAGGTCCCTGATAACACTATGATACTTAAACTATGAATATATAAAGCGGTCCCTCTCCAGTTCTCCCATCTCATGCATCAAGAGTGATTTCACCTTATTTTTGAAAATATTCTTACATTTATTCGATATACCCTGGCAGGTTCTGCATAGGAATAGGTATAATCATGGTACAGTAGAACCTGCAATTACCGAGCTAGCCAAATTCTGTACCATTTTTTAAAGAAATGTGATGCAAAATTTTGCTACAAATGCTCCAGTTGGACAACCTTGGACACGCGACTGACCAGCAAATTCACCCCACAAACAGCCCCCCCCCCCGTAAAAAAAAAAGAATAAAAAAAAAAACAAAAACAAAAACAAAAAAAAAAAAAAAAAAAAAAAAAAAAAAAACGAAAAAAAAAAAAAAAAACAAACAAAACAAAACAAAAACAAAACAAAAAACAAAAAAAAAACAAAATCGCAACCAAGTTGTAAGACAAAGCTAACAAAAAAAAACAAAAAACAAAAAAAAAAAAAAAAACAAAAAAAAAAAAAAAAAAAAAAACAAAAAACAAAAACAAAAAAAACAAAAAAAACAAACAAAAAAATCGCAACCAAGTTGTAAGACAAAGCTAACATTAAAGCTGGCAAATGTATGCAGTTATTTTGCAGTAAAGTCAACTGAAACACAGCATTTCATTTCAACTTGTCTGGAAGGTCAACTTGGGCCGGGGAAAAAGTATAGCGCCACGATGGGTGCAGTATCGGTATCTAGTATCGCTAGGTTTCAGGTGTCTGTTCTCCGAGTTACCAGAGCAAACAGTCGTCAACGTATTTCTAAAAGATGACTTACAATCTAAACTTCAATCTGCCCACTCCGTTGTGTATGAAGCAGTTATCATCGTTAGTTATAAATCCAAATGCAACACGAACGCGTATGCATAACGCAAGCACATTGAGCGCCCATTTAAACGTGGCGCAACGCATTGTGGGAAAGGAAAATCACAGCGAATCCGGCCACGTGTTTTCAGCACGGTTCCAGGTGTGCGTTCCCCAAGTTACCAGGGAAAACGGTCGTTAAAGTACTTTTAAAACATGACTTACTATCTTAACTTTAATCTGCCAGCTCGGTTGTGTCTGAAGCAGTTATCATCATTAGTTACAAATCAAAATGCGACACAGCATGCTCGAGCGCCATTTTGAACATTGCGCAACTAATGCATTGATGTGGGACAGTCTCACAACAGTGCATTTGATTTGGATATCAAAGTGAATCGCGGCCACAGCAATATATCATTATTAATGCTCTGAAATAATTGCAATATATATATATATATATATATATATATATATATTTGGTTTCATATATTTTAACCCTCTTCCCACCCCCACTCGGCAAGATCGTCCCAATGCTCATTCACAAACCATTGGCATTGGGTGCGGAACTGACTATTTTCACAATAGCAGCCATGTCGATTGGATATTTTGAAGAGGTAGCGTACGTGTGATTAGTGTTAAGAGAAGGTTAATTTGTCGAATGAATGTAATGTACAATATATAGTGGGACTTTTCCAGAGTGAGCATTACCTAAAAATGTAAATGCAACGACAAACAGTGACCAGTTGTAGGCCCCAGGAATTGTATCTGGTATCAAACGTAGAAGTCGCCCGGAGGCAATAAAATAAGGGTCAGCAATTGGCTGAGTGCCAGGCGTCCAACTGCGTCAAAGACAAAGCTCAATGGAGAAGGTTGCCCCGATAGTGGACACAGGTCCAAAAGCACTGGCGAGTTTTTATAAGTGGTAACAAAACACCTTGCCAGTTCGTCACTCAAATGAAATATTGTGTAGCGGTCTAATTATCATAAATTTAAACGCGATAGACTTTCTTGGCTGTTCACTGCATGCAGCTATTGGATGCACCTCCGGTAGAAACATATGTATTGCAGCTGGACTTATGTACAAGAAAAATGAGCAAGAGAAAAATTGATGAATTCCCAATGCAAGTATGAACATGACAGGCACTGTATATTAAAGCAGTTTTAATAGGGAAGTATGAAGAATCCAGCAGAGACATAATCCTACCGGCGACTTTTCAATAGATGGACACGGGGCCACTGCTTGACCAGTAACTTAACATGCTTTTCCTGTATACTAAGGCTGCATGGTAAAATAATACAGTACCGATAACTCACAGTAATTCAAAAAAAAAAAAACTCAAAATCACCCTTTATTTTACATAATATTTAACAACAACACATGGTGTGTTACTTTGAATAATTTATTACAGTTCAAATATACAAGTATTTACAAATTTTACATGTTTCATTGACATGAATATTTACCAATAAAATTATTAATTATATGTACAAGAATAATGTACAAAGTTTTCTTTTTTTTCACACTCAGCACCAATTAAACACTTCAAAGTGTGTCAAAATAGAAAAAATATAATACTATATACATTAATGTAGCCATTGGTTTTCTTATGTCTTATGTTGTCACGTGTGCCCAATAAGTCTATTTGTTGTTGTTGTTGTTTTTTTCGTTTATCTGTTGCCATTAAATTCATGTATTTGTACCCGTGTGTACTTCAGATATCCTTCATATAAGAACGGAGTCTTAGACTCATTGCGGTATTTACTACATCACTAGAACTTCGTAAAACCACGGTGAAGTGAATACTTACTCGCTGGCCTTCTGACCAAGGCATTCTAGCACTATTAATAATCGCAGAAACTTTCATACATGCTTGCTGATAAGACAGTTACTTTCAGCGACTATGTGCCCATGAATCGACTGGCGGCCGCCCGATCCCCGCTGCCCGTCTGGGCATGGCGGCTGCCCGGGTGGGATGGCTCGTGAGAGTACCGATCAATCGATCGAGGCTCTCCCAGTCCTCCTGCATGGGTCGCGGCCTTCCCGGCACGGGATGCGGGGGCCGGACAGGTTGTGGTCTCGTCATTTTAATCTACTCGCATTCCTTTTATATCTTAATGTATTGGTTAGATGTATTTTTTCCTCGTGCGCGGGGGTTTTAATGAACAATAAATAAATAATATACATATTTACATAATAGGTCTGGTTGTGTGTCAGGCTTAAACAACATCTGAATTGATTTGGAAACTCCTTGCGATTCCCCCAGTTTCTATGATCAAATCACAATTTTGTGCAAAGGTTTGCCTGCAAAGCAGACCTTATTAGGTGGTCACCTGTGTGTGCTACAAAATGGGGGTGGAGCGTGCGAATTAACAGCCCATCCAGTAATTCTCCCATTCAGAATAGAATGTCCAATAGCGTCTTTGCACACAGAAAGGAACAATGACCTGGAAGGGATTATTAAGGTTCAGCCCATTTCTTGAAGTTCACGTTCTTGGCCTTGCAGCAGGAAGGCAGATGATTCTTTCTGCTACATATAATTCCACACATCCAATACTGCATCAAATCAGTCATAGCCTGTGTTCCCTTCCAAACTAACCACTCATTTTTCATAATCATATGACAATTACACAGATCTGAATCGATGTTCACTTTTTTCTTCGTTTTGGAAAGAAACGTCTTTCACTAAAATGCGGCCTTACTGAACATTGCATGACACAACGCTAAGATCAGAACAAGTTCCTCAATGATATAGTTATTGTTCCAGAATTCTTGTATCTTTGAGGGCAGTCCAGTTGTTGTTTTCTTCGCCACATGGTTTCTGCACTTGAATAATTGCTGTCGGGGTAACTGGTTTGCTGATCGCAACACGAGTACAATGATTTGATGTTGGTGTCCAGGTGGCAGCAATCCACTCGTCAGAACCTGCGCAATGGGTTTCCTGTGTCTGACACAAAAGGTGGCGGGACAGTCGAATAGTCTGGTACATTTATGCACATGTTCTTGTGCGAGGTTGTCACACATCAAACCAAACTGGCGACGTCCTGAAATTAAGGAACAGATGAAAGAAATTAGTGGACTGTAACACATATGGAACGAATTAAAGTTTCTGATTATAAATGTTTCATTTGAGCGATAATAAATGAATGAATTAATAGATAAACAAATAATGAATCAATTAATGAATCAATATAACACCAAAAGTCATTATCACGTGAGCTTAATTTATGGAACGGTGCTATAAATCTAGTTGAGTTCATGACAACATGATACAGTGACACAGTGGTCCCTGTCTTGAGAGCCCATGCCATGACCGGCAATCTGCTCGACAGGCCGACCTTTCACGCTACCTCTCCTTGTACTTTTCATGTTACCTGCACCTTCTATGAGTCACCAACTGTCTTGAGAGACCATAATATGGTTCTCCCCACAGCAGTCATTGGGGGACATTTCACTGTGTGTCAATATATGCATCATAAATCAGGGAAGGAAAAGAAACGAAATATTCATTGACAATTACATGATGTCCATTTCCTTTTAAAAGAAACATCTTATGTTAAACCTGTCCAAAACTAACATCTTTTGTTTTTTAATTTTTCCTGTAGATGCTCTGAAATCACGTTCATTGTCCGTCATTAATAAGCTTGCCCAACAAAAGTTAAAATTTTACTTGAGCACTGACAAATATCAACTTACATACCAAGATATGCCTTAAGATACTCACCATGAATGTGACTTTCTTCCTTTCCTGGCGATATCGCCCTAAAGTGGCAGTCCTGAGAACAGGTCTCGATGTCTGTACGCGGTTCTCCTTAAACTCCTCGAGGACGACGAGGTCAGAAGGCAGTGAAGTCATCTTCTTGGTACCGTTGAGGGGCCTCCGGGGCGAACACTCCCACTCCTCTAGTTGTCGCGGTCTCTGTACGTCCAGCACGAGGTTGCCCGAACAGTTTCTAAAAGAAGTAGAATGAATGAATGAATGAATGAATGAATGAATGAATATGGAAAAAATCATGGTCAAAATGAAATTGACTTTATTTTTATCCCGCAAATAATTATGCTGAAAGGGAGAGAAGCACAATGCTGCTATAAGTCTTTTTAACCCTTTAAATGCTGGCTCCTATGCCGAGTCAACAACTTCCTTCGGTGACGGGGACATTCGATTCGGTTACCTTGTGCAGAACCGCCGAATGTACACGGGGGCTGATACATGTACTCGACTAAGAAGCTTTTACGTGAGGAACATCAGGGCGGGATTGTTACACTTATTTACATTGGCTCGCCATGAGCGTTCCAATGGTTTAAAGAGATCAATAGAGACATATATCAGGAAAAAGGCGTAGTTTTTGGTCTCAGTGAGACAACAAAGAATGTAAACGTCGCCTTAAAACAAAACCACACTCCACCACCATTCCACACAAATTCGGTAAATTAAGATTCATCCATTACTGGTTATTCTGCATACGCTAGACCAGTTCATAAAGGTCGTTAATTTTGAGCAAACTGGTCTAGCGTATGCAGCATAATCAGTAATGAATGAATCTAAATTTACCGAATTTGTGTGAAAAGGCTAAAATGTTGAAGTTTTAGATCATTTAAATTTCAAGATCCTGTGAAAATTAGGGGTGTTATTCATGCAGTGAAACCTGTCTTGAGATGTCGGTCACAAGGCGTGACCTAATTGTGACAGGCAGTATACAACATTAAAAATACTAAGCACAGGTCTTGAAAAAGTTGTCTTTCAAGGCAGATAGTCTGTCACCGTGGTAGGCTGTCAAGGTAGGGTTCATTCTAATTGTAGCTTGTCACATCAATGCCTCCAGGTATATGCACCAATGTGAACTTTATGGGATAAATACAGATCATTCATCTTTCGCGCCTACACACCACCTTCAATTTTAAATGTCTCAATCACCAATATAGCACCTGGATTAAAAATCGTTAGAAAATGAAATTTATGGTATCCGTAGGATTTTTTTTTTGTACATTTTTTTTAATGGCAAATTAATTATCTCGTAAGACATTCATCGAGACTTACTTTATGAGTCTTGCTATGCTTGATGAGGATGACCTTGACACGTTCTGACCGTTGACAGCAACAATACAGTCGTCTTTTCTTAAGCCCATCAGGTCCGCCGGCGACCCTGTAGTTGATGAAATAATAAAAATATCATATAGTAAAATGATCAGAAATGTCGCTTGACTCACTCAGCCAAATTCACACGCCCAATTCGTTCAGACATTAAGTGATATTTGTAAGCCTTTTATAGAAAAGAATTTACTTGGTGTGGCGGTCTAATGCACTGTGGAATAACACCCATACAGTACTTGCTTAGTAACAAATTGGAAAAAAAAAACAACTTTATATATATATACATATATATATATATATATATATATATATATATATATATATATATATATATATATATATATATATATAACTATAGGATGACTGAGTCGTGTCAACCATGACAAAGTTGAACAAAATATTCATGGAACTGTTGACTTGGTGGTAAATTACGTGAGAATTTAAGACAAAAACTACAATTCTTATTCTGCAGAAACCTCTCCATACACACAGTGAATGACAAGCAGAAAAAGAGACCAACAGAGAGGGTCTTGCAAGTCGTACTCACCCGTGTTGACTTTGCTGACTACAACAGGACTACACCCGGTCATGCTGAACCCGTAGCCCTTGCTGCCTTTCACCATGGACACCTGTGTACAAAAAAGATAAATAAATGAATGAATCGAACAAGCATGAGAAGAGGCAAAGAACTAAATGAATAATTAACGCAGAACAAACACTAAGGGAGGTTGATTTGCCTCAAATACATAAACTAAATCTGGGCCTCTGGTTTGGATTTCAAACAAGGAACTGCTTCTTTCACCGCTAAATGGCAGTACAATAATACTGTCTTTGTTGATTGGATTGTGTCCTGTCGTTTTAGGCAGGCGAGGCTGCTACTCGCCTCATCACCCCCATCCCACCCTATGCTGCTCCCTCCTCAGATTAAATGCGGGACGAAGTCAGTTTTTTTTTGACTGCCAGAAGATTGAATGTTTATGTGTACAGATTGTCAGATTGTTGGTGTAATCCATCTATCGCTGAGCAATATATCGTGAAAATGGATTAAAGTGACGTCATTGAATTGAAAGCTTACGTCTGCTTTCATATAAAAAAGTGAAACAAAAATTTACAAAATGCACACAACAAAGAAAATTGTCTTTCTGATCTGAAGGAACTGTTTCACACAAATAAACTAAACGTGCAGTATAAATATATCCCTTACCATAACTGAGTCCATCCACTGTACATCTTGGTTCATTGTTGGGATGTTCTTTCCATTCTGGCCTGTAAGATTACAGAATACGTTACAGGTCAAATGTGCAATATCACATCAGTGTAAGTAAACTACAAATAATATACACCCACATAAACTCTTTTTTTTTAAACAAACACTTTTTATAGGATTATCATTGTTTCACTCATTTTTCTCTAGGACAAAAGCATCCACACAGCTCCCAATTTTTGGACGTTCTCAGATACAGCACTTATCGAGATAAGCGTGATTATACTTGTAAGTTCATATTTTTAGCCGTGATTTCCATTGCAGCAAATAAGCCTACACTGTTCATGCCCTTATAAAACGCGTCATCAGGGGCGTGTTATGTTCGTTTTTAATGCAATATGCAACACCAATATAATCTCTCTCTCTCTCTCTCTCTCTCTCTCTCTCTCTCTCTCTCTCTCTCTCTCTCTCTCTCTCTCTCTCTCTCTCTCTCTCTCTCTCCAAATAGCTTCAGTACAATAATACTGAAAATAATCTTACCTCTGTCCATTAGTGAATGTTGTCTGCTCAGCGCGTGTAAATGTTTCTTCATTCCCACTTCTTCTGACAGTAGATAATACCAGCCGTTGATTACCTGTCAGGTAAGAGAAAACATACAAAATATTGCTGTTGTTTTTTAAAACAGTTTCTGTGCATGAAGGAGACAGATCAAGTGTAATAGCCACGTCATTGTTGTCAGGTGGCTTCAACAACACATCTTTGTCCCACGGTAACGACAAAATAAAGTGCACCACCTCCCTACCATTCCTATTTTAACTGTATTGTGTTCCAGTAATGCACGTTTTTTTTTTCTTTTGAGGCACTCCCTCCCCCCCCCCAAAAAAAAGAAATTAAAAAAAGTAAAAGAAATGTTTTTTACCCACAGGAAACAATCAAATCAAGTGCCTATGAGACTTATTCAGTTCCCACCTCTGCTGTTAGTGTTACCGTTGCTCGTATTGTACGCGTGTATTCCCTGCATTGGTGGGAGAGCCACACTATTCTGAAACCCGTCTTTTGTCGCTATTATGGCAGAGATTTGCCTCCTGAACAAACAGCATTCCATGAATTCTTCACCAGGTATAACTTAGCTTTGTACTGTGAACATAGTTAATAATTGATCCTCCTCCTCCATTGCAATAACTGTCTGCAGTCTACATTAGGGACTAGAGATTACCACTGGTCAACATCAAAACTATATAAACTTCCAATAGGCGCATCGCTAAAGGGTATGGCTTTGCTTGTAGTTTTGTAATATTTACTCTGAATAAAAACCTTGAGTAACAGCTCAGCTCATTAGAAAGTGTCACGTGAAAAGAAACACAGGGCTTAGTGCGCTCAGGAGGTAAGAGACTTTTGGCTAATGACGGCTTGGAAAAAAAGAGAATGGGACATTTACCTTGTGTGATGATCGAATGTGGTCGACGCCGAAGGACATACAGCCAAGGAGCTCAGTGCCACTGTGGACAGAAACAAAAAAAAAAATTAAATAAAAACAACAGTATAAACATCAAAGAAAACAGAACTTTACAAGACACTTTCAACAGTAACATTCTTACAGGATTTTGCCTAATTTGTTGTTAGGCGATTAATTGTTTGTATATGCATTCGGTATAATGGGCCTAAGTTGACCATAATTGATAGCATCACAAGTATCGGGACGAGAAGGCACTCCATACCCCATGAATAGGAAGCTCGAGCTCATGAAGAGATAGCCCCCTAATCACAATATGCAGAGATCTGAAATTACGCTGACAAGCAACGGAACTGGGGCCTGGAGTAGGGTTTCCATCCAGAAAAACTGGTGGGGGCTCATGGCTGTTCGAAAAGTGAAAAAAGGCATATTTTTCGATAAAATTTTACATGATCTATTAATTTTTGTAAAGGTATATATAAGAAATGAACGTCGCGACTTGGGAATTCCTGTTCTTTATGAAGAGAATGGGTATTCTCTACATATTTGCCATAATGCGCTAGCGCGCATTATGGCATATGTGGAATATCCATTCTCTTCATTTTGCCCACGAGTTCCCAACTGGTGACGTTCATTCCTATAACAATGTCCCACATATTTCTTTTGGAAAAAAAAAAATTAAAAGTTTCATTTGCCAGTCAACGGTAGGTCTACCGGTATATACAGCTTTATTTTCACAAAGAGCTCAAAGTTGCACCACTTGAATTCTGATGATGATTTGCTTGTTTCTCCTGTGTAATTTTAATGATGATCGCCTTATCAGAGATGAGACAATTTTACGTGATAAAGGAGTAGGCCTATATTCGTGCGCGCATGAAAACTGTGCTCATGGAGCAACACAAATGGACAATGAAAGTGACCATTTACCTTCTATCTTTGTTCCTGTTCCATACAGACAGTGATAAGCGCTTATTGAAGTCTTCTTGCAGCAACTCACTGTACAAAAACAAACAAAATTTTTAAAACCTTCTTCATGCAGTGTTAATAAAGAAAATTGCGATCATTATAGCATCATATCACATCATATTATCTATCTATTCTCGATTGCCAAAATTAGTAGCACACGAATTAAACTGAAAATCTCGTGTTCAACAAATGTTTTATTAATGACACGTTGGACTAGTACTAGAACTAGAAGACCCAGATTTTGCGACAAAACAATGTGGAAAAAAGTCACTCTGTCAGCTGCCTGCCGGTCTGAGCAATGAATTTGCAAACAATTTTTCAGTTGATTATATTTTACAAACGTCTAATTTGTAACGTGAACACCAGAACAGCCTCAAAGATAGGTTCATTTTTACTACCTGTCAAATCTGTGTCGCGATTAAAAACTGTTTGTGTAAAGGTCGCAATGAGCGAGTGATACATGTACATGGAACGCGCAAAGTATGTATACGTCTACTTACAAAGAAAACTTCTCGTCGAAGACTGGACTGTCCGTGTCCGTGATGATATCCGTGCGGCATTGGGTCCTCCTGCGCTGGTCATGCTCGATACACAACTGCAACAATGTACACGAAAAGTTTTCAATGCTCGTCATGTCGAGTCATCCAGACACCTTTATCGCGATAATACATTCTGGCTATGATATATTTTCCAACATGACCTTTAGTTCTATTTCTTAAACATGCAGTGATTTCAGATATATCACCAGAGTAGATCTATGCCATATAAGTTGATGCTTACTATTTCATACTAAGACTTACTTGCTTTTCACAGATGTGAGTCAGTCAAACGGGTCGTTTACATAAACTTTCTTTTCATATAAATAAAGATTACAGCAGCGATAGCAATAAAATATGTGCCATGTCTAATCGAAGCCCACATAAATGTGTGCATTTTTCCTTCCATATACATAAATATACTGGAAGCCGTCAGTGCACTTTCCTTTATCATCGTTCAATCTACACATCCTTGACAGCTGTTGACAAACGTGATAAAGCAATAGCTTGTGCTTGCAAAATGTCCTTGTGATTCCAATATCATTTTTTAATGGATTAATAATATTTTCAACGATCAGGAGTGGTGATATGACTGGGTCCATTTTCTTCTGCACAAAGCAACCGAAATAAAGAGCAAGAAGAGCCAGGGAGAGCCGTATACGTCAAAAAGGGCCGAGGTCCATTTACTCACCTTGATATACGCGTCACACGGCTGCCTGGACTTGGAATTCAAGTGTCTGGCTTGAATGACTGAAAACAAAGATACAAGAAAATAAACTCATGTTTATATTGTGCCATTCTACTCCATGTAATTGAAATAGCTCAGCTACTTTTTTAGGCTTCACTTGAAGACATTTTCAGATTATATGTATACAGTAAAACCTCTCTAACCGAACGCCTCTGTATACCGAACACCTCTCCACACTGAACACCATTTCTCGGTCCCAAATATATACTTTTAATGTAAACAAACCTCCCTATACCGAACACCTCACTATACTGAACATTTTTTCAGGTCCCAAAGGTGTTCGGTATAGGGAGGTTTTACTGTACATGTATTAGTTTTTCGATTAGTCAGTCACTCCTGATATTCTATAAATATTGATCAAAGATAATTTAAATGTGCAGGCCTAAATGACAAAGATATTCGTAAACAACACAGTTTATAGTTGGCTATCAGTTGTTTCAAACCAAACACGTCCCACATTACGAGTCTACAATTACTATAAATTGGTGATGTTGATGATCATCGGCGACGATATTGATACCGATATTGATAAAATGACGACAATGAGGGCAGTGATAGTTATGCTGATGTTGTCCTGCAGCTTTCCCTTGTCCCGTGCTGTGGTCAACACACCGTGGCTCCTGGTCTGCCCTGGGGACGGGAGTAAATTTCAGGAGAATAGTAAGAACAGGTGATGTTATGACTTACCGTGCACTGTCAGCAGTCCGTGGTTCAAGTATATGGCCAGCTTCAGTTGACCTGCAAAAATGAAACGTTTTCGTTTGTTATTCGGCTTTGGACAAATGTTTACAAATTTCATAAACCGTGGATAATGAGGGGCTCACACACCCTCATGAAATAAAATAATAAAATAAAATAGAAAAGGGTCTTGTCTTGATAGCGTCTGAACTTTTTGGTGTTATGACAGCACTGGCCAGCCAGGCGAGGCTCAAAGCCGCAAAGTTCCTGTGATCATCCCCTGATAAAGAGGACGCGTCAGTCCAGCAAGCCAGAATTGTGTATTTCCAGACTTTCCGCTGTAATTGTCAGTTTTAATTACTTTAACCAAGGATCCTCTTGTTGTGACCATAGTTCAATGTTCTAACATCATCGTAAATTGAATCGGCAACTTTGTCATGCTAACTCTAGGCGTGCAGGTGAAATGTTGTATGCATATATATTACGATCTCAGTAGCAACAGTAATATGTTCATCCAACGCTACTTCAACATAAAATGACAGTCACGTTGTTTCTCGTCACAGTATGATATTGTCAGATTCATAATTTGAGCCGTAGTCAGCATGACATAGTGTTACTGGCCTCCTGACTGCGACCTGTTTCATCTTTTGTTGGGTATTTATTTACCCCATGATCATGAGGATAAAGTACACACCAGCCCCTGGCCTGCATAAGATTTGGGTTATTGGGTTGTGCATTCAGTTGAATAGAAGTATGATCGACCTTTCATATTTTGCTTTGATGACCACAGTATATTCCACTTGACTGCAAGGCATATCAACCTGGGAAAAGCCCTCCCCCCCCCCCCCCGACAGGTTGTATCAGAGAATTGATAAACGTTTCCATAATGAAGAAATGAATTGGCGAATAAAATCTGTACGTAGTGCATATTGCACCTCATTAGGCCTATATTTATCTCGGCAAATTCCTACACCTTGTTCTGTTTCATGTAACTCCAAAAGTAAATAATTTACAAAGAAATTAGATAACTTCGGGGATAGTACACTACCTTGACATGCGCATCTTGTGACGCGACATGCTGGAATCTGCAGGCCTGGCAATTTAACCACAGCTGACAGCTGAGAATACCATTGATATCCAGTGAGGTAAGGGGAAATCGCCTACTCAGAGATTTAGCTTTTTTCTTCTGGTCAACAACGGTACATTTCTATTTTGTGTCACATGTGTATTATCCTATATTTTACTTTTTAGCTCCCGTGGCGTCTGATGTATTTTATCTTGACTTCTGTTCTTGTGTCAACCATATTTTGTATTTTGTGCCATATTTTATGTATTGATTTTCCCCGTTTACGGGGGTTAATAAAAGTATATCAAATAGTATAAAGTGAAAAGAAAATGGGTTAATTAATGAGCATTAACACAAAAATATGAGAAAATACGGGGTGATTCTATGAGTGTTTGGGACTACCGGGTACATGCCCGTTCTGGATGTGTTTACCCTGGATCATTGTTATTTTGATAATTACAAAAATTGTGGCATCAATATGTAAATTCTATTGGGCTTTCCGACAAGCTCTCTTTGTTCACTTTTCATTTTATAAAATAATAGCAACAATTTTATTGACCTCCGCGAACGGAGAATAAAAGTTTACATCTGTACAATATAATACAAATCAATACACATAGTGTGCGTTTCCCATTTCAGCTAGGCGATTGGTGCCAAAGGTTGCAGGTTCGATTCCCACTCGTTCCGAACATAAAATAGACATATAAAACATAACCATGGCAAAAATAAAAATTGACTAAGATGAAGATAGACCAGCTGCCCATCGTAATGTAAACAATATTCAATATTACCATCCCCTGGGGGAGAAGCATCCCCCCGGTGAGACTGCCAGCCAGACCCCTCCGTCATAAAGCTCAGAAGGATCTTGTCAGCAGCCTCACCAGGAGATAATCCTCCCCGTATGGCTTAATAAAGTTTTCTTTAAAAATAAGTCCACGGAGGCTATCAATAATACCATTCTCATGTGTGTGACTATCATTATGATAAAAACAATGTCTTTGAAAGAAAAAAATAAAATACCTTTGTAGCTCTGACACAAGGCGCGCCTAATTTTCCCCTTCCCGTCAGGGTGCCTGTCCCACATGTCGACGAACACGAAGTCCTCCCCGTAAACCTGTCTCCCTTCCGTCAAGTCCTCACTCCCAGACACTCCACTTGACAAACTCCCGCTACTGACTGCTTTCTCCATCTTCATTGCTTCCAGGAAGTATTATGAACGCACAAGCTGAAATCATTAATTTATGTGGTGATGTGGTTGTATTGATATGAAAGCGGATTTTTGCGCAACAATAAGTGTTGACCACTGAGTTTGAGCTTCTACCGTGTAATTAGCGTAACGTGTTGACCAGTGAGTTCGAGCGCCGTGCCTCACGGTGGCAGTCTGGCGCCCCTCTCTCCTCACCTGTCAGATTGTGTTATCTCGCTCACCCAAATGAATCGGATTACCAAAAGATAATCCTAATATGACACCCCATCCTCACACCGCCATAACCACTCATCAACAATACACATTTGGGTTTCCAGACAGTCCACAATGGATGTCGATTGTCGGCGAAGTGATTTTCTGCGCCTCGGCCAAAAGTATGCTTTGTAGGTATGAGAAGGAATATTATTATAACACACTTTTGTATCATATAACGTGTTCTCCTTGAGCTCAATGAGACATGAGTCTCTTGATTTTAATTTAAATATATTTTTATTCGGAAAAGGAGATTGGGAAAAAGGGCATAACCCTAAATAAATCTCTTTCGCACATGAAAAAGTAAGAGAGAAAAAGACGATATACAACAGAAAGACACTGGTCCCCAGAGTGGACGTCACTGAACGAGGACAGATACATCGGCAAAGCCACACAACATCATCGTGTAATTGATTCTGTGATTTATTACAAGATGATGTACCCCAACTTTTTTCTGTTTTCTACAACCCGAGCAAACAGAACCAACAATTTACATACGGATTTAAATAATTGCTTTCCGCACTGAGAGCATATTTGCAACTTTGTGTAGTACCCAGTTATCGCATGGTAAGTGGTATTCTCGAAATGAGAACGCGGTAAAAGGACTAGAAGAGAAATCAAGAATATTATAGGAATTAAGTAGGCCTATGGCGTGGCATTGATTGTTGTCAGTATATCACGACGGGGGCCGTAAGATCGAAGTCAGATCGCGAGCCTAAACTGAACTTTGAATGACACCACTATCTATAATAGTTTTGAAGCTATTCAATATTTTAATTTTGTGTATTTGTATAATTTTCATAAATTTAAGCCTACAGCTTTGGTTCATTGGATGCAGTTATGTCACAAACCTTCAAATTGAGACAAGAATTAACTACTTTCACAAGCTTAAATATGTATTGCCTGACTCATGGCTATGTAAAAAAGTGTTCATGGAACTAGAAAAGGTTTATGTCAGTGGTGTGCATATGTCTTGGCCTTACGTAAAAGAAATTCATACATTATTGACGGATGTTGGCTTAAATAATATGATATGCAACCGAAATGGTCAATGGATCAAATCATTTCATAGACTTACAATTGACAATTATGTTCATCTATTCTTTAACGAAGTTGTAAATAAGTCGTCTTTATCTTTGTACAGTCTATTAAAGAAATCTCCCTTTCGTGAGGAGTACATGTTTGGCAGTTTGGCATGAATGATTTTGAATCTACACGTCTTAAATTTCAGGCGCGGTCAGGTTGTTTGGGCTTATAAGAAAATTTATTCAGATGGAACGTCGCGCCCTCTGGGGCCTGTAAATTGTGTAAACACGAGGTTGAAAATATTTGTCATTTTTTTTACTTACTTGCCCAGCATTTAATGAGATACGTATAAAGACTTGGAAAGAACTTGAGGATAAATTAATTATTAACCATAATTCACAAATTTGGGAACATTTTATAGCTGCCTCCCCTTTAACAAAGAAGTGTCTACTTCTTGGGGATGCAGCACTCGATTATGATGTTGTTTACGTTGGAAAAGTATTTGATGGTGCCTGCAAAAAACATCTGAAAGAAGCTTGGTCTTCCCGCAAGTCCTTGGTGGGCGGGACATAAATGTATAATAGTATGAATTCATTATTTGCATATGTCGTGTAAACTGTGTTCTTGAATATGTATGTTTTTAAGATGTGTAACTTGCTGTTTTTAACTTGGACGCATCGCGGGTAATCCCCGGCCCGCCGATGCCCCCGGTGTAAAGGGGTAGTTTTAGCCGATAAATTGTATTGTATTGTATTGTATTGTATTGTAATGTATTGTATTGTATTGTATTGTATTGTATTGTATTGTATTGTATTGTATTGTATTGTATTGGTTGGAATGGCACCTGTATGTGTGACAGTTTTGAAGTATTTCAAGATTAAGATTTGGTGTTTTTTGCCTTATTTGCATGAACTAAAATCCTACAACTTTGGTTGATGGTTCATTGGATGGGGCTTTGCCCCAAACCTATAAATTGAAGTTGGAACGACACCTTTATCTATTATAGTTTTGAAGCTATGTCACGAACATATAAATTGAAGTTGGAATGGCATCTCTATCTATAATAGTTTTGGCGATATTCAACTTTTACATTGGCAGGTGTCAGAAACCTGACATGCACATTGAAATTTTATGTCTATATGCAATAGTTTGAAAGATACCGAGCTTTTAAAATTTTATTTGCCCCTAATTTGTATAATTTTAAATATCATGACTTTCCAAGCGACATGCACGATTTCACTGGTAGGTCAGTCACCATAGCAAGCTTGGTGGTTTCCGGAATGAGAGTATCCGAGAAAAAGTCAGGACAAATTTGGATGCCATGGTAAAAAAAAAAAAAGAAAAAAAAAATAATAAAGAAGAAGAAAAAAAAAAACAATCAAAGAAACTAGAAAAGAAGATTTGCTGCGAAGCAAATCTGTCTTGGTACCTTCAAACGAGAGCAGTTGGATATGCTACACTTTGCCATTGTCCGGTATGATCTACATTTTGTGTATAAACCTAATTTGCATGAATTAAATGCTACAACTTTTATAACTTTGGTTCTTGGTTCAATGTCATGTGGCAATGTCACAAACGTGTAAACTGAAGATTGAATGACACCACCATCTACAGTAGCTTTGTAAACTGAAGACTGAATGACATCACCATCTACAGTAGTTTGGAAGCTATTCAATTTTGCGCATTTGCCAAATTGCAAAAATTAAAAGCCTACAACTTTGGCGCGTGATTCTTTAGATGCGGTTACGTCACAAGCCTACAAATTGAAGTTGGAATGGTAACCCTATGATTTATAGTTTTCAAGTTATTCAAGATTTAAGATTTTGTGTATTCGCCTTATTTGCAGGGATTGAAATCTCACAACTTTGTTTATGGTTCATTGGATGCGGCTATGTCACAAATCTATAAATTGGAGTTTGAATAGCACTTCTATTCTGAAGCTATTCAATATTTAAATTTTGTGAGTTCACCTAATTTGCATAGATTACAATCCTATAACTTTGGTTCATGGTTCATTGGATGCCACTTTGCCACAAACCTCTAACTTCAAGGTGGAATGGCACCTCCGTCTATAATGGTTTTGGAGCTATTCAAGATTCAAATTTTGCATATTCACCTAATTCGCATGAATTAAAATCCCACAACATCGGTTCGTGGTTTATTGGATGCAGCTTTGCCACCGACCTATAAATTGAAGTTGGAATGGCATCTCTATCTATAATAGTATATATACTGTCCATTATAATATTATTCAACTTTATTTTTTTTTCAATGCCCCTAATAAGCATGATTGGAAATTCTGCAACTTTCATTTACTGTCCATTATATAGGCAGGTGTCACTAACCTATACATGTTCATTGAAAATCTGTGTCTATGTGCAATAGTTTGGAAAATAAGGAGCTTTCAAAATTTTAATTGCCTCTAATTTGTATAAATTTTTAACACCATGACTATTCAAAGACCAGGTGCACAATTTCACCGCTAGGTCAGTCAACATGGCAAGTTTGGTGGTTCTTGGAATAATAGTGTCGGCGAAAAGCTCCGGACAAATTTGGTCGTAAAGAACAAAGAAGAAAAGAACTAGAAAAGAAGATTTGCTTCACAGCAAATCTGTCTGGGTGCCTTCAAAATGAGAACAGTCTGAAAATGCTGCACTTTGCCATTGTTCAACATTATCTAAATGTTGAGTATTAGACTAATTTGCATAAATTAAAATGCTACAACTTTTGTTCTTCCTTCATTGGATGTGGCCATGTCACAAACTTATAAACCGAAGTTGAATGGCACCAATATCTATAACAGTTTTGGAGCTATTCAATATTTTAATTTCATGTATTTGCATAATTTGCATAAATTTAAATTGTACAATTTTGGACCATGGTTCATTGGACGTGGCTATGTCAAAAACGTATAAATTGAAGTTGCAATGACACCTCTATTTATAATAGTTTTGAAGCTATTCAAAATTTAAACCCTGCAAAATCTCCTAATTTTTCATAAACTAAAATCCTGCAACTTTGGTTCAGGGATCATGGATGCGGCTTCGCACAAACTAATAAATCGAATATGGAATGGCATCTCTATGTGCAATAGTTTGAACATATTGAACATTTACATTTTCTAATGCCTCTAATTAGCATAATTTGAAATTCTGCAACTTTCATATAGTGCCCTATATAAGCAGGTGTCACAAACCTGTATATGCACGTTTTTGTGTCAATCTGCAATAGTTTGGAAGATATGGAGCTTTTAAAAAAAATAGTTGTCCCTACTTTGCATAATTTTAAACATCATGACTTTTGCAAATGATATGCACAATTTCACTTTTTACGTCAGTCACCATGGCAAGATTGGTGGTTTTAGAATAATAATGTCTGAGAAAAACTGCAAACCAACTTGGTTGTAAAAAAGAGAGAGATAGCTAGCTAGCTAGCTAGCTAGCTAGCTAGCTAGATAGATAGATAGATAGATAGATAGATAGATAGATAGATAGATAGATAGATAGATATATAGATAGATAGATAGATAGATAGATAGAACGTTCAGTTTCAAATATAATTATATCTGTCAAGTTCTGCTATTGTGAAACTTTCAGCATCAGAATATGAAGGAATTTTTAATGCCATGAATGTCTTGTTGGTCCATTCCAGGTAGCATTTTCGCCTGACAGCTGTTTACATATATGATAATATGATAATATCGTATATTATACGTGGGAATATACGATGATCTATAAAAACAATATTGAGAAATAAGCTAAAATATAAAAGGCCAATATTCCATTTAATGTGCAACATAGTAAAATTTATTCTCATCACCTTACCGGTACATTATATATATATGTATATATATATATGTATATATATATGTATATATATATATATATATATATATATATATATATATATATATATATATATACTATCTATCTATCTATCTATCTATCTATCTATCTATCTATCTATCTAGAACTGTAAAGAATATTTAGTTTAGTTTAAACATATTTGTAACGATGCCCACCTTCTGAATATTGGAACTGAACAAAGAATGACAACAATGGTATAGCTTCAACAATAACAATATATTAACAATCAAAATCAGTACAAAGTAGGTAAACTTATCTCCATTGGTATTTCAACAGGCAAACAGTCTTATGAATGAATGAATCTTTATTAAGGCATTTTCAGGCCTCAGGCCTATATTACCAACTAAATCATACAAAATATGTTACATAAAGTAAAAGTAAGGTGACAAATTATACAAACATAAAAATATCAATATTAATTTCTTTTAAGTTCCACTTTCTTCTTTCGCCAAAAATGTATCTCTCAGTTTTAACAAATGAAATAAATAGGAAGTAGCACTTCGTACTATATTTACTTTACAGAGGTCAAAGTTAGGCTTAGAGAAGCCTAGCCGTAGCTGGGTTAGGCAGATATTAGAAAAACGAAGCCCATAGGAGAAAAGATAGGGGACATTGTCCACCGCCAGCAGGGTATTAAGTTTTGTAGGCGCGAGAGGGCTTGACATTAAGAATTTGAGTTACTTGTCCCCCAAAACACCTTCTCTTAAGTTCAGACGAGCATAATGGGTAAAAACTATTGAGCTAAGAAAATTTCACTTCTTCTGACAGAAAATTTGCCCGTGCCTAAATGTCAATTTCTGACGACATTTACGCACAGGCGCTGGAGAAACAGATAAGAGGGTGAAACAACAGACACAAACTATTAATGACAATTGATTTTGCCTAATTATCCGTATAATAGCCAAATAGGTTAAATCCGAAGATGATAAGGCTTTTTAAAACCAATAGTGTCGCAGGAGAAATCTTACATGTAAACATACATTTCATTTTATGGACTAAGTAAGAAAACTTGGCAAGTGTCGAAAACAGCTAATGAGCTTCTTAGCGACATTACAATATAAGTTGATTGGGGGATTAGAAAAAACAACAGAAAAAAAAACACACACACACACACACACACACACAAAAAAGAAATAGAAAAACAAAGTGAAAGCACCAAGCAGCTAAGGCACATGAGACTGAACCCCGTACAAAATCGGGAACAAAATGATATGGTCAAGTCTTAACTCTGAAACATGCAAAAAGTGCCAGGGCTTTTGGACTAGGATCGATTCTAGGATCGAATCATAGCTGCTTCCAAATAAAACACAACCCATCAGATCATGGTATTATACAGTTTTAATTACAAAATATACAAATATGCATATGTACAAAACTGTACAGAAAATTTACATTTGGCCACCGTACATGTGTTGTGTTGATAGGCTTGGACGTAAACGTCTCTACATTGTCAGTCAAACTAGCCACCAGATCCATAAAACATACTTCATTCTGTTCACATTACGCTCAATACAGTGAAATCTGGACAGTTATCACCGTACTGGAATTTTTCATATTTGCAAGTGTATTTGACTAAAATTGGCTCTTGACAGCATAAGTCTCTGTTTTCAATAGATGGACATGTAGATTCACCAAAACATAGTTCGTGCTGTTCACTATGCACTCAATACAGTGAAATCTTGATAATCATCACCACATTAGAATTATTCATATTTGAAGGTGTGATTGACTAATATTGGCTTTTGACAGTACAAGTCTTTGTTTTCAATAGATGGACAGGAAGATTCACTGAAACGATGCTGTTCCCCTGAACGCTACGAATTGGTTTGCTGCAGCGCGTAAGTGTTGTTCCATAGTTCAGACTAATCGGATGTGGTCCTCATAGTAGCCAAGTTGATCTGTAAAAAAGACACAAATTATAATTTGTAAATATCTGTAAAAGGAAAAGAAAAAACATACTGTAATTCTGAATTTCTCTTCTATTGTCGAGATTTGATATTTTGAAATTATATAAATGGATTTCATTTGACAGGGAAGCACTCGCGTTAAAACAAAGAAAGTGGGGGACTCTCAACAATTGAGGGTAATTTGACTGGTGAGTAAATATGTTGTGATCTGAACTGAGGCCTGAAGTGATCAGCGTCAGTGAGATATCATTCCTGATGGCGATGTTTGCCAGAATTAAACTAATTACAATATTGAGCTATCACGTTTGAATGAGAGACAAAGGTCTTCTGTTTCATTCTGTTTCACTTCCCCATCCTGAAATGCCACAAAAACCTATGATGCTTACTTACCGAGAACGTGTCACTAGCTCGCCTGCGAGGTAATCTGTGTCTGGCAAGTGCAGCCAACTTCATAGCAGGACTGAAAATTCGGTGTTTCAGATCTGGAGATGCCATTGGGACGTTCAAAGTGATGGTCTCCTCTGACACAGCCTTGTTCAAGGCGGAATCTTGGTCCTCCGGCAGCGCTCTCTCAACTTGGAGGGAGAGTGTCTCCGACCGTAACTTCCTGTAATTGCAAGATAATTAATGGTATCCTAACTGTGGTACTAAAAGTGCCATCATAATGCATTTTTAGTCCTGGACCATAGTGTCCTTCAGGGCACATACCCGACACCAAAAATAGGAACACATTAAAACAAAAATACTCTTTCATGTAACAGGAACTTACCAGTGCCATTTTACTGTCATAGATTCGTTACGTTTAAGTGCAAAGAACCAATAAAGCTTGACAATTTCCTGGAAATTTTTATATCTTGTCACCTTTCAAAATTGACAACCGCTGCGTATCTATGTACGTGTATCTGTAGAGATTATCTGACAGGTGACCAGGAGGATTTGTAACTGCATGGGACTGTAGATTACAGACGCTTGGGAAAAAGGACACATATTTTTGCTGTTATTACTTTTAATCTGGTGGTGCGATTTATATATTCCCGAGTACTAATGTTTTTCGAGTGTTAGAGCTATAGGAACCGTTTTATGGTACAGGAAGTCTATGCTCTGATAATAACGTTCAGACTAGGGCAAAATAACCAAATATGCCAAGTAGATAGATCATGGTATTATTAGCTGTCTGTAGTTGACACCAGGGCTATTTTTGTCTGGGATAATTAAAATTTCAGCCACATTTGAACCTGAGATAGCGTGAAATATTATTTCGTCTAGGATTTTTTAAAATTTCTGCCACATTTAAACGTCAGATAGCATTGAAATATTATTTTGTAAAACACACTTGTTCTCGACGATTTTGGAATCTTAAATCCAAGGAATTATTCTTTAATTCGAGATAAAATTATATTTTTCTTGAAGTATCAACAAAAGTAGTGAGATTTGGACGCATGTATTATTTCACATTCCGTGCTTTGGACGTGACTTTGAAAAGAAAAACATTGAGACAATCAGAAGCATTTTCTTTATTTGTGAGCGACATTGAAGGTAAAAAAATATCTAGTAAGGTTCAAATTAAATGCACTCTTTTTGGTAACTTTTACCCATAATGATGCCAAATTTTCGAAGATATCAAAAACTTCTAACGAATGACCAACTCTCATGCGAAGGTTAATACAGGGTGATTTTACTTCAACGGAAGTGTCTCGCCAGTACTTGTAACAATCAGATCAACTTTTGTAAAACACAGGGCCAAATGCCCATACGCCAACATAATGCACTCCAAACATTTCTGCTTATTTGGCCACAGCGTGCTAAGTCTTTTTTTTTTTTTTTTGATTTGAATAGAAATAAAGAACACGACTCTTTAAGGCTTTAAAATCCGTACCTGATTATCCTGGCAACACGGTTAGAAGTCATTCCACTGACGCTGTGACCGTTGACAGACAACAGGCGGTCATCTAGCCGTAAATCTGCAGAGTTAGCCGCAGTATCTGCAAAATCAAATATATATGTAAGGCAAAGTACACAAACTTTCTTTTTTTTTCTCCTTTTACTTGTCATTTCCGTAGGCATTAACATGATAATGCATAGAAAATTTACAATGTAAAAAACTGTATCATTCGCACGTAAGCCAGCCAAATATATACTTGTCTGCGTAGAGGACTCAATAATGGCACACGACGTTCAAGGGTGCTGCCCTGAAAATGGGGTGGGGTATCCCGCTCACATGCATAATAAATGCGAAAAAACTACTTAACAGACAATCAGGATTTCATTATATCAGTATATATCACACATTTTAGTCTAGTTTTATGTGCATGTTTCTCATGATGATATTGCCATAGATTTCAGACTGGTTGTATTTTTTTCCATGTTCCTGATGATGAGTTTGAGTGTATCATACTTTTCTTTCAAGATTTTTTTTTATTGAAACTATCTTCTATAATCTACGTGAAAAGTTTATTTGCGCATAGAAATTCATGGCGTATGGTGTTGGTGAGCAACTTACCAAGGGTGATCTTTGAAATATACACAGGACTGCAGCCTCTCATACTGAATCCATAACTATCACTTTCGTCTTTCTTTAGTGTGACCTAAAACAATTACAAACATTCATTTCTTCCATTGCCTAGCGCAAGTTTTTGATACATTTTGATAAAATTATGCTGGGATTGTTAAAGTCAAAGAATGTCGCGGTGCCTTTACTGCATACGCACTATTCATTTAATACTCATTTATTTATCATTTGTTTAGTTATTTTTTTAAAAGGAATTGACGTCATATTACAAGTATGTATAACTAAACGCCCGAATACTTTATTCGACCCACTTTAGCTAGTTTAATTTGTCCATCGGTGTTATGCATGTCACTTCAATAACTGACATTCATGTGGTTGCTTATAATTTGGTTGCTTCAATTAGCATTTCGTTTCTATCAGTTGTAAGATAATAGCAGACGGAGAAATTCAACAGATGTCTGCTCACCTCGATTTGCTCGCGAGTCTCACTGTAGGTGGCGCTGATTGCAGGCAAGTCACTAGCAGCAAAGTCTGCAGGTAATAATAATAATAATAATAATAATAATAATAATAATAATAATAATAATAATAATAATAATAATAATAATAATAATAATAATAATAATAATAATAATAATTATAATAATAATCACGTACAAGTGCAGAAAGGATTACATACAAAATAATACAATCACAGTGCACATAAATAATGTGGTCAGTGGCTGATACTGATGTTGCTATGGACATTGTATCAAGATTCCGTGGACGCACGTGCATATGGGGTCATGATAAGAAATATAATAAACGATACACTGTCGCATGTACGTGAGGCAGTAAAATAGATTTTTTTTCTTTATCACAGCACTTTTTTTTTCCTGGAAGACAACTAGCTGCCGTACAAACGTATTGGGAATAATTAATAAAATAAACAAATGGGAACTGACCTAAGACACTCTCTGTCAGATAAGTCGGTCTCAATGAGGCTTTTAGGTGCTTTCTTCTCCCAAGCTCCTCGGCTAACAGATAGTACCAGCCAACCAAGCGCTGAAGAGACATTATCTTGGTTTAAACATATTTAATTTCAAAAAATACAATCGGGAAAAGGCAATGCCAATATTAATCCCTCTCGTGTTACAAAAATAAAAAATATGTAAACAAGTACGAATAGTTGAATTAAGTGCAACTACACTTGATATGTAGATAAGTAAATAATAGTATATATATATATATATATATATATATGAAGAGAGAGAGAGAGAGAGAGAGAGAGAGAGAGAGAGAGAGAGAGAGAGAGAGAGAGAGAGAGAGAGAGAGAGAGAGAGAGAGAGAGAGAGAGAGAGAGAAGTAAAAACAAAGACTACGAGACACAGGACGATACAATGACGCAGACACAACACTTAGAAGGTACACACCAACGATATTTACAGGACAGATAGAGGACTTCCAGCTAATCTTCGGTGAAAAATATATATATAAATACGTGTACAGGTTAACATATACCCTAATACAGATACATGTACATCTGTATGAATTTATATATATACATGTGCATATGTACACAGATACATATGCAAACAAAGAGAATAATAATGTCTTTTATAAAAGATAATATCATTGTCTTCTGAATTTAATGTAATTTAATTTACGGTGGTTTAAATCTGCCTGACAGAAGGATTAAATTTTGTACGGATTCAAAGATAATTTTGTTGTTTGCTTTTGTGGGTGATAACTTTTGCTTCCATATAGTAAAGTATTCAGAGTGAAAGGAGCCAGGGGTATTACTAGTGACTGTAGAGAATTCCTATGTACGATGATATTCGCACATTCAAAGAAAAAGCGGAAAGAAGTTTCGGAAGGAGCACCACATGTACGTGCAGGGGAACTAATTAAACCAATTTTGTGCATGTCGTGGTTCAACTGGCTGCAACCCATCCTGATTCGAGCATGTAAAATGTTTAATCTCCTCTTTCCTATGTAGAATAATTCGTTGGTTTTTTTGATGTTACTGTCAAGTTTACGTTGAAATAATTCTACGTCTTCTGAATTGCGAACAGCACGTGGAAGCATGTTCCATTGTCGAATAGTGGAGTGTATAAAGGAATTTTTAAACAGATTGAGTCTGCATTTGGGTTCAGTTAAGTTATTTTTGGATCTAATGTTGTATTGATTCCTGGATGATACATTTGTAGGAATTAAATTAGACAGATATGAAGGTGCCTGGCCATGATCATTTTGTAGAATAATCTTAATCTGTGTTTTTCTCTGCGCCTCGAAAGGGTTTTCCATCCAGTTTTACTGTAAATTTTGGAGTGGCTAGTGCAACGTGTGGCTCCCGTTACAGCACGGACATTATCTTGTAATTGATTTAAACAAATTTTTATTAAAAAAAAAGCGATTGGAAAAAAGGACATAGCGCTATTTAAATGCCTTTTGCACAGGAAAAAGTATGAGAGAAAAAGACCATATACGACAAAAAGACGCTGGTAACCAGAGTGCACATTACTGCACGAAGACAGATCGGCAAAGCCACACAACAACATCATGTAACTGATTCTGTGCTTTGCTTTCAAGATAATGTGCCTTATTTTTGCTACAACCCGAGAAAACAAAACCAGCAATTTACATACGAATTTCAGTTATTGCCCTCCGCACTGAGAGCATATTTGCAATATGTTTAGTACCCAGTTATTGCGCGGTAAGTGATATTCTCGAAATGGGAACGAGGTAAAATGATTATAACAGAAATCGAAAATATCTGGAAATAATGAAGAGATAACACTCACCTGTTTGTGCTTCCGGATGTTATCCAAGCTGAATGACATACAACCCAGGAGCTCTGACCTGATATGAAAATTAAACGGTTTGAAATAATTCAAGGGAAGACTGCGTCTTCTTTTCAACGTCTTTTTGTTTTTCGTGAGCCACATGAACAGAACGTTGTTCATTTTAAACCTGCTAACAAAGTTATGAGGGACTTTTGAAAATTTACTCTGGGTCACGGTAAAAAAGCTTCAAATTCAGCTGCATAGGCTCAACTTTGCATATACCCCTTAAAGTTTGAAATGAAGATTTGCATTATTAAATATTGGCTCTGAGTAATCCTTCTAGGACGACCATATTCTGGTACAACAATGCCTTAGAGCTGGATGATAGAGGCCACAGGGGTGGGCCACAGCAGTGAGACCTATACTCAGTATTAACGGTGTGAGTACTGTATGGGTGACACTCAATCAGCCAACATGGCCAAAGTTTGACGTAGCAAGTGTTTTTAGTCGGAGGAACATCTTCATGTCCAATATCAACAACTATTTTTCTCAAAATTACAGGATCCTAAGGTCAAACATGGGTCGGATGCGAAATTTAGGTTCTATCGCCTTTTCAAACATTCTTGTACAGCTTAAACTGTCTCTCTGACGTAGTTAATTCTAAGATGCGACCGAGTTTAAAAAAATATAGAATCAGTATGATGACATAAGAAAAGTTCTCCTCAATAACGGCTAGCTTCCCCAACTTTCTGCCTATGTCAAATTAAGCCCGTGTGCATTTTTGAATATCATCACAAGATCCAGAACTTAGGAACTGTGTAACTCAGTACTTAACGGATTGCTTTTTAAAACGAGACAGTTTTTCTGTGTGTGTTTTTATTTTAACATTTGCGTACGTTTGTACATTGCTTGTAAACATCTGTATATTCTTTGTATTTATGTACACAGAACCGTGAGCCTGTACGGGCATACAAGGATGAATAAAATATCAAATACAATAATATCATTACTGTGTTGGCAGACACAGCTATAATTGGGCTACCATAGTGAAATGTCTTATCTTTGCAGACAAGCAAAATTGTGCTCCTCAAGAGCTATCTTTGGATACAAGTACCTGCATTGTCCCGTAAATTTAAAGCCTCATCTGTTGACGCTAATTGTGCAACTACATTTTAGTGGTCTTAAATTTCAATGGCATCGTTATGCTCATAATATTTACCTCCTTTTCCTTTGGTTCCACAGGGAGATGAGAAGTCTCTTCGATTGGTCTGCCTCTAGTAATTCACTGGTAATACACAGGGGAAAAACGACAGGATGATTAGATTAAAGCCCATGCATGCTAACCAAAACACCTATTATAGAAATGTATATAGATAAACATAAGAAATACGCAATAAAATCTTGTTTTTAGTTCTGCTGGTTTGAGGTCCGAGAGCTTATACAATCAACCATGTCTATCCGTATGACCGTCTGTAAACTTTTGCCTGTGAACGCGAAACAGTCCACAGTTTTCACGTTTTTCTCCATATAACTTTCAGGACATATCGGGTATTTGAGAACTTCGGGTGGAGCCACCTACAGCATTATATAGTATATGGGTCAAAATGTTGAAATATTGTCACCAGTGCAACATCCTTAATTTTTGATAGATTTTCGTGAAATTTAGTGTGATTGTGGAGGTCATAATTTCGACTGCTTGTAATACAAGTGGCGCTGTCTATAATTTGTCCGAAATTATGAGCCAAAATGTGTTGGAAAAAGTTGCTTATCCCAAAAAGTAGTCGAGTTAGACATGTCAAATTTATAAGGTATATAGACCATGTCCAATGCTGACATATAATTGAATATTAATTGGGCTGTTTCGATTTGGTTACCAGGACATACAACTTAATATTAATGTCCTTGACCTGTTTTGATTATGTCACCAGGCCAGAAAATTTCAAAGAGTAAAACAATAAACGCATTAATTTACCCAACCTGATATTATTTTGTTTCCAGTCTTTATATTGCTGTCACCCATTGCAAGTCAACGTTTTATAAAATCAAACCAGATCATAAGTCAAAGTGAAGACCTCATAATGCGATATGAGTGGGTTAATAATAATAGGGAATATATATATATATATGTATATATATATATATATATATATATATATATATATATAGATATACACATATATATCCATATATATGTATATATATATATATCTCCTCCAATATTTGAGAGATGATGATAATAATAGCGATAATAATAACAATAATAATAATAATAATAATAATAATAATAATAATAATAATAATAATAATAATAATAATAATAATAATAATAATAATAATAATAATAATTAATAATGAGGGCAACTGATATTCATGTAAGTACCAATATACGAAGGTCGAATAATGGATATAAACTCCTTTATTGCATTTTGATAATTCTGTCCATCCACTATAGTAATAAGAATTTGATACATTGTTACAATTAGTATATATGTATGGATAAGCAGACATTGTACTCACAATGAGAACTTTTCCTCGAAAATAGGATCGTCGTCTTCAGGCACAATATCTGTTCTGAACTTCAATCTCTTCTCGGGGTCAGGGTGTATACAGATCTAAAAATGCACATTACATTTCATTCTTGGTTGTTTGTTAATCTCATACATAATGATCATAGAACGTGGCAAATACATCAGAATATTCAATATTCTATGTTTCTCAGTCCATTATAGTATAAAAATAAATCATATTAATGGCAGGTGCGTACATATTACGACAATTAGGAAATAAAAATAATCAATAAGGACAAAAATACACACGTAATCATTCGTAACTAAAAGTTATGTAAATTTCTTGAAGACACATCACCCGTTTACATATGTCCTATTCTGAATGATACCAAATACCAAGCCAAAAAGCCTATATATATATATATATATATATATATATATATATATATATATATATATATATATATATGTTTATTTACTTTTTTCAAAGTTTTCCACAAGTAAACCATTCCATGCGAAAGATCAGCTCTCATTTTTGATACAATTATTATATTCCACACCGCGGAGTAATCTTAGCAATTTTTCCAACAGACTCTACCTGTTTACCGAGGGTCGATAATAAGGGGTGTCTGGATGCCCCAGATAACTTCAAATTTGTTGGGACAACTTAAGATGACTCCCAAGTTTCCCAAGGAGCACCTTTTTATTTTCAGCTCAATCAAGTTTTGTGTTTTTAAATGACTTAATTAGCCATTAGCTTATCTACTACGTCACTTTCTTCATTTTGACTTAATCTTGATACAATCGCGTTGTGCCAACAATCAATATTTTAAGGCAAATCAATTGCAGAGGAACACGGCCCATTGCAAACTATCAGGTGCTGTGTAACTCGGTATACAATTGTTTGCTGAATTATCTGCATCAGAGAAAATGGGCAACTTCAAGGGTTTGGAGGTAACTCGAGACGATGTCTGGGTTGCCTATGGGCAACTTGCAGACGAAAGTTAAACAGTTAATATCCCCCCCCCCCCCGTTACCAATGTTTTTTTTGCAATATACAATATGAGTTATAGAATATACAGTTATACAATGTGAGTTCTAGAATATACAGATGCACAATGGAAAACATTGTTTTACCTTAGCATAGACATCACATGGCTTCTTGTCCTTGGAACTCAGGCCCTTTGCTTGTATGACTGTTACAGAGGATATGTAACATATTCAGTATAACAGAGGATACATAACAGTATAACTGAAGAATGTGATGATTTTGATAATTTTCAAAAATCTATCAGAGAAACAATCAGTGTTGGTTTAAACATATTTTATTTTTAAAAAGATATTAGGCACCATATTAATATGAATTTGTATTGTGGAACAATAATGTAAATTATTAGTTACCACTGTTGAAATACAATTGTACATGTGTTACAATAAGGTATCAGGGTTATTATGCTATAAAAAGTGTCACTGGAAACAAAACGTTCTTACATATTGATTGAGGTACCGACCTTTCTTTTGCTATTTTCATTATTATTATTATTATTATTATTATTATTATTATTAGTAGTAGTAGTAGTAGTAGTAGTAGTAGCAGTAATAGTAGTAATAGTAGTAATAGTAGTAGTAGCAGCAGCAGTAGCAGTGGTGATGATTACATTTAGTACGCTAAATGGCAATGTCAGACGAGCGTGCGCAGTTCAGGCCATTCTGTACAAATGTCGCCCACTTAACAAAGAAATGTAAAACTGTAAACGTAGGGTTTGAAAAGAATTGTAACTCATGACAACTGCTTTATCATGACGTTTTGATTTGCTTTTGATGATCTGTGGGCTCCAGTTTAATATATTCATGAACTTAGTCCAATAAATTAATAAAGGTGACAAGTTTGATTCTGCTTACCAGTGTAACATATCAAGTTGAATGAGTAAGGGACACTTCCCGCGTTTCTGGGAGATTTGCTGAACCAGTGAATACCCTTCTTTCCCTACTTGTATCAGAATACTGGGACACCCCACCCTCCTTCCCGCCAACTTTCATACAATAGCGTGAGTAACGTATTCACGTGTCAGCAGTGACATGGTCAGGAAGAGCTGTTTTGAGCGCTAAAATACTGACCTGGCACGTCACTTTGTTCTGCAAGAACACACACGGCCAACCACTGCCCGTGTTATGCGAGTATTGGCTCTTTAAAAAAATGTAGATCTATATTTCGTCATACTCACTGTGAACGGTCATCATGCCGTGGTTCAGGTACACAGCCAGCTTCAATTTTCCTGCGGAAAAAAATGTACTCGTACAATGCCTGAGAGTTGGGAAAAATATGCTGGAGCCTGCCGTGAAGAATGAACAGGTACAGGCAAACGTTACCACTCCGGACGATCCCTGTGAGAGGATCACTACACACACACACACACACACACACACACACACACACACACACACACACACATATATATATCCATATGCAGTACGATACAATTGCATCCATACACATTATGTGAGGAGTATAGAAAAATGCATTTCCAGCAATGAAAGCTTGCCGTGTGCTCTATTATATGGACGATCCAAAGTATACTCATCAAAACATTTTATGATTTCTACAAAACAGAACTAGCATGCATGGTTTGTTAATGTACCTTATTTCCTTCGAGAGGATTAGAAAAATATCCTATGGCTAATACATATTCTTCTCCTCGAGGAAATACAAGTACATCAAACATACATGGTTTCAGCTGCTTTGTGCTCCAGTCTATTTCTATTTTGTATAAATCATTTTCGTTTTTACTTATGCCAAGTGACTTTAGATATCAAACAAACTTTCGCAAAAACACCAAGTGCTCATTTAACACACATCTATAAACATTCTTTTATAAAAATAAAGGAATGTACCCTTTGTCTTTTACACTAGGGTAATTTTTACCTGAACGCCAGTTAACATAAGTGAACCTGTCTGATATGTAAATTAAAGAACATAACATGATATAAAGTCAGTGCCGATATATATGTCTGAAAAGACTTTCGCGTATGTCGGACATGTCAACAACAGGAGTTTGTGACACTCTTACCTTTGTACATTTGGTAGATGGGCTTTTTGGGTTGCCCTGTCTCCTGGGCCTGTGGGTCCCACATCTCCAGGTAAAGTGGCGCCCTCGGAGCGAACAGCGGGCCCTCCCCCGTACTGCTACGACGCTGCATGTAAGTCATAATTAATTTCCTGGAAGGCTTTACTGAGATTCTAAACTGTTGGTTCTTGTGCCAAAGACATGTACCGAGAGATGAAAACCTGAAGATGGTTGTGATGTTGCCAGTGGACGGTGCTCTTTTTATTGGGAGGACACACTCACTGATTGGATGAGCGTAGGACGCTACACCTTTAGTAATCCCTTGTCATAACGAGCTTTCATGTCTGGTTGTAATAACGAGGCTTAAATCCTGCAGTTAATCTATAAGAATCACAGTACGTGAAGCTGCAAGGACGGATTAATCCGCAAAATAAACGTTCTTTGAATTACAGTTTAAAACCACCGCCTCTGAAGCCGTAATAACTAATATTTCTATCAAAATGAAGTAACCTTAATTTTGGAGATTAGTTTTGTCAGAACAACTGACTGAAGACATCAAAAGACTTCAAAATTTACTGGTAGTTTTTCATATAACACTACCAAGACAGTACAGACGGGTAGCAGTTTAGTCGATGAGACTTAGATTGGGTATTAGCACCTTGTTTTTGCAATATTACTTTAAATTCTTAAATTGTAATTTTAACTGGACATTATATGTCTAATCATTATCATAATTACGGTACATTTGGCCAACATGTGTATTAATTATTTTTTGGCTATACTTTTCCATTCATAGCGGCTAATAAAATCAGTTCGCCGATTAGTCTATCCAGTTTAAATAAATGTGGATGATGGGCACATCTGGATTTTTATCACAATTTCCGATTCAAATTCATTGTATAAAGATTTCTGAGTAAAGTAAAAGCAGATATATAATACAACTAGGAAAGATGATTTGCTGCATAGCAAATCAGTGTGTGTGTCTTCAAAGCACATTGGTATGGCAATGTACAACTAGTCCATAACACAGGGGTAGAAGTTTGAAGGGCATCTCTATCTATTGTAGCTTTGAAGTTATTCAAGATTTTAAATTTCTAATGGTGCTATTTAGCATAATTTAAATTGCTACAACTTTTGTTTTAGATTCAATACATGCGCAATGGTCAACAACACCCTAGTAGAATTTGAAATGACATCTCTATCTATAATAGTTTTGAAGATATTCAAGTTTTAAAATTTCCAATGCTGCCAATTAACATAATTTAAATTGCTACAACTTTTATTTTTAATTCATTATGTGCGCAATGGTCAACAACCCTAGTAGAAGTTGGAAAAAACATCTCTATCTATTAGGGTTGAAGATGTTCAAGATTAAAAGTTTTAAATGCCCCTAATTTGCATAATGTTAAACATCTTCATTCATTTGTATAAAACGGCCAAACTCCTAGTATGGAGGTACAATCATGCCATATTTGGAGTTTCTATTTATAATAGTGTCGGAGAAAAGTGTCGGACAAATTTGCTGGTAAAGAAGAAAGGAAGAAAGAATGAATTTCAAGAAAAACAGAAAAGTGTATGTTGACACACACACTTTAATAATGCATCAAAAAAAGCAAAGAATGAATGAAAGAAAGAAAGGAAGAAAGAAAGAAAGAAAGAAAGAAAGAAAGAAAGAAAGTGGCAGGTCAGCAGCTGCGCTCCCCCCCCCCCCCACACACCCCACCGGGGAGCGGTATCCGGCCAAAACAAGCTTAGAAAATCCGTTCAGTTCGGCTCAGCTTTAACACAATGTTTATATTCGAGGCTACTCATTTTTTCGCACAGCTCATTGAGATTCGCATCATGCGGAAAAAGGCGCATGTTGCAAAGTAGCGACAGCACTCGCGGCCGGACCAAAGCCACGACACGTTTTTTTTTTTTCACTTTATGGTTTGCGTGTATTTTTTTCTCCTCTTGTGGTGGCCCAATAAATATCATTACTATTAATGACCCTATTATTATAATGTAAACTATGTATTTTTTCCTCTGCCTGTACTCTCTGTACACCGACGTAGCGCCGAGTCTTATGAGTTTTGATTTTTGAAACTTTGGAGTGAAATACTTTCGGATAACTGCGTGAAGGTCATTCCAAAGTTTGATGGTATTAGGGAGGAAAAGAATTATCAAAACGTTGAGTCCTGCATTTGATGTGGCGTATCGAGTTAGAATCGCGTTGTGTTCGACCAGTGTTTGGGGGCGCTGGGAGGCGAGATACTGGTGGATAAGAGGGTGTAAGATTATGAACCATATATTTTGTAAAAAAGAATCAACTTGAAATACTTGCGTTTGCTGTCGTGCGTTGGCAATCCAAGTTCCTGTAGGAGTCTTACACGTGTAGTGTGCCTTCGAGCAGCCGTACACAGTTTTGGGGCTTCATATTGTAGGGATTCTAACAGGTTTGACAGAATTTCACCACAATTGTCCAAAAAGACACAGGCAGCCGTACTCTGGAAAGGGTCTATCCATAGAGAAATAAAGTCTAGCCATAAAGAAAGAAAGAAAGAAAGAAAGAAAGAAAGAAAGAAAGAAAGAAAGAAAGAAAGAAAGAAAGAAAGAAAGAAAGAAAGAAAGAACAAAGAAAGAAAGTAGAAAAGAAAAATATCACCATCTATTTTTGTCGGGTAACATAAGAAACATCTTTCTTATTGGGAGTAAAACCGACCATGCTTGATAAACAACCAGATTACAGTGCGGCGAACTTTATTGCGACGAAGTGACGCATGTACACCCCCAGAATAGACAAATATGTTGAAATTAAGTTGAATACGCTGTAAAGTGTGTCTTGCTTGCCTTTAAAAACACTTTAGCAGCACATGAACTATTTGGTGATCTGGTTTAAATAAATATGCTTCAACTAAAATTTATCAAACAATGGCAGTTAGGTATTTTACAAACTTTGTAATATATAGGGTTTTTTATCATTGTATGCAATTAAAAGTGACATTCAAAGGTTGCATTTTAAAAATTTCTTTCATTTGACTGACACAGAAAGAGGGCTTGTTAAAATAACTTTCCGAAAAGACATTACAGAGGTGTTACAATAACAACGCTGCCAGATGAGCGTTTTGCTGAAAGAACTGTGGAGCCTTTTAAGGTGGCACAAAGACGCAAGAGCGTTTTGAAATAAAACAACTACAATGAAGCAACACGTTTCACAAACTGTTAATGTGATTTGCGAAGAGATCTGACCCAACACTTTCCCGCTAAACTCCCAGCCAACGACAGATAGTTTACCATGTTGTCTGCTCGTTCTATGCCGTTGCTACGCTTGTATCCTGGCAACTTAACGGCGGTCTTTGCATCGCCTGCAGAAGATACAAAGATAATGACAGTCTGATCTTCAGCTCTGGACACACAGAAGCTTCAGTGGACTTGTGCCAATGTCCCGGCTCAATGAAGCTTCTTTGCCTGAAGCAATCTGATCTTCAGACAAGTTTAATCAAAACTTATAAACAAAATTATGATTGCAAGCCAATTGGGTTAACACGCTTAACGCAACATGTCTTATGATTTAAACATGTTTTATTGATCAAATACATCGAAATTATCATACAATATAATGACCTCAGCAATTGGGAAAAGGGGCAAAACCCTATTCGAATCCCTCTTGCGAGACAGCGCAACACATAAACTGGCCAGAACTAGACGCATTGGACAAATAATAAGATGACGAACACAATGACGTAACAGATAGTGGGGCTATGTAATTTATTACTATATTAGGTCTGCAAATGTGTATCATAAGCTAGCATTGTAGCAGAATCTGATATGTGTTCGTTTTACCTAAAAATCTAACCTATGCCTGCCGGTTTGAAGCGGCCGGTTTCGGAAATATACTCGTGTGCTGCTGAAAAAATTGCAATATTTACTTCAAGAGAACATTTAGTGCAGCCGTATAGAACTGTCTATAATGTGAACGGAGCACACAAGGAAATCGTAGTATGGAGAACTGATCGCTGAGCAGCATAAATAGGACATATAAAGAGGTAATGCCAAACATCTTCACTGGATATACCACAATCACATAAAGGTGTATTTTTTTTTTTTACGCCGATCTTAAACAAGTGGGAATTTAAATGGCTCGCACCCAGGCGAAGGCGGGTGTGTTGAACTGCGAGAAATCGGTCACCAAAATTGTATAATTCAGGGAATTTGATAGCTCTGACCACTGGCTTCATAATATTTGACTTGAATATTTTGGTAGAAGCTGAATTTCTAGCTTCTAGAGGTAACTGATTCCACAGCCTAATAGTCGAGGGGGAAATGAATTATCAAAGAGTGTCTTATAATATTTATATAGACCTTTGTTCATCTGCGCATGGACCTACTATCTGACAGAACGTCCATGATCTACGCAGCTTTGCCCCCCCCCCACCCATTCTCTGCTGCCCCCCCCCCCCCCAATCCAACCCAGATCAAAATCCTAGGTATCAAGATAGTCAAATCACCTCTTAACTATGTGAAGTATGCGAACCAGCGGAGTCGGTGTCTGCAGCGACAGCTATCTGTCAGCGCAGCCCCCCCCCCCCCCCCGCCCTGGTTATCCCTTTCATTCGTACCGGTACCTTACTTTAACAGATTGAAATATAAAACCTTTTATTTTTCGTTCCCACATAGATCCCTTTTCGCGTGCTGCGGGGCGGGGATCTTTGAGGCGGGACGCTCACCGTGCGGGGGGTGGTTTGTGGGGTATAACCCGCGGATGGGGATCTATGGGGTAATTTAGTTTAAACGTATTTATTTAGTCTGGATAGCCCTATAGTACATGGAGATGACTAATACATGGGTTCTCCAGAACATGGAGACACACAGTAAGTATATACAAGACACACATGACAAAACAAATGTTACCAATGTATTATATCTATGTAAACTCTGTACGAATATCAAAGTTTGATTACTTGTAAGATACAAGTTAAACCAATATGAATTGAGTTCAATATTTACCCATTAAAGAAAAAAGGTATGATACAAATAAATTTGCATAGTCCAACCGATGAATACTACAGTAACAGTAACGGAAACATTTAGTCGTTAAAGCGCCTGGTATCAATAATGTACTGAAGGAGAGCATCACAGATCTGGATATTCAGGCAGTTCGAAAGCTCGTTACTGCCACGGAGAAATATTTCAACTAACCTATCACTACCAGTATGAATTATAAGATGCGGGATAACCCCCGGAGCAATCAAAGGAATAACAGTACTCAGTAATCTGTTTCTCGGAACGATGTAATAGGGACAGAAGAGTAGGAAATGCTTGGAGTCTTCAGTGGGATAAGAACAGGCACAGGATGGGTCAGGAAAGATGTTAATTTTGTGAAGGTCGGAGTTTAGTCTAGAGAAACCTAGGCGTAATTGCGTGTGGCAAATATTAGCAAATCTGTCACCATGGAGATAGAACTCGGGAACAGTGTCTGTGGCTAAAAGAGTAGTTTTAAGTTTCGATTTGAATATATGTAGAGAAAGCGAATCTCTAATGTCGGAAGGCAGGTTATTCCACTGTTTGATAGCATCTGGGAGGAAAGAGTTAGACAGACGAGATGTTCTACATCTAACGGGGCGCACTGACATTGAATGTCGGAGAGCACGACCAGCAGGAGGAGGGGGTACTAGATTAGATAGATAAGAAGGAGTGAGTTTGTGGTACATTTTGTAAAAAAGGACAAGCTTAAAGTATTTACGTCTGTCTGCAAGAGTTGACCAGCCAAGTTCACGAAGTAAATTAACATGTGATGTATGTTTCAAGGCACCTGTACAAATTTTAGCGGCATTATACTGAGTCGATTCCAATCGATCAGAATCTTGGTACTGTGGCAGTGTGCCCCGGGACCTAATGTTTCGGCTCCGTCCCGGGGAACGCCCGTCCTCCTTAGGGTGGCGGGAGTCTGCTTGCAAGATTGACTTTAACACTGCTAGTTTTTTTGAAAGTCTGGTTTAGGTGCATGATGCCCCCCCCCCCAAGCCCCGGTGGCTGGTTTTTCGGTTGGCGCCCCACCTCCATTCCTCCCACCTCACGTGTCCCCCGAACCAACAGCGATGCCCTCTTCAAATTACTAATCCCCCCCATATATATATATATATATATATATATATATATATATATATATATATATATATATATATATATATATATATTCAATCTATTCCATGATCACATGTGAAAATGCCTTTGTACGTCGCCTCGCCACCTCCCTCTCAATAACCAAAATCAATACCATATTTCCCTCTCCTCCCCCAACCCAATGCATGGCCTAACAAACTCTCAAATCTACCTACATACTATTATTATAAACATATGTATTTTCTTTGGATTGCTTAATAGTAAACAAAGACTAATCTGGAGGCTCTCCAGTACATAAAAGGACGGACAGGAATATATACAATACACACTGGACGAGAACAGAAGACTAAATTCAAGCCTTGTACACGAATAGTGCAATTGATGCCAAATAATGAAGACTTAAAATAAGATCATATACCAAATTAGTTAATAAAACGTCTAGATTCTGATAAGAATGTCTGAACAGCCTCAAAGATAAATACATTATCAGTGTCTGTCAGATTCTCATTACCTTTCAAGAGAATACTTAATAAAATGTCAATTGAGCACTGAACTATTAGAGTCGGATTTACACCTGGAGCGAGTAAATGACACAGTGTTCAGTAGACGGACTCTTTGCACACTGAACTTGCGGCAAAACAAAAGGTAATGTTTCGTATCTTCAGTAGTATGAGAGCATGCACACGTTGAGGCTGGAAGGATATTGACATGATGTAGATGGGCATTTAAAACAGAGAAGTTCAGACGTAGCTGCGTGTGGCATATGTTTAGGAAACGACTCCCGTGTTTAAAGTATGTGGGCTTTTTGTCAACACTTAAGAGTAATAGATTTAATTTAGATTTAAACTGCGGCAAGGAATTGGTGAGACGAGCATCAACCGGGAGGTTATGCCATAATTTGATTGCAGACGGGAGAAATGAATCGCCGAAGCGATTGGTGGTAAACCTAATTTGGCGTAATGCAGCATGATTTCTCAATAGGCGACCAGTACTGAGTGCAACATCGCGAGGAACGAGATCATGTGGGTATTGTGGAGTCGATCTATTATAAATTTTAAAGAAAAGAATAAGTTTAAAGTATTTCCTTCGATTTGCCAGAGATTGCCATTCAAGCTCTTCGAGAAGTAAGACACGTGGAGTGTATCGAGTTGCGCCAAGGCAGATCCTGGCTGTCTCATACTGCACAGCTTCTATAGATTATGACATATTGCTTGAAAGTGTAACTCCAAGATGTGTATGTTGAGTAGCCTCAGGTATCGATATGTTTCCAAGAAGTAGGGGAGCATGATCTGGCTTGTGTCGTTTAGCTGAGAAGGTCATTGAAATAGATTTTGTAGCGTTAAATGCCATCCGCCAGAGCTTGCACCAAAGATTAGAGTTAAGGCTTCAGATATGTTGCAAATGACAATGTGGTTTCTCTGACATACTCAAGATTCTTAGACCTTCGTAAGTGCAAATTGTCTGTGTTAGGATATGGTGCCACACGGTATGCTGGTCAGTTTCCGTCGCGGCGATGCCACGCTGGTGCTAAGCTGCAATATCCCAGCAGAGCTGGTCAAAATCCATGAAGACTGGGCCAGTACAGCGCATCTTAGATATTTTGACCCCTGTGTTTCTACGAAATTTGTACTGGCCCAAGCTCTTGCGAACAATGTACCAACTTTCTAATACACTACTACCAGGTTTGGAGCCCCTACTACCAGGTTTGGAGCCCCTGTTTGGGATTTCACTTTCATTTCAAGTTGTGTGCAGCAGCATGCTATGTGTAACACTGGGCGGCGGAGCTGACAAGTACCTAATAATGTTTTGGATCCACACCTGGAAGTGCTTGTGGTTGAGTAATTGTGATAAGTCCCATGAAAACCAGTTTGGGTTCCGGAAGGAGAGGGGTACAGCAATGGCTACAAATTTGTTAAATGATATAACTCTATATTGTAAGCATCAAGGCTCGCCGGTCTACCTCTGCAGTCTTGATGCAGAGAAATGTTTTGACACCCTTTGGCACGATGGGTTGTTCTATAAGCTTTTTGATGTACTTCATTTGTCACACTGGTTATTTTTGCAGCAGTGGTATTCCGAGTTGGAGTCACGCGTAAAGTGGAATGGCGAACTCAGCTCTTCATTTAAAGTAACGCGTGGAACCAAAAAGGGTAGTACCATATCGCCGGCGCTTTTTAACATATTCAATAATGATTTACTCATCGAACTTTCTTGCTGTGACGCCGGTGTCAGAATTAATAATGATGTTTTTAATTCTTTTGCATATGCTGACGACATTAATCTTTTCAGTCCCACAGCTCCTGGTCTTCAGTGTTTAATAGACAGATGCCTAAATTATTCTCGCAAATGGCGCTTCTCGTTTGGTATTGCAAAATCTAGATGTATGATCCTAGGGGGTAATAATTTACTACGTAATACGCCGTCGTGGTATCTTAACAATGAGAAAATTGATTTTGTGAATCAAATCGAAATTTTAGGCACTATTTTTACTTCGACTATGTCCGGTGCATCCCATGTAGACAAGCGAGTCCAGGCGTGTCGCCGGGCTATGTACAGTTTGTCGGAGGTGGGGTGTTCTTACCCAGGTCTTTCGACCCAAGTTAAGTGCCATCTCTGGCAGTCGGTGGGTCTGCCTACTCTTTTATTTGGATGTGAGTCGATCAATGTTAAGCAGACTCAGTTAGACAAGTTAGAGACAGTCCAGGCTACGACTGTGAAGAGAGTGCTAGGATTTCCGATTCGGAGCCACCACTCAAAATTACTGCGGGCTGTGGAGATAGATCGGGTGGGGGGATAGAATAAAATCCAACACAAAGTCTTTGTGGTGGCGAACATTCCGGGTGGCGAGCCCCGTCAAGACTTTGTGCGCGAGTCTGCTTGCGCTTTACATTGCCCACGGTGTTGTGGTTTCGGGGACACTCCTGGACAGGGTGATAAACGTAGGCGGGTCGCCTGTGGACCTAATTTTCAATAAACCTCACACCAACAGTCAGAGGCTGCCACAGGACGGGGTAGTAGACAGCATTGCCTACCTGGTCATGCAGGATAATTTTATTAAGCCATATTCTGAGGAGCACGTGCTGGCCACACTTCTATTAAGAGCTTTTAAACCTTGGTTTTTAATTTGAGAGATTTTAGTTATTCATGACTGTCTGCTTTTTATTTTGCCTTTATTGTATTGATCTTGATGTATTGTGATTATTTCCTCGTCCGCGGGGGTTTTAATAAATTATTATTATTATTATTATTATTATTATTATTATTATTATTATTATTATTATTATTATTATTATTATTATTATTATTATTATTTTATGTTTTAATTCCGCGTGCGCGCGCAGCGGCAAGAACCTGTCCTGCGTGTGGCAAGGGTGCTCTGATTGGCTCGCAAGTACGGCCAGCGGTAAGGTTCAAATCTTAGTCATTGTTTCAGCAGCAAGCGAAGGATAAACACTGTTTTCAGCGTGTGCCGGTAATTAGAGTTGCAGTTCTGTTTGGAAATCCCAAGTGTTCAAAGGCAGTAAACCAAATTATTTTTGACAGTACCCACACATATATCTTAAATTCTGGCAGATTCAACTGAGGCCCGTACGTTTTCCACCCAGGTTGACGAACAAGCTTTGCTTGTGACTCCTGGTGGTTCACGTGCGGGCCGGTACTTTCTTTCTTTTTTTTTTTCCTCCCGCGAGCAGTATTCATGTGAACAGTGTTGGCTGGCCTCGACAGTATTGTATTCTAATAATGTATACTTCTGTCTGTCCTGTAATTGTGATGTCTGATCTTTTTGTATGTATGTCCATGTCGATGTTACGTCAATGTGGTGTCCTGTGGCCCGTCTTTTTCTTTTGTACAGCATTTGTATTGTTCTTTTATTTCTTTTTTTTTCACGAGAGGGATTTATATAGGCAGAGCCTGTTTCCCGATCGCTTTTTTGAATAAAATATGTTTAAACCAGAGTTGCGGTTATTTTCACGTAGGCCTTATATATTTCTCAGCGGACTTTACTTTTGCACTTTCTGTGTAAGACATACAATTTTTTTTTTTCTTTTTTTTTTTTTTTTTGGTAATGTAGTTAGGAGTCCACCTTGGACGTAGTTTTTATTGGGGGTATTTCACTTGTCAACTTGCATGCAGCAGCGGCGGCGGCGCTGACAAGTACCTAATAAAATTTTGGATCCACATCTGGTAGTGTTTGTGGTTATTTGTGTGACTGCGAGTGGAATTAAATGCTCTCAAGCTATAAATTCATTGAAGCATGACCTACATGCGTGCGACATCATATGTCATGCGTACACAGATAACGTACAAACTTTTACATTTATATGTGTTTGCAATACTGACAAAAACAGGAGTCTCTGCATACACATGCAGACTTATAAACACACACATCCAGTATTTAATATATATATAATGTACATGGCAAGTCATGAATTTATATTCATGTCTGTGTGCCGCGCGGCACACAGACATATTGTTTTTCTAGGAATTCTTTTTTTCTTTCTTTCTTTCTTTCTTTCTTTCTTTCTTTCTTTCTTTCTTTCTTTCTTTCTTTCTTTCTTTCTTTATAGGCAAATTTGTCCGACATTTCATTTGAAAAGTATTATACATAGAAACTCCAAACCTGGCACAATTATACTTCAAAGGATGAAGTCTCCCTCTTCTATAATGAGAGGTTATGCTTTTCAAAATTATGCAAAGGATGGCTAATTAAAATTTTAAATCTTCAATATTTTATGTACTGTAGTAGATGTGGTTTCGAGTGCATAGGAGCTCGATCATAGCAAGGCAAAGGTCATCTGAAATGTCAAGGTCAAAAGCCAATTTTAGGTCAAAATGCCATTTTTTGGTCAAAATGCCATTTTAAAGGTTAAGATCTACTTTAAGTACAGGTCATCTCAAGATCAAAGGTCATTTCAAGGTCAAAAGCCACCTTTGTTGCTGGCTGTCTTCTAGCAATAACTTGGTCAATTTTTATCCAATTTTGATCATGTTGGGCTCAAATGGTAGCCATTGTAACACTGCAAGTTTTTAAACTTGTATGTGACCCCTAATGGTCAAAGGTCAACGTCATTTTGACCTTTGAAAGTTTCACCAGGCCATAACTTGGCTAATATCCATCCAATTATAATCATGCTGGAGTTACATGTGGGTATTGTAATACTGTACATTTTTGCAATTTACATTTGACTTTTAAAGGTCAAAGGTCAAGATCATTTAGACTTTGAAAATTGTATCCAGCCATAAGCTTAATGGAATGTGATGCACCAAAGGAAAAAAAAGTTGTTCCATTTTATATTTACAACTTTTGAAGGCACACAGAGAGATTTGCTTTTTCTTTGCAAACACATATAAGATTTTCAAATCTTCTTTTCTTTCTTTCTTTCTAGGCAAATTTTTCCGACGTTTCATTTGAAAAGTATTATACGTCGAAACTCCAAACTTAGCACAATTATAGTTCTATAGATGAAATCTTGCCCTTTTATAACGAAAGGTCATGCTTTTTAAAATTATGCGAATGAGGGCTAATTTAAGTTTTAAATCTCGAATGTCTACTATACAAAAGTAGATGTGGTTCCGAGTGTATAGGAATTCGATCATAGCAAGTCAAAGGTCATCTCAAATGTCAAGGTCATGTCAATGTCAAAGGTCGTTTCAAGGCCAAAGGTCAATTTAAGGTCAAAACGTCGTTTCAAAGGCCAAGGCTCACTTCAGGTGAAGGTCATCTCAAGGTCAAAGGTCATTTCAAGATTAAAGGCCACTTCAAGATCAATGGCCACTTTCGATGGTGGCTTTCTACTGCCATAACTTGGTCAATTTTTATACAGTTTTGATCATGTTGGACTCGTATTGTAGCTATTGTGACACAATGCCCATTTTTGAAACTTACATGGGACCTCTGAAGGTCAACCTCATTTGGATCTTTGAAAGTTTCATCCAGCCATAACTCCCCCAAATTCCATCCAATTCTTGTCATGCTGGACTCAAATTGCAGCTATTGCAACATTGCACATTTCTGTACGAATATGTAACATTTAAAGGGCAAAAGTCAAGGTCATTTGGCCCTACGAAAGTTTCATCTTGCCATAATTTGGTCAATTTTCATCTGATTTGGTTCGTGTTGGGCTTAAATCGTGGATATTGTAACACTGTACATTTTTGCAATTACATGTGACCTGTAAAGGTCGAACGTCAAGGTCATTTGGACCTTGAAATTTACATCCAGGCATAGGCTTAATAGAATATGAAGTGCCGAATGAAAAAATTTGTAGCACTTAATATTTACAACTTATGAAGGCACACAGACAGATTTGCTTTGAAGCAAATCTTATTTTCTAGTTTCTCATTGAAATTTTTACAGATCATCGTATATTTCCACATACTTTATTATATACCATCATATGTATAAACAGGTGTCAGGCGAATATGCTATGGGGAATGAACCAACAAGACATTCATACTATTAGAAATTCCTTCTGAAAAAGTATCAGGACACGAGAGAAATTAATGTTTGAAACTGAATGTTATGTTTTTTTGAATATATATACATATACATATATATATATATATATATATATATATATATATATATATATATATATATATATATATATACATACATACATCATACATACATACATACATACATACATACATACATACATACATATTCCAATTGTATATTTTATTTAATTCGAAAGACGCAATCATATTAGGAATAGACTAACTTAAGGGTCACAACCAGTATTATTGTATTACCTTTATCTATTTCTCAATCTTCTCAAGGGAATATAGGTTATATATATTAAATTATATAACTATAACAAAAGCTCATCTATCTATCTATCTATCTATCTATCTATCTATCTATCTATCTATCTATCTATCTATCTATCTACTTATCTATCTATCTATCTATCTGTTTGTCTGTCTGTTTATCTGCCCATCGATTTTTATTATTCGAGTGATTGTTTTTTTAATTTTTTTTTGACAATTTGTCACCATTTTTAGGCATTGTAATAACTTTCATACTTTTCAGATAGGATAAAATGCTTAAAAAAGTTGGTGAAAAATCCTAAAACAAACGCAAACCATGTCTATAGTAGCTCCATGCGCAAACCATGCCCCCCCTAAGATAAAAAAGGTTGATGCTGCGCCTGATGCAGGTGACTTTGTTTTGCAAGAGGACTGGCCAGCTGATTTGCTTAGTATATCAACACATCAGTTACTTGAAAGTGAAAGTCCAGAAGTTACGGAACATAAGAAAAAAATGAACGATTTGAAGAAATTGTCACGCCAGAAATACTGAGGCAAAAAATGAGCGAAGCTGTGCCCAAATCAAGCCTGGAAAACAATGGGCGTTTGGCGCTGTGACTGTGTCACAAAGAAAGCGTTCTTAGCAGACAGAGAATGGGAATGAAGCATTCTCATTGGTCAACATAAATAATGCGTCAGGATCTGCGTTCTTAAAGAACATATTTAGCTAGCAATTAAGAACATAATTTACATATTGATAATTGTGTCCGATGTTCTTTCTTCACTGCCTGTGTGGGCCGCAGTGGTCCTGTTCTATCTCTCAGGCCTCTAGTCCATTGTTGTCCTCAGCCAATGAAAAGCTTGAACAAATTTTACTTGGCCCAGACCTGTGTTTGACTGACAACACTTTATTCATTTGCATTGTGTTTTCAACAGAGAGTCACGTGGATCCTTGTTTAAAAGGTTATAATATTTTGTGCACAAATTTCACCTGGAAATAATATTGTTTTCAGTTTTTTTTTTTCTCAGCATGTAGATGACCACTAAAGCTTTCAAAAATATACAAAATATTATTTGGTGAAGATTGTGATTTTTATGAAAAAATAGCATTGCTGACACCACATGAAGTTTAATGTTTTCGTGAATGTAAGAAACTTGTGAGCTGAAACTTTGACCAGTGGTCCTATGTGTGGGCTAGATTTACGCAATACTGTGACCATCACTTTATTTTTAGGGTCACCGGGTCACTTCTAGGAATTTACTGTTTGCTTGATAACTTAAAAACTATTTTAGCAAGGACTAAAAAAAAATCGCTAAATACGATTGTCGTTAACAACTTGTGTTACAATGTAGACGAATGATTTTTTTTGAAAAGTTGCAAGTGGTTTGTATGTCTGACACTTGGTGTTATGTCCCAAGGCATGTATTATAGAAGCTGTATTTGGGCACACATGAAGATTTGACTTTCATTTGACCTTTACTTGACTTTGAAATGTTCCTTAAGTTTCCTCTTACCCCTGCCATACGTACACTGTCGCATGGACATAGTGGAAGTAATACACAAATCATTGTGTAACTCAGCAGTTTGTTTATGTTTGGGTCCTCACAGGAATGCGCCCCCCCCCCCCCCCAAAAAAAAGAGGGGATGGGGTGGGGATTCGTGGTTTTCAATTTGCATGATTTTGTTTAAATGGTCAACAGAAATGGACTCCGATATTTTATTTTTCATTTTTTACGACTGGAATACCAGGAATTTGTCGCATGATGAAGGCCTTTACCTCCGGCAAATATACCCTGCCGCCATTCCCATTCCACCTCCATCACTTCGTATTATCTGTCCACAAAGCCGTACCCAAGATCATTCTAACGAAAAAGTCCTCTTGCACAAAATACATTCAATAATTGCGTCATCTTGTGCCTATGGCAGATGAAAAAAATATTATGAAAATGAGATTATACTATTTCTTCAAATCTACACTATTTCATGATGAAAAATATATGGCTCTGTGATTCAAGTCATTGAAACCTGCCAATAAGGACTTAAATCATTGCCTCTTTCGCAAATCCATACGCATCGTTTTGTATAAGAAAAAGAATGAATGCGTTTATGAATGAACGAATGGATGAACAGACAAAAAGCAAAAAAAAAAAAAAAAAACCCAAATCAATGACATCGTGATTCGGTTTATCCAGTGTTTAATACAGTATAATACAAATGTACATAATATATACAAAGTTTATAATGTAGCACTGCATACGTCTGATACTGCAACACGGTTATAAAACATGTTGTCATGGAAACTGTTCAGCCCAACAATGTTCACAGGGGGATGCTGTCTGACTCGTCTTCTAACATGATCATTGGACTGTGTTGTCATGATTTTGCATCACTCACGAAATTGATTTTTTGCTTTCAACATAAAACATTTATGTCTCAAAACTTTCTCATTGAATGCTGCTCTGTCACTTTGCAGTCCAATAACGTTCTCATTGAATGCTACTTTGTTGCGCTGCAGTCCAATAATGTTCTCGCTGGTACTTGTAGTGTTGCCAATGGATACTTTTGTTTCTTTGCGGTACATAAACGATCTCGCTGAACAGTTTTGTTACTTTACAGCCCAATAACGTTCTCTTGAAAACTGCTCTGTTACTCCCCATTCCCAATTAGGATCTTATATGGCACTGTTTTTGTTGCTTTGCATTCCAATAGCAATTTCGTTGGACACTGTTTTGCTGCATTTAAGTCTAATCAGACTCTCAATTAAAACTATTTTCGTTCTTTGCAGTCCAATATTGTTGCTTTTAGACACGGTCCTTTGTCTACCAGTAGTCGTCATGTATTTCCGGCTGTCCCTGTTCAAGTCTGGCATCGTTGCATTCTTCAGACAGAGTTGGCAAACCCCTGCAACACAAAAAGACAATTAACTTTACTAAAATATCTTAGTAGCCGACATATCGGCTTATTGTGACCTCAAAATGTCCGTTAATCTATTGGAAAATATATAGGGAGACACATGCATTTGAATTTTCTTAATTCGGATGTGTTCGAGAAATTTGCTAGGATGCCAGTAACCCAGACCTGTTCACCTTCAAACAGACCCTGAAGTGGGTTGAGCCCAAAGTTTTCCCGGCAGATGCTGTGCCAATTAACGGAGAGAAGTAATATGTACATTTGTACAGAGTCTGTACAATAGTACATATTACTTATCTTCTGTACTACAGACCTACACACACGCAAAGAGGTACATATATACAGGTATCTTTCATTTATTTCTGGTAGTTAACCAACTGAGTCAACAACATTCGTAAAGTGTGAGGGCCAAACTTGCAACATGAAGCATTTTGGTAGACAGGACTCACCATTTTGTCAAAAAATACTTTATGACAGATCAAAGACAGCATATGACATTTAATATATATATAGATATACATCCAAAACAAGACCAAACTATGTATCATATATCGAGTCCAGAAAACAGGGAAATTGGTCTCAAGCAGAAAGGATCCTTTTTACAGGAAAGTAGCAATGTCTTCTAAGCGTCTATGGAGTGGATAGGCTGGTATTAAAGCGTAAAGAGAGTGCTGGCGTGACTTACTGCAAATGTGACCCTCTTCGGACACTTCTTGGGACGTGCAAGGGCGGCCAGTCGGAGTACAGGCTTCAGTATTTTCTGCTTCATCTCATGAGTCAGCATCAGGTTGGGCGGCAGCACACTCTCGGGATCCTCGGTAACTTGGGTCATGCCCAGCCTCCTTCTCCTGACGGGTTGCCTGGGAGAACACATCCACTGGTCCAAGGGGCGTGGTCTCTGCACATCCAGTCGTATTCTGTCCTCCATTGTTCCTCTGAAAAAAAAGGAAACTGTTAACGTCCGACCACAGATACATAATCGTGATTATGATAAAGTCCTTTTATTATCCAACCTTAAATTACCTGCCATAGAATCTTCCTATTAAAGTCTCCCGGTCAAGACAATTCGCGAATCAAAACCACCATATTCACGTTCTCAATTTCTGCTTATTAAAGTGTGTGCGTCAACACAATTTTTTTCCTTCCTTCCTTCCTTCCTCCCTCTCTCTCTGTCCCTCTCTTTCTTTCCTTCCTTCCTTCCTTCGTCCCTCTCTCTCTGTCCCTCTCTCTTTCTTTCTTTCTTTCTTTCTTTCTTTCTTTCTTTCTTTCTTTCTTACCTGCAAATTTGTCCTACACTTTTCTCTGACAATTATATCAGCCGTGGTTTATTATAAAAAATGAAGTCTTATATATTCTATTATTGTTACCTCCAATTATGTATCCATATATTTAGAGGAATAACGCCCACCCATTCCCTTATTCTCTTCCTCTTTCCCATCATATTTGTTATATCTTGTGCATTGTCGGTTTATCTAGATGTTATCCGCTTTTTGCTGTACTGTCAATTCATGTACAAGAGGCCTTCATATAGGCATTGTGCCTCTTGGCCAATTGTTTTTGCGAATGAAAAATGTTTAAACCAAAAAGTGAAGAAGCTATCATGCACTGGTGGAAACAATGGGACCACGGTTTAAGACTTCGGTTAACATGATATTGGCGATCTCTTTGACCGCATAAGTAAGAAGCTGCTGGTTGAGGCTTGGTGCTACAGGAGACAATGTCTCTCCGGCGTGACCTGCGGCTTATTCAAGCTGCCTATATCGGTTGTTAGCTGTACATGGTATAGATTATAGATCACGTGACTTTTAGGTCTGGTATACATGCACATGTATATAGCCGAATTTCCATGATGGCATGCATTCATATTTAATCTGTGTAAATATTTTTGTTCTTGTATTTTCATGTATAACACACAATGGGTCCTAACCTGCTCGCTGGTGCCCCCGATTTAAAGAGGTAGTTTTCATCAATAAATTAAAAAAAATAATAATAGATTAATAAATAAATATATACTATACTCTGATCAGAATGTAACAAAACATTGATGGGCTAAAAAGTGTTAACACTGCATATTCTACAAGGCATATATTGCCGTTCAAACATTTTACCAACAAAATTGCCTGCTGCACGGATTGAGTTCCCTGCTTTCTTTGTTCTTCACTGTCTTCACATGAATACTGCTTTATACAATGAACTCTCAGTCACTCATTGGTCAGCCTTGGTTGTTATGGTAACTGTCAGCAGTAAATTTGGGATTCGATGAGATATTGATAACTTCTTAATCGGTGCACAGGGGTGGGGGTTTCCTTGCAGTATTATTCTCCAACTTTCCCCACCATAAAGAAAAAAAAAAAAGGGGGGGGGGGGGCATACCAAAAGAGCAACCTTACTCTGCTTTGGATTTGAATTAGTATTTATATTAAACACCTGTTTGGTTTCCGACGTTTTATTATTGGCTGGGAATTTACTCTGCTTAAAATTTTGAATAACGATTTATGTTTAACACCTGTTCGGTTTCTGACGTTTAATTATTGACTGGGAGTTGACTAAAACATCTACCAGTCGGGGGTGGGGAGTTGTAATTCGATACCAACAGATCATTCCAACTTTCATATCTGTAACTCATGTCTGGCTGAATTGGCATAAAATTTCCACTGCTTTATCAAATTTTGAAATAATACATTTACGGTCATGATAAAGCCTGTACACGAAGTCACACAATACGTTCAACAGATAGAATAAATACTTTTGCAAAATGGATGGTGCAAATTGAACACAATTCGCTTACTTTATTATCTTGGCTACGTGAGTGGCGGGCAGTCCACGGAGAGTCTGACCGTTGACTGCGCTGAGACGGTCTTCCGGTCGCAATCCAGACACTTCCGCTGATGAACCTAAAAGACGTGCAAAATGCAAGTATTCAATCATTAGTAGCTTAAAGAACACACGGGCATTGTTGTCAGCCGAAACACCATATTTTGTTTTAACTAGAGTGTTTGCTTACCCAAGAAAGCAGTTTGATTTCGAAATTATTCACTTCTGCAATGATTTAGTTCCTTTTTTTAATTAAAAAAATGGCTTGCAACGTTTGGGGGTGGAGATGGCGACAGTTTTGAGAAACCTTGCCATCGCTTCACCCGTAATTTAAACAGAACAATCAATAATTGCATTACTTAAGTCTATGCAATATGCCTAGTTTTTGTGGAATTCTCCCTAGTATGACAAGTCACTTGTCTCAGCTCGAAAACAAACAAATAAACAAAAGCAAAATAAGTAGAAAAGGAGATTGGCTTCAAAGCAAATTTCTATGCGATCAAAAGTTGTAAATATTAAAAGCTACAACTTTTGTCCTTTGGTACTTCATATTCCATTAAGCTTATTGCTAACTGAAAATTTCAAAGTCTAAATGACTTTGACCTTTGAACTTTAGAGGTCCCATGTAAATTTTGAGAATTGTGCATATTCCATTAAGCTTATTGGTAACTGAAAATTTCAAAGTCTAAATGACTTTGACCTTTGAACTTTAGAGGTCCCATGTAAATTTTGAGAATTGTGCAGTGTTACAATTTCTACAATGTTAGCCCAACATAACTGGAATTGGACAACAAATTGACCAAGTTGTGGGTCGATGAATTTTTGAAGGCCAAATTACCTTGACTTTTCACCTTTAGAGGTCATACGTAAATAACAAAAAAAATATACAGTGTTACAGTATCTACACTTTAATTGATTAGAATTGGATGAAATTTGTCCAAGTTATGGCTAGATTAAAAATTTCAATTTGAGCGCAACATGATCATAATCAGACAAAAATTGCTCAAGTTATGGCTAGAAGAAAATTCACATGGCAAAAATGACATGAGGTCACATGTAAATTATTAAAATATGCAGTGTCCCAATACCTACAATTTGAGTCCAACATGATTACAATTGGATGAAAATTAACCAAGTAGTGACTAGCCGAAATAAAAATTTCAAAGATCCAAATGACCTTCACCTTTGATCTTTAGAGTGCACATGTAAATTACAAAAATATCCGGGGTTGGAATACCTACAATTTGGGTCCATCCTGGTTAATGTTGGATAATATTGACCCAGTTATGGCTAGAAGAAAATTTCAAATGGCAAAATGACCTTGACATTTGAAGGTCACATGTGAATTACAAATATGTGCAATACTACAAACATATGAATTGAAGTTGGATTGGTTACCTGTACCTCAAATAGTTTTGGAGATAGTCAAGATTTAGTTTTTTCAAATGGTCCTAATTTGCATGACTTTAAAATCTGTTGAACCTCTTTACAAAAACTGAAGACTTCAAGTATGGAAGTGTAATCATGCCAAGTTCTAAGCTTCTACGTATAATAATTTCCAAATGAGATGTCAGACAAAATTGCCTGAAGAGAGAGAAAGAAAGAGAGAAAGAAAGAATTCCTAGAAAAACACTATGTCTGTGTTTGCATACAGACAAAAAAACTTGCACTCAAGTGACATTTTCGAAGACATCTATGAACAGGCAGCTCACCTGGATGTACCCTTGAAACAACGACGGGACTGCAACCAGACATCGTGAAGCCGAATCCTTTACCATCATTTTTCGGAATAACCACCTGCAAATAAAACAAATATCCGTGTCATCTCTTTAAGCATGTAAAATGTGTGTGTGTGGGGGGGGGGGGAGTAGAGTTCAGATTTAAATCATCACTAGATGTCTTTTCACCTGAGGCGCTTGTACGTCAGGTGCGGGATCCTTTTTGTTGGAAATCCATGAAGAGGTACACAAATACATATCATTTGGCTATCGTGAAAATAAATATTCATTACTCGTATTTCTTTGTTTGCAAGTCAAAGTTTACAAATTTTGTCGATAACTTCAATTGCTACCTTGACGGGGTAGAAAAATGCACAATTACCGTAATTGGATCGTGGATGAAGACATCGTCCCGCTGCACTTCTGTATCACTCTTGGGTAAATCTTGAAAAAACAAGAAAGAAATATAATGCACTTTATATGGACGACTCAGATTCAGGTCTCAATTAGCTCATTTAAATTTTATTGTAAGGTGTGTGTGTGTGTAGAAAATATGAACATTTTTGTTGTTTGCTGAAGTCGATTATCAGCACATATAGGAAGAGATATTTGTAATGATTGTGTTTAAGTTGGGGTATGTTGGTTATACTCCGTCATTAACTCTTTTTGTTCGATTTTGTCAATTGCATTAAATGTAATCTCAGGTTGACAATCCATTCGGAAAATGCAGCCAATAAACTGATAGTACACGTTTTATAGGAAACACCAAACCAGAACTGCGAGCAAGATATTTTTGATAGCTGCAATGCCATTAAAAATTAGGAGATATCCCAGTAGGTGAACTATCTGGAAAATATGTGTCCATGGTATGTAACCACAAAGCCCACATATTATGTCGTATCCAATTGTTTCGCAGCAACTTTGTTTTGGCTTCTTAATAAAGCAACACAGGGGAGTATTGATATTACCTGGCGTTGAACGCAGCGTCAGTAAAATTATATGGACAGGTTACGCGCCTTCTTTAAACTCAGAACGCTCAATTCCCTGTACCATATACCAGCAGTAAAATTAACAAAATGTGACTGGATACTTGTAAATGAAGTCACGGGCAGACCTACCAAGAATGTTGTCTGTCAGATATATCGGCCTCGCGGACACAGCGTGCACGTGTTTCTTCTTTCCTATTGGCTCAGCAAGTAAGTGATACCACCCACTCAGTCTCTGAATAATAATTAGTATAATGATAATTATTATAATGATAATAATATGCACTCCTAGTAGTAGGAGTGAGATTATTATTGTTGATGATGATAATACTTTAAACTACATCGAAATGGCACAAAAATTTAAATAGCACATATAAGTAATAAAACATAAATTAACCCCAGCATAATACTAATAAAAAATAATAATAATACAACAACGGCAGTCTTTCCTGCAGGTGGTAAAACTAAGATCATTCCAATATTAACATAATCATGACTGTGTAAGTGTGCTCTATGCCTATAAAATCAATGTCATGTACATATTGCTTGTGTCAAGCAATGCTTGCAGTTTCCGTCAAAATAATGGTCCACAATTACCTTTCCTTATCATCATTGCAACTCTTTTTCTGTTGGTCAGTCAGTGGAAAAGAAACGAAAAATGGGAATTGCCCAATAGAAAATTTTACACCGAATTATACATGATTATTATATAGATTGTCAATAAATGTACGTTACAAACAAAATATAGCATTGAGTGGGAGTGGTAAACATTTCTGGCACTCGTTATATATATATATATATATATATATATATATATATATATATATATATATATATATATATATATATATATATATATACGTAAATATATATGTATATATATGTGTGTGTGTGTGTGTGTATGTATACAAACATACATACATACATACATACATACATATACACAAATCTTTGTTGAATAGCAAGAATATTGAAATACCTTCATAGGGGAGTCCCTTACATCTTGCATGCTGAATGTCATGCACCCGAGCAGCTCGCTGGGCCTGCAAAGGTAGAAAATACAATTATTAAAACGAACCTGAATGAGACAGTTAAACAATGCTGAACAAATATTTTTTTTGGGGGGGGGGTGCTTACTTAACCACATTTCTTTTCTTTCCTTTTTTTACCGCTATAGTCAGTGGTTGTAACATATACATTTACTATTTTTACGTTTAGATTTAAATCAGTTTACATCAATGAACTACACCATTCTCTCCATTCAAACAGCCATTACCAACAAACCAAACGTACAAATAACAAAAATTTCTAGCTGGTCCGGCTCGATGTTAGGTGAGTTGGGAGTACTGACGCAAATTCCATAATGCTCCTCGCACAAGCCTAATTACAGAGAATTTTTGGGTGGTTTTATTGTTTATTCATTTGTCCTCCTAAATCGCTTCCTGGCATAAAGATGTTACACCATAAAGTGAAATTCACTGTGGTTTCAAGGTAGTGTTCCACTTGGTCACTCACTTGTCAGCCATCTTACGCCACAGCGACACCTGAAGGCTGTTGTTTGCGTCTTCTTGCAGCAGTTCACTGTAAAATAAGCGCATAGCCCATAATAAAATTATATATTAAGTCTTTGATAATTGTACACTGGAAGTAGACAGCATGACAGTGTTTCGACATACATATTTTTTGTGTAGATTTGAAGACTTAAGCTAGGATCTGTTGCCATAGGTACTGACGGTCATAAACAATCAATCAGAAATAAATAAATGACAAATTACACAAACATGTAGTGTTAACACCATGATTAGTTGATAAAAACAATCTATGCATACGGTACTTAATTCAAAGCCAAAATAAACCCTACGCAGAACATATTCTTGTGTGAAACTTGTTAACAATGGAAATATTTTGATGATAAGATTATGCAGATCAGTAGAAAATGGTTACTGTACTCCTGTCACTATATATATATATATATATATATATAACCGCATGGAGGCTGCCATCTTTGCAGTAATACATCCCAGAATGCAACAGTGATGACATAGCAACCACTCCATGCTGATTTTGATTTTATATTTTTACAAGTAAACCACTGTGAACTGTATTTAAAATAATAACATCACAATTGTAGCAGTAAGCCACCAAGACCACATATATTCAATAAAATACTTTTCAACATATTATGGTAGAAATAGCGATAATCGCCTGTCATGACACCTCACCATCACATTTGCATTATAGGATTGATGTTGGTCAACATGCCTGACTGCAATGCTGGGGCAGAAATGCAAGATTACTGCATTTCATTTGATCAAAACTTACACTTCATTGCTCTGACTTGAACCAAGTTTATATTATAACATCCTTTTTTTCGGGGGGGGGGGGGGGGCTTCATAACTTTATTCTTAGGTATACTTTGGCCTCAACGGCAAAATAAAGAAAAATTCCTTACAAGGAAAACTTCTCATCGAAGATGGGGTTGTTGCTTTCTGGAGCGAAATTTGTGGAGAACCTGGGCCCTTTGTCCATGTCTGGTCCCAAACAAACCTGCAAAAATCGACATGTACATATGGAGCTTGTAAATATCTTTTATTGCAATATATTCCCATAAGCCTCAGCAGTATATCAAAACTAAAATAAAATACAAGATATAATGCGCATGGGAGTGCATTGCAGTTATTATTTTATTTTTATGAAAAATTCCAGTACTGGAGAACAGAAACACAAATACATCGAAATCAAAGCACATAGTACGGCAACTCAAGGTACATCATTACAGAGTCCAAGTAAAGCTAAAGCACTTAGTATGAGCAGATCAATATAAAAGTTTCAAAGATTTAACTTGCTTGTGTTTTGTCGTTAACAGGTGTGCCTAGATACGTCTTTTGGCAATGCTTTATGAGAATCGTGGCAATACAGTGGTCCCCCTCTTATAGGGCCTCCTGAAGAGAGGCCACCCCCTCTACAAAGGCCACTTCTCAATGCAGAAAGTATGGCACTTTCATTGTATTTTACCCCTCAAGAGGGGCCACCCCTCTTATAAGGCCACTTTTCTAGTGCCTTCCATGTGGCCTTATAAGAGGGGGACCACTGTGTAGCTAAAATGCAGGAGTCTTACCTCAGCATATACTTGACCCGTTTTCTTCCAGACATGGCTCAGGTGTCTTGCTTGGATGACTGAAATATACCAGGAAGAATGAAAAAGGAGAAAAATAATAATTGTAAAATTGTATAAATAAAACTACAGTGACGACACCCTAGCAACTCTCATCTATAGCTTGTGAATAGCGTGTTTCAATCCTCAGAAATACGGGAGTACGCACAGGCAAGAATGAAAAAGCAGCTGATTATCAGGTGCTTTTCTTGTCTTCTTTATTCTCTCTGAGGTATCTAACATGCCAATGTATCTGGATGCAGCCTTGTCCCAAAAATATCAATGCTAAGACCGTATTGAGGGCAGCTGTTGACATTCTAACAGTCTTTTGAATTCCAGATGTTCAAAACGGTCTAACTACTCATAGGCTCTTTCGCTTGTTAACACAGCCGGGAACAGATAAGCTATGTTAATGGTAAAAGTGAATTTAATTATATTAATTATAATTTATTGAGTGAAAACTACTCTCCTTTACAGCGGGGGTACACGTGGGCACGGTACGACCCTCGGTGTGTGAATCGTATGTACTTACTGTGTATTGTAGCTAGCCCGTGATTAAGGTAGATCGCCAACTTCAGTTGTCCTGGAATTATGAAAATAATAATTACTCAATTTAATGCACCTAATTACATTATTACTGTTTTGTTGTATTTGTCTTGTATATATACACTATGTGTCTTTTATACTTGAGAGTTCCTCGATAAACTTGTGTCCGATTTGTCGACAAGCGATTCCATTTATGAAGGGGGGTAAGGGGGGTTTCGGTACGCTGGTACAGGTAATTATTTTTCTAGAGTACGCAGTACGGAAAATAAAAATCTTTCAAAATTTTGGATAGTGCGAAGTACGTAAAACAAGGGGGCTTCCAGTACGGTAAATAAAAAGCCCCAGTACGCCAGGACGGGAAACCCCTTACCTACCCTCATTTATTGATCGTAACACAGAGTCCGCCATATGTTGGTTTAAACATATTTTATTCCATGATAATACAAATGTACCATTGTCACGTGTATATACAATATTTGTCATGGAACACAATTGGGGGGGGGGGGGGGGGTAAGCCACAGGTTAACAAACTTAAAGGAATCAATTTTTTGTTGTTGTGCCATTTACTTCACACGAAGGTAGCCGCACTTGTCACAATCATGCCATTTACTTACGGAGAGAATCTGAGAGGATATATATTTGAAAGGATTACAGACATCAGATCGACTACTCCCAATAGCCAAAATATCAAAGGTAGTCACAATCACAGTTGACTACCGCACAGAGACATACTGTACATTTTGAATGATAAGCTACATGTTGCAGCGGCCTATATGTGTGTGTGTGTGTGTGTGTGTGTGTGTGTGTGTGTGTGTGTGTGTGTGTGTGTTTGAACTGAGATATCTGTATTGTGACTTCGGCATTATTCTTAAGTATAATTTAGTTTCGGTTGTATTTGCTTTAGCCACACGCGGATCCATCATGTTTGCAAGATGTTTAAAACAATATATATTCACCCTCACATTTCATGACAGAAATTTGGATTTATCAGGGTTTAATCAAACGTTATAGTTCTTGGAGTAGGAGGTAGATACAAGTACACATAATAATTCTGACATGAATGTGATAGTTAACAGAGCTATGTTATCATCATGTGCTCCGGCAAAAACAAACGAATTTCTAATATAACCCCCCCCCCCCCCCCCCAGTATGGCATACGGGGTGCAAAACACGGTATTGTCTGCCAAACTGTTACAAGCCACAAGAAGTATCTGCGTGTGATGTTGCACCCTTTTAACACTGTTCTTGTAACAGATGCCCATTCTACAGCACCAACAATAGGCCACTGTTTCATGTTAACGGTGGAGCAGTTTCCAATACGGGAAGTTCGTCAGATTGGCTGAGTCTGCATATTCTTGCTGTGATTAGTTAAAACGTATTTTGTTCACAAAAAGTGAATACAATAGGAGTGAATACAATTGGAAAGCAGGGCCATGCCCCACGTAAACCTCCCTTTGTTAGAAGAGACGCATTAACAGGACAAATGTGACACACCGAGTCAGTTACGCCGCCACCAGTTGAGTGTCAGAACACCCCAAAAAGCGTCGCAACGGCAGGACAGGGGAAAGATAGACGCAAACAGCACGCCAAGGACAGACGGGCATTAGAAACCGGGATTTGAAAAAGCCTTCAAATAAACACCATTAATGTGCTGTGTTTTTTAACTTTCATATTGTATACCAGTAAAGGCTTTGTGACATGTGAGAGTGGCCAGTCGCACGTGAGTGTGATGAGATTTTCATAACAGCACGCCAATGTAAACCTGAGTCTGAAGAATGATGTACAGTGCCCAGTCTTATCTATGCCAGTTTTGAGATATATGTTAATTATGGAAGAGAGTATCATTCGTCGAAAATAATGATGCCAAGGCCGTGAGGGTGGGGCTCATTGTTTTCTACGAATGGTGTGGTTTCGACTTTTAATCCGTTGTTTACATCAGGGACGTATATCAGGCATGTGATTGCCCTTTCAAGACAGGGTCTGGTTTTGTGCAAAATGACTCAAAATTGTCTTTATAACAAGGAAATATAGTGCTTTTGGAGCCAAAAAGAATGGTCTTAGAAGGACAATTGGGAAGGATTTCAGACTTTAGGAGGGTAAATCACACCACTGGTTTATGTAGAGCTACATCCCTGTTTACACTCGCAAAATATTGCAAAGTAATCGGTTTAAACTTATTTTATTTCTTGGAAAAAACAAAAACGATTGGGGAGCAGGCAATGCCTATATATATATCGACCCTTCTCGTGAAAAAGAAACGAGAAAAATGTAAAAATATTGGACGTGTTACATGATAATACATGAACAAAAACAGACACATAAAAGGTTCACATCACATTTTACAACACAGATAGTAAAGTCACATAAGGGTTTCGTGGTTCCCTTCCATGGAAAACTAAACATAGCACTTGCTATGTAAATAGTTTTGTTCCTTGTATGTACCTCATAACAGCATGGTTAATTTGGTTTAAACACATTTTATTAATAAAGAATAACAATTCGAAAGAATGGCTACGCCATATATTAATCCTTCTTATTGGAAAAAGAAGGAAACTGGTATGAATACACCATTGTGGCCAATCAGGTGCAGGTTACCGCACTAAATAGTTCTTGGTTGTCTTGTGCTGACACCTTTGGGGGCCATTTACCTGAAATTAGCCCACTGTTTCAACTAGACTATTACATGTCCGAAATTTTTGTGGATTTTGAGAATTTGAGTCCGGAAGAAAAATTTATATTTTTGATAAAATGTGAAGATTTTGAAACTGCTTCACTCAAGATAAATTATATAAATGAGACTGTTGCAATAAGGGGATCCTTATGAACGTAGGTAATGTATTTATTCAAACATCATTGTATATTCTTTGGTTTCTTTTTGTAAGGTTGGATTGTGTGTATTGTACATGTACTGTGTTGTGTTTGGCAAAATACCTTTTCTGTGTATTGGAGGTGCAGCTAATAAAGATTCATTCATGAACTTATCAGCCTGTTAATAAAGGCGATGCTATAGATTAAAAAGTGAAGGACCTAACAATGTTTCACAGTTAAAAACCTTGTTACACGGACAAACAAACTGCAACATGTCTGTTAAACTTGAAATTTACCATGTTGGTAAATTTCCAGTTTAATAGACATGTTGTCGTTTTTTGTCCGTGTAACAATGTTTTAACTGTGACAGGCATAAGGCATTATTACTGTATTATGTACAGATATCGCTGCATAGTATATAGTGGAAACTCCAAAAAAATAATGAAAATATTTTTTGTCCGTGTAACACGATTTTTAACTGTGAAACAGGCGTGAGGTATTACTTTTTTATGTAAAGAATTTTGTTGTACAGTATACTGTGGACACTCCAAAAAGTAATGAAAATACCTTCGTTTCGTGTGCGTCAGTAGCATTCTGGTATTGAAACTACACCTGTTTTACACAAATCAGCATTCATGAAACTAGCACCCATGCGTAACTGCGCAAGCACTATATTTTTTTCCAACATAGTATAAATCATTGCCTTTTGGTGTGGCCTTGTTCAGTTTAAATTCAACTTCTTGTACAGACTCACTTCTTTTGACTTCAATCGGTAAATTGTTCAACAGCTTTATGGTTGACGAGAAAAAGAAAGAGTTACTAAACAGATCTGTACCGGTTCGAAATGGAGTGAATTTAGACTGCATGCAGACGTCGTATCTTATTCTATTCTGTACTGTTTCCGTAAGCAAATTATACAGATACATTGGAGCACGGAGGCTACACGAACCGCCGGCCCGCGTAAAAAACATGCACGGGTTAATAGTCCACCCTTCCCCCCGAGATCGCTATCAAATAATCCCATCACCGCAAAGATGATCGACCGGGCAAAAAAGCCAGAGTAGACTCTCTTTTCGTGTAGCCTCCCTTATTGGAGTAGTCCTATTGATAATTTTGTACATTAATACTAATTTATGTTTGTCCCTTCGAATAGCCAGTGTTTCCCATCTTGTCTCTTTATAAATTTGACTTTGACTGGTAGTTTGAAGCGCCCTTTCCCTGTTATCGCTGCCAGTTCAGTTTCATTGGCTCCAAAACAGTGAATACATGTACCGCGTTTCCGTAGATCCCCCTTCCGTACTCCAAGACTGGGCGTATGAACGAAAAAATACGAAATCTGAAGGGAACGTCTGTTGAGTTTATGCTACGTTTCCGTACTCCAAGGCTGAGCGTTTGCCGGGGGGGGGGGGGGGGGGGGGGGGGAGGGTACCTACTCAACATCAGGGCAGTTCGGTGCCGCAGACATTATACAATACCCTATCTTAATCCTACACCAGATGTAAAAAGGTACGCTTTCTTAATCCTGTAATGTGTTGAAAGGAGTGCTGCACTTGTGCATCGTAATTGTTACCCCTATCCTAATCCAGGTGTGCACATTTTGGGGGCCTTTTCTAATCATGGGAGTGATGAAAACAGGGCCTTTCCGGCGTAACATACCCAGTACAATCCTACATGGAAGTTCCCCCCCCCCCCGGGGGGGGGGGGGGGTGTATGAACGAAAACTACGAGACTCCGTAAAATTCCAAACATTGCGAACTGAAACCCTCATTCGATCAAATGCGTTATGTTCACTGCAACTCGTGGAAAGTAATTACAGGTTAGAACAGTATAGTGACGTCAAGAATGAATTTGTGTATAATTGTCTGGGTGGTAGACAGATTGGAGTATATTTAAAGGTACAATTTATGTTTAAATGACTCATAATGGAGAATGGGTGGCCTCGGAGGTGCCCGGTACACGTAACACAAAATTTGAGCCCTTTACTGCATCGCATACAGATACACAATTTCTGCCGTCACACGTCAAATCAGTTGAAAACTCCAACCATCTGTCACAATGACTGTTTTTGCACATCGCATACAATTTAGTTCATTACACGTCAGTGAAATAGTTCTATGTCACATGTGCACGTAGCGTATGAAGACTGACCTTTGTACGCCTGGTAAATCGGCTGCTGGGTTCTTCCTGTCCATTTGGGGCCAACATGCGCATCCCACATCTCAAGGTAGACGGGTGCAGCAGCTCCGAAGAGAGGTCCTTCGGCTGTCCGACCCATACCGCTGGAACCCATGTTTTCTTCTGACGGAAAAATAAAAACTTGCGGAACCCTCACTTGACTTGTTGCTCTTGCGTGCTTCTGAAGCTGTTCTGAAACCACCCAGTCCTACGTCCCTTTATATAGCAAAAGTGGTACAAAGGCGCAAGAAGCTGTGTGTTTAACGCGTGAGCGTGTTGATGACAACTGTTAATCTGTAATAACTGCGACCGTGCACATACCGCAATTGTAATCCCTTAAAGCTAACCGGCTTGTCCAGTTCAAAGGGGAATTATATATGAAAACAAACATCAAAGCTTGTCATCGGCGTTTTATGTTCGTAGGGTTATGGAACCCAAAGGCTGTCAGTGGCGTTTTATGTTTGTGCGATTCTGCATGGAAGTCAAAACTTGTGAATGCCGTTTAATGTTTTTGGGACTCTGGGCGGTTTTTGTATTGTATTCGAATTGAAGAAACTTTTTGCAGAGCGGAACTTATTATCTTTTTTTCCCAAAACAAAAAAAAAACACAAAAAGAAAATGCAAAAACATCAAACACCAACAAAAAAAAAAAAACAAACACAAAATAAAATGAACAAGCATATGGGTTTTTTTTCTGTTGACTGAAATCCCTCCTTATCATTATAAACTCTTTCCTGGAGAAATATTCTGAGCGTTAGGCTTAAAATCCATGTGAGCATTGAGCCGTGACGACAGCTGATTGAAGGTTTCCACTCCCAACCCTTATTTCTCGCTTTTGGTCCGACACTGAATAAGCTTATGGTTTCCGTCCAATTCCCGCACCTGTGCCCGCTTACCCCCCCCCCCCCCCCCCCCCCCCCCATCACTACCCATCGTAGTACACACAGTGGACAGGGAATCTGTTGGAAATCATTGATTTGTAATGGGTTATTTTCTCCATGTACATAAAGCACCAGCGACGTCCCTGTCGAACGACTTCTTTCGTAATCTCTTGGTTTGCTGTGGAAAAAAAAGCACAACGAACTAAAGCAAACACAACATAACGAAAGCGAGGAAAGAACACGAAAGAGAAACTACTGCATGAGTGCTGACTGAAGATTTTTTTTTTTTTTGTAACTTCACGTTTCTGGACAATGATAAGGAACAATACGGTGCATGACAGTTCGCCTAAAACCAGTCCATCTAAAATATTTTTACGTTGAAATTATGTTATGTCTAAATTTCTTTACATCTAAAACCATATTTATCGAAAACAAATTGTTAGAAAACAAAGATCGAATGGAATATTGGTCTAAAATTCATGAACTTTTGTCTAAAATTCGTGCAAAACTCCAACTGTAAGGTGCATTAGCTCTTTCACTGCGTAATTTATTTTGCCGCGTCGTGTAGGTAAACAAAATGCCGTCACTTTACATGGGCATGATTGGTCATTATTTCTCATAGTCTATTCCTTGTTTCTTTGCATTGATTGACACATTTTGGGCAGATATGGAAGGAATACACGATCCATATCACATATCTCCCGGCTTACGATGGGTGAGGAAGCTCAAGTTCTGTGCTGCTTTGCACCTTTGCCATCAGTTGCGACATGCGGATTTGGTTTAATTTTATTCCGAAGAAATCAATCAGGAAGGAGGGCAGAGCCCAATACAAATCCTTCTTGCAAAAGGACAAGAGCACAGGACATACGGCACGTACATTCCAAATTTACGCCTCTCGTCTAGTCCGCGGACTCAACGAGGTATTTATATGGAGGAGACAACCAGAAGGGAGACACCACTAAACAGAACACAGAGAGAGGGGCCATGATGCGATAACCATAGACAGTGCACTAAGTTATTGTTTTACTTTGAAAGCGTTTATTTTTTCTTCAATATAATCTTGAACTGATAGAAAGATATAGACGTTTCCCTGTAGGGAGCATTTATCATGACCATACAAAAGAGCGGATTTGTATCTCGCTCTTCGCAGAGTTAAGGTATGGAAGTTTGGATTCGTTTACGAAGAAAGCCCCACGCTGAAATGCATAGTCACACTGCGTTATAATGAACGATATATCAAAAGTTTGAAATTGTATTTTTTTCCTCTTTTAATTTGATTGCACTGGAAGTCCTCACAGCGCCAATCTGATTTATGTTTATGCACACGATCTTTGGTGTATCTGTCTCTTGCAAAGGAAAACTTGATCCCATTCCTAGAGTTTGACGTTAACACGAACAGAGCACAGCCGAATATTTTTCTGAAGGCGCATCTGATAAGGGGCTCTCTATTTTTAGTTAAAATCGGTGTATGAATGACAAGATAAATCAAAATAAGGATGCTGGTCAACCCGGTGTGGGATTTTTTTTTTTTGGGGGGGGGGTTAGGGGTGTGGGTTGGGGTGGGTTGTAGATTTGTTTCTTATGTTTTTAATATTTTACCCATTATTTCTTCTATGAGAGGCATCATAGACCGTACGCGACACAGCGTCCTATCAGTTGTCATTCCAATGTCCTTTGATATCAACATCAGAAGAAAATGACAAAGTGCGTAAGATAAACACCGGGCTTCCAATGTTCACACTTCACGTTTTGCACCTCTAAGCATCAAAGGCATTTTGAAGAGATTCATTTCGTTAACACCTTCAGAAATCCTCCTAATCTTCACGTTTGAAGAACTGTTACTCTTAGAAGCATGTTCCACTCACACATCTGTGAACACCGACAACCTTAAAAGGCCTCTGGATGTGGATTATACATACTTTTTTTCAAGTTGCCAGACTTGCAAGAGTGTGTGTTTAATATTTATCCTTTGAAAAGCAATCTATTTATCTTATTGCATGATAATTTTTTTTTTCAAATTGTCAAAGACTATAGTTCACGTTGTGAATGATGTCCATATAATTGGTCAGAGTTAAGTGATTTTTAACGCGATTCATTTCCCTAGATTATCAGACAAAGGGTCCTGTTGGGGACTACCAATAATAGCACAGTTCAAACGTATTTATTTATGCTGGATTACCAAGTAGTAGGCCTATATCGATACAATATAAAACTGGCTTTGCGGGTGTACGTCACCTCGTTGCCTTCTTCTAAAACCAGTCCGTCGAAATTTATTTACGTCTAAATTCCTTTACATTGAAAATCATATTTGTCGAAAACAACTTGGTAGAAAAACATACATGTCGAATGGAAAATTGGTCAAAAATCCATGAAGTTTTGTCTAAAATTCTAAGGTGCAATACCGACCGCCTACCGGCACCGGCTAATGTATTCAAAGCACAGATAGGCAAAATGCCGTCACTTGTGCATGAGTGGGACCGATGATCATTTCTCATAGCGTATTCTATGGCTATATTTTTTCTTCGTTTCTTTGCGTTTTTATGTTTGTTTGTTTTTTTCGCTATGGTTTGGCGTGGTTGTATTTTACTTTTACTGATAGGCACTTATTTGGCCAGATGTGGAAGGAATACATGATCCATATCACATACAACGCGCCCAGAAATGTTTTATTTGATGAATTGAAAAATATATTTGATGATTTGGCAAATTTTCGGCTTTATCAGCTATTTACCATTTTGATGCAATTTGGAGACTTTGAAATTATTAAATCAGAGGAGGAATATTTGTCAAAATGTCTCATTATCCGAGGAAATTCTTTATAATTTGGTAAATGTTTAGACTATCATACCTGTAGCATCTCATCACACTAAAGCAACAAATCCATAGTATTGTAAGTTACGTACCCCCCTTTTTCACTTTGTATTAATGGTTGGAGGGAAGGAAGATGACAATTGTTGTAATTTCTTCTTCTTTTTTTTGTTTGTTTGGTTTTGTTTTGTTCACGTGTGTTAAATATTTTGCTCAGTCTCGTCTCCCGTGTGTACACGTATTAGTATATCTGTTATGTTGTATTTTAATTGGCAGAACGCCTTTTCATGTATTAAGGTATAGCCAATAAAGTTTCATATCATATGATATCATAACCCTAAGGAGACTACGCGTCCTGTACATTGGCGATCTTCGCACCGCCAGTAAGATTTTTTACTTGGTACATCCTATTGTGTGTGTACCTTACCTCACAAAAGAGCTTGATCCCGCCGTTTAAAAGCTGAAACAGATTTACTGTGAAGCAAATCTTCTTTTCTAGTTTCCCTTTCATTAAGGTGTATCTATAGCACAAGCCTATAAATTGAAGTTGCATTGGCACGCCTTCCAATAACTTTAACGTCTGGTAGATATTTAACGTTTAAGTTGTCATGCAAGGGTGCATAACTGATTTAAATTAAAACTTATCAAGTTTCATATTATTTGATGTGCCTACGGTAAAAACCTGCACACTGAAGTGGACTTATACCTCCTTTAAAAGATGTTCGACACTAATGTTTCAATTACCTTCTGTTTTCCATAATTTTGAAAATATTGATTATTCGAAATTAAGGCATCAATTTCAATAATAGGTTGTGTGGTTGCATAATGTTTGGACACGAACGAGAGAAAAAAAAAGAAAGAAAGAAAGAAAGAAAGAAAGATGGTACATTAAGTAAAATTCGCCAGTGTGGCAGTTGGGAAATATCCCTTCACGCCTCTAGAGAGACCTCGTGGCGCCCTGATGAACTGCTTACTTACGACCAGCTTTTAAAGTGACTACAGAAAGGGTACAATTCCCAGTGCTAATGTCGGACGCTGGATATTTGACATATCATACAACTACTCTCGCTAATCAACAAACAGATATATGCAAATAAATAGCATTTGAAAATTGAGCTGTTTCAAATTTCACATAAGGGCGGGACAAATATATGATTTTATCTCCATTGATTATGCTTAGTGACTAACAGTATTGAACAGCTGCGGACAGCATATTATTGAGAAGTTTAAAGGACCATTGTTGCTATCAATATATGCAAACATTTCACACAGAAAGAATTGTTATCAAGCACATCTTGGTTTTCTGGTTCATGTTGTGTTGCCCTGTTTGCAATGTGAAGATTTGCGTCTGGAATAGAATTTTATTAGTATCAAGATGTATTGTATGGTTGTCCAGCTAAACTAAAACATGTTTAAACTAAACCGCTTAAATCATAAGAAAGTAAATACCGAGACGTCTGTGCCAAGGATTCAGAATTGAAAATTTCACGATATATCCTTGAAACTTAATTATATTACACAAGGTTATACCAAAGAGTGTATCCTCCTTGGTTATACTTTTCTCTGGGGTACCGCTACAGTTAAAGTGAGCGACCTGGACACGGTTCCTGTGGTTACAGAGCAGGTTTTCGGATTTGGTTTAAACTTATTTTGTTTTTTGAAAGAAAAACCACTGGGGAGCAGCGAATGCTTACACGAACCCCTCGCGTCAAAAAAAAAAAAAAATACTGGACGTGTTCCAGAACAATACATGAACAAAAGCGGACATCTAAAAGATTCACATTATATTTTACAAACACAGATAGCCTAGTCACATTAGGGTTTCGTGGTTCCCTACCATGGAAAAATATAAAAGTATTTCGCATTTCACTTCCGAATGATAACTGACAAAGCTTTGAATCTGACAATTTCATATTACATAAGATTATACTCCGTTATAAGGTCCTGGTTTCTAAAAACAAAGTCTGTTGTTTTTCTTTGTATCTGGCATTAATATCTATTTCAATTCCAGAAGACGAAAAGTGAACCCATCATCAATTAAAGTTGTCACAAATAATTTATTTTTAATGGCAGATATACAGGTAAACGTGATAAATTACATACTTATATACAGTTGTTTAAGCTAGTGATCATCTAGGTACAGATCCTTTGCAGAAGCCAATAAAAAAAAAATGTGCGATAATCGCCAACTTTTCTCCATTCTGTATTCGTCACAGTGTCCATGCTGTTTTCAGAACAAATGTAACAGAAGAAATACCAATTATCTGTATAGCACCGCAGTTACAGTCTTTTGCATTCATCTTCTGTGGATATAGCACCTTGTCATAAAGCTATCGATTAATATTTACAATATGCACCAAGTTCTGTTCGTTCCCAGATTTATCCGGTTCCTTTTATAAACGGACAGTTGCACCAGTTTGGTTGTAGCCTTCACAGATCCATCAATATGCTGACTTGTACTCAAACAAAACTCGAAATTCCCTGCGAAAATACAAAAAGGACAATATTAATAGAATAATTAAACAGGGGTTTTGTGCATGTACATCTAGCTATATATATATATATATATATATATATATATATATATATATATATATATATATATATATATATATATATGTATATATATATATATATATATATATATATATACATACATACATACATACATATAAATGTCCAGGCATCATGACACATTTTACTTGTATCTTGACCCAAGTTCGTTAGAAATAGTTTCCTAATGTTAAAACTGTATTAGCGTCAAAGGTCAACCAATAGCGCATGCGTATATGGTCCAACTAACCTCAACCCTGACTCTTCTCTTGGAGTCGCTCTTGTGACGAACCAGGGCGGCTAGCTTTAGAACAGGTTTGAGAATCTTCAGCTTTATCTCCTCTGTCAACACTAAGTTCGGCGGCAATACACTTTCGGGGTCCTCGGCAAAGTGGTCCATGTGCAGCTTCTCTCTTCTGATGGGCAGTCTGGGAGAACGTACCCACTTGTCAATAGGACGAGGCCTGTGGACTTCAAGCTCAATCTCTTCCTCCATCGTACCTCTGCGAGAGAAAAAGACAACACGTGTGCCATGGATGAATATGAGCATTTAACGTACCCCTATCTTTCTGAAACCTCACACTGAATGAAAAGTAAGCAAATGACTCTGACGTCGGATCACCGTCCGGCTATTATCATCGACATTGACCCGTTGTGGTGTGCCCTCCACGGATATTCAGCAGTGCGGTTCAACTAGGACAATGTAAAAAGTTTTATTCCACAGCTTTTGAAAAATGCCACAGAGTTTATCCAAAAATATTTGGTTTTCGCGCTAAGATGTTGAGAAAATGTTCCAGGAAATATAAATTTGGTAACAGAGATTTCAGATGGACAACGCTACATAGTTCTTCACTTTGTAAAGAGACTGAAGAATTTACGTTGAAGTCTACATAGATGAGAATATTCTAGAACTAAGATGTGTCATGTTGAACTGGAAACGTTTACCTGGTACTCACTGCAGAAAGTGACCAGATTCTAAACACACTATAATTTGGGCCACAAATATTTTCACTGCTGAATTTAAATCTACTACCTTGAGTTTGAAAACATCCTCAGACTGTGGCCAAAGAAACCTTGTGATTATAAATTTCTAAAGTATTGAGGTCCATCTTCGTAATAACATAACGTCCAACGTCCTCGGCGACAAAAGCACATCTTGAGCTTGTGACATTTTTGTTACAGCACACGTTAAAAATGAAAAAAAGGAAAACGCGTACGCATCCACACACACACACACACATTCCTTGATTCTGACTGAAAACCACAGAACTTACTTTATAATCTGCGCGATGTGAGTTGTGGAGAGGTCGCGTGCGCTCCTACCATTGATGCTGATGAGCTTATCGTCCACACGTAAACCTGACCAGTCTGCGGGAGAGCCTGTTACAAAACAAAAAAAAATATTTTGTATTAAAATTAGTCTCATTTGCTGATAGTTTCTGTGGAGCGTTATGAACACTTGTACTAAAATGAAGCCTAAGGACGATGGAAAGGTTCATATACATGCTCATGAAATTAATTTAGTATCCAAGTGGTCACCTTATTGCAAAATGTTGGTTTGTGAATTTTATCGTCAGTAATGGAAGTAGGAGACCCAAGCAAGCGTGTTATTTATTGATACATGCATTAGACAACCAACACGCATATTTTGTTGTGAACATTTCAAGAAGAAACTACAATCAGTGAAACAATATATTGAGGAACAAAAATAATGGTTTGCAAGAGACTTTTTTACGAAAAATAAAAAGTATAAACATGTATAATCTCACAGCATATGACCAAGGACTATGTCCTCAAGAGAACTAATTACATGGGAGCTAGTGTTACATTCAAATTGTCTAAATGTAAAAAAAAAATCTTACTCCCCAGGATATTGATCCAAGGCCATCGTGTTGCTTCACTATTTGTGAAAGTAACACAAAACATAAATTCATCTTCCTTCGTTCTCTCTTTCCCTCTGTCTCTTTCACTCTCTCTGTCATTCTCGATATTTGGATAAAATATTGAATACAGTGGTACCTGCTGTATGGGGTCACCCCTTCAGCCAAGAAAAAGTGGCCACATATAGCAAGTTACCTGTCACTGCAGGTAAGTTTACAAAGACACAGTCTGCTATGTCCAAGCCTAGTGGCCACAAAAAGCTATGTGGCTCTTCATGATAGCGTTTCCATATAGCAGATACCACTGTAAATCAATTTTCACTAATGTCAATCAATTTCTGTTGAGGGCACAATATGTCAAATACTACGAATTTTTTTCTCGCTTGGTTAAAGGCCTTTCTTACCAGGCTGCACTTTGCTGATGGTAACGGGTCCACATCCAGTCATGCTGAAGCCGTATCCTGGACTCCGCCCCTTCGGTATGATAACCTGGCAGTCAGATAATAATCGGGAGACTAAATACACAGTCATTACAAAAACATAATTGAAAGAGTCAACGTTGTGTGATTGAAACACACAGAGCTGTATAACTGGACTAACATTACCAAATTAAGGTAATGGGGATATGACTTTACCGTTTAAAAGTGCTGTACAGGAGATCTCAATGTTCTTTGTATCCAATGTTTTTATTAAATCCCATGCGTTTGTTTTGTGGAATCATCAAAGATACCTTGAAATGTTGAAGACTATATTTTCAGTGAAACAAATTTCATTTGCCTGCTTAAAAAGTCACATACCGTGAGTGGGTCATGAATGAAGACTTCATCTTTTGTCACAGTGGCAATGCTTCTTTGTGTACCTACAATAAGGCACAAAAATATAATTTATTTGAAGATGAAAACGATTTTACAACATCACAAATGGTGAGCTATAATGTTAAATCTTTTGAATTCTGAAGGTTAGATCATAATTAAATCGTATTGTATATACAATATGCATGCACACACACACACACACACATATATATATATATATAAAATATTATAGTGTTTACTGTCTATGATTAAAATCCTAAGGCAAACTACAGACACAACATCGTGTTTACCGATGTCATTTATGAAAGCTATGTTTTTTCAGTTTTGAGATGTGTGCGATATTAAACACTACTCACTCATGACTCTCATGGCCTCAACATTATTTACTTTGAAAGTATATGTTCGAGTCTTTATGCAGAGTAGAAATATTATCTGTTTTTATTTTTTATTCAATTAATTAATTAATTTATTTATTTTGACCGCGTCAACCATTCCACTCCGTACGCTTTAGTCGCCGAGGGAAGTTGTTGACTGGGCTTTCAGCCTAATTCTAAAACGGTGTCGTGTAAACTGTAAAGCCGCTTACCTTGTTCACTGTCTGTCAGGTATGTGGGTCTGGAGGTGAAGGCTTGCATGTATTTTCTCCTTCCTATTTCCTCTGTCAGCAGGTGGAACCAGCCACTCACCATCTGTAACAGCAACATTACGAACAATGTAACTTGAAATGTGGTATGTCGTAAACAAGAATATCGGATTGTTGAGTGGGCAGCTAGTGAACTACAGACATATGCTGTCGATTTATTACAGCGCCAAGTGAAGTCGAACGCTAAAGATCCGCTACCGTATAGTTTCGATCAGATCAGTTTCGTGTTATCAGATCACAATGTCATACCGACACACTAATTCCAGGTACGATGGACCGCCACATTCATTTAACAGAACATTTTTGGTTGTTCAACGTAATTTCTACAATCATGCACATAATGCGAACATACATACATACATACATACATACATACATATCAGCCGCCCAAGATACATGTATGCGCTTCTTTATTCATGACACAAATAACGCTGAGATAAAAGAAGCGTTTTTGTTTTTTTTTTCATCTTTTTCGGTTGCTAGGTTGTACACTAAATGCAGGTTAAACTTACCTTTGTTGAATTCGTAATATTTGCTATGCTGAAAGACATGCAACCCAGCAGCTCAGTGGACCTGAAAGACAAATATCATGATAATATGTACCTGTACTACACGGTATGGAACGTGTGTAATGTAGTTACTACGGTGTGAGATTCCTGTGAGAGTGGAGGATTGTTTTGTTATATTGAGTCACTGTAATTTGGCAGTCATCATAATTTTGTGGCACCGTCATGCTATTTAGCAGTAAACAACTTCAATCCTTCCAGTAAGTCACCAGTGGAAATTGGTTTAAATGTGGGGCTTCCTTTATCGAACAGGGCTGTCTTTATATGTACCCTTGCTGGGGATCAATGGAATAGAAGCGACAGCGATGAGTACAGTGTATTAATTCATTCCATACTATGGTGACAGGACTTGGTCAGTGGTTCTGGCACTGCCTGGCAAGTCATGCAGCATGACTTGGCAGGCAGTGCCGGAACCACTGACTTGAGGTTTCACGCCAGTAATTCAACCTGTGGAAACATAGACGAACAGAGCTATCACCTTCTGGTTCACTCAATGGATTACAAACATGTATGTTTTATACACCAAAATGTTCCCAAGAATTTTTTACATCAAATAAACACCAGAAAACATGGGCATGAATGGGACATTTTTCAGCAAATTGCCATGGCAACCAGCTCTGCATAGTACTACTTGCAGTATCATTGCGCGCACACAGTGTTGACTCCAGCTGAATCACTGTGTATACTGGTGCCAGTGTACATACCTTTATAATATTCATGCCAGCTCAAAGTATACATTGTTTTCCACCATCAAGCCAAAATCTACCTTTCTGGTAGCAAACGTTTTCAATACACAGCCCCTTGCATCCCCAGGCCTGATATTTTATTGGCACTCTCCAATCATGTTACCTCAGCACAGGCATAATTACCCCCGTGGAACCTTGAGACTATAAGCATGCTGGTCCTTGTGTTATGATTAAAAATAATAAATAATCTTATTTCAAGAAATAGAAGATTAAATGGTAAATAAAAGGAAATAAAAATGTTCATTGAAAAGCATTGTAAACCAGTTGTACAGCATGCATCCAGTTTATAGAACATCTGTCCTTCAAAGTTAGAGGCAAACTTTCCAAACGTGATACAAATCATAAGACAAGTTCATGTTTCAGGCCTACGTGTAAAACTTTTTTTTGGCAAACACACACAAAGTCACATTTAAATATTTTCGTATGCATATCTAAAATATCAGAGTTCGGCCATTTAAGTATTTTCTTCTTTATTTCATATTAGAGAAACTGGATGCATGTGGTCACATGACCAAGTATGGCTGGTATAAATACCTCAAGGAGCTGGCTGTTCTTCAGCCAGCCTGGGGTTGTATTGCGGAGAAAAGATTGTATTGTAAGGCTCGTCAATACAAGATTTTATTATCTTACAACCTCATGTTTGCTCTTCTCTCTGTTTGGTTTTGTTTTGTTTGGTTATTTGGCCCCTAAAGCATTCATTTTCCATTTTCTAAATTATTCACATCTTTTATATTCTGTTTTTGGCATTTTTAGATGATAACTGATCTCTCTCATAAGTTGTATTGCATTTATTTATAATCAAACCATAAACTTCTATTTTATGGTCTCTTTGAAACTCAAAATCAATGTTATGGCCTTTCCTGGACCTCTCATCAAAATCTACGCCAAGCGACTGCTTAAGTGATAACTCAAGTTGACATTCAGCCATAACACTTGAACGAAAGCTCTTTTTATGAAGAATTTAAATATGCAGTTGTCGTCTTAAATCTGGGTAAATATACGGAAAAATCAGGGACTGGTATGGAATGAGTTAAGGTGAACAAGGACAGAGTGCGTACAATGGTACGGCGTAAAGGATTGAAATGCGTGGGTGGGCGGGCCTTAGTCGGGTTGTTGCCCTCGCCTTCAGTCGCCTCCGATGGCATGTTCATTTTGGTTACAGTATATTGTCAACACACACATGTACAAAGTTATCTCTTGTGTTCATACATGTACATAGCCTATTTTGTGTAAGTGCATAGTTTTCAACCTTATAATGTCTCGTCCTGTGTGTCTTGTACATATATACTGTGCGTCTCCGTGTCTGGAGAACCCCTCGATTAGTAACACTCTTTGTACTATTGGGCAATCCAGTTTGAAATAAATATGTTTAAACTAAACTAAACTAAACTAAAGGTAGCCTTGTATGTAAGACAGAGCGCTCCAGACTTGTTGCTTAGGTGCATGTGGGTGAAGTGGCGCGAGATAACTGGCGAATATACGTGATTTGCCTGTCACTTACCATAATTTTATAAGTGAAATGGCAATGCAACTTTACTTTCGAAAATACGGTTATTTTCTTACAAAAGAGAAAGGAAATAATGAGGTATCTTACTGGCTGTTTAGTAACGTATGTGGAATAAAAATAGGTTTAAAAGATTAGCAAGAAATTTTCAAGATTTTTTTTTCGGTGGAAATCAAGTGATATTAAGCATACATACTTGGCGCTGTTCTTGTTCCAGATGGAAATAAGAAGACGCTTGGACATGTCTTCTTGTAGCATTTCACTGAAAACAAAGCGTACATTTGATGCGTAAAGTCAAATTTTAAAATTCTTGTGAGATGTCACACAGAGAATCAGATTCTCGGTTATTTTCTTCATCGAATTTCATTGTCTACAACTTTGTCGCCAGCAGGTTGTTCTAGTTTATCTAACTTAATCGTAATTAGGTTATAAATTGCCGGGTAACGGCTAAAAAAAAGATAAAAACACAAAGCTTCACCTAGAAATATTTCAGTACTAATAGAATAAAATTTACTTTTGGTGATTAGAGAACTCGTTTTCATTTTTTTTGTAGAGGGGGAAATACCTTTGAAAGATTAGGTATGTGCACAATTTTTGCAATGTCGCCTCCCCCCCCCCCCAAAAAAAAAAATGTGAAACGAACAAACAAACAAATGAAAAATAAATAAATTAAAAAAAAAAAAAATCTTCAATCCCATCATCACATTACTGTATAATTTTCCCGCTGATCTGATTAAACTTCACTTTAACCACCTAAGCGGTTATCTAAGCCTCCAACACATGGCAATGTCGACTAATAATGGAAATACATGTATCAGCAGCAAAACTAGCGCTACTTACAAAGAAAACTTCTCTTCAAAGATAGGATTGTTGTTTTGGGGAACGACATCTGTCCGAAACCGCAACCTTTTGTTTGTATCCGGTTCCATGCAGACCTGAAATGTGACACAAAATACGTCAGAAAGTGATACATGTATAAACAGAGCCAAAACAAAAAGAGACATTGTAGGCGACGTGTTGCAACGGTATGATTGTTAGCACTTTTTGTGAGACCCTCAAGAAAAAAATTTACATGAAAATGGGCGCTAACAAAGTTCATTTTAACAAAAAAAGATTACTCAGATGGAACCAAAAATATGTAATTTGAAAAAGTAACACCCTATATATATTCTGACCTTTATCTTTGCAAGTCCTTACGCTGCATTTATATTCTGGCCAATGCACGCCCTTACGCTGTATTGCTCTCTAAAGTTCGTACAGCTTACAGCTATACTGCCTTTAGAATGTCATTCCATTGAAAATGTTCCATTGTAAAAGTTGAAGGGAGACAGAGTGACTGAAAACAAAAATGCAAATTTTACCTTGACATACACATTGCAGGGTCTTTGCCATTTGGAGTTTAGGTCACGTGCCTGCATGACTAAGTAGAAAATCGCATGAAAAGTCAATGAATTGAGTCAATATGGTAGCGTGTTAAGCATTGTAAATACATGTATGACTGTTTTTCATTTTGTATTTTTGCAATAGTTTTCACAAAAACATGTATAGTATTTTAGTTATTGTCTGTATAATCTAAAGTGTGAACATGCTTACCACTTGTTCCTTACATCACGGATACTTTTACAATTGCACTGTGTTCAATAAATCATGTCAAACACTTCAAATCAACTCAAATTATTCTTGTATTGAACGCGACTTTTTCCTGAAAGAGTATTTTGATGTCGAGCTTTCCCTTGTGTTTTAAATTCTCTGCTTTGTCTACCATAATCCACATGATTTATGATGGCTCTATCCCGGTTTCCCCGCCGTTTCTGAGATAATATAACTGGAACAAACTAACGTTTTTTAGTTTTTTTTTTTTTTCAGATTACAGTTTGCCATTGATATGTACACAATGTACATCAAGGTATGTTGTGATGCACGGCTTCAAAGGGAACGACAACAGATTGGTGGTCAAATACGGTGGCGCCCCAGTGTGGTGTTTGCTGTTACTTATGTTCACCGGGTGTAACAAACATAGACCAGATGTGCGCGATGTTTGTACTTACTGTGTACAGTCATAAGCCCATGGTTCAGGTAAATAGCCAGTCTTAGTTGTCCTATATATACAAAGACAGAAATAAATTGTAATGTATGCATATTGATAAATAATCTATGCCCGGAAAACTTCTAGCCTTTATTGCCGATTCTGTTTTGCAGCAAACTAGCAAAGCTTTCCTGGTCAAAATATAATCCACCAGATATTATTAATGGAGCTACCACAACGACAAGAGTTTGGAAAGAAAGAAAGAAAGAAAGAAAGAAAGAAAGAAAGAAAGAAAGAAAGAAAGAAAGAAAGAAAGAAAGAAAGAAAGAAAGAAAGAAAGAAAGAAAGAAAGAAAGAAAGAAAGAAAGAAAGAAAGAAAGAAAGAAAGAAAGAAAGAAAGAAAGAAAGAAAGAAAGAAAGAAAGAAAGAAAGAAAGAAAGAAAGAAAGAAAGAAAGAAAGAAAGAAAATCCTTCTGCAGTTTGTTCGTCCCAGGAAGATACAAATCATTTCGAAAACACTTTCAGTTTATTATCGGGCTCATGAGAAGACAAATCCATTAACTTAATACAAATTTAAAAAGCGAATATACAATAAATGAAACTAAAAATGACACGTTAACTGTTAAGTTAAGACAATAAATAAATAAATATGTAAATAAATTAATTTAAAAATGACATAATAAAAACATGAAACTCAATAAAGAAAAATCACTTTAAACTAGGTTGTCCAGTAATATTTGATTGATCATGGAGCTATTATACGTTATTATATGTTATCCAGTCTGTGTTATCTGTTTACAAGTCCGTAGATTGACTAAACTGGAGATTCTCCAGACAGGAAAGCGCACAAAATACATAGAAGTAAGAAGACTCACAGGCAGGATAAAATGATTGCGCACTTGAACATATCACAATATAGGCGATGATTTCAAATTCAGAATAGAATATGCACACACTCGTAATATGAAGACCCATGCAGCCATACGATATAGACACACTTCTGGCAGCTACTAAACGGGTAATACTTTCCCGACTGTAAGCCGCCTGCCCGTCAAGCAGACCAATCATGCAAAATGGCCAGCACAACAGGCAAACGACCCTTGGTGTAACCCAGCTGCTGCGCACGTACCATGGCGGCTTTTTTGGCTCTAAGTCCCGGCTCCGAGGTCACTGTCTCCAGACCAGGAAGAAACATTCGTTACTCCACTATCGGTAACGCAGAGTAAACAAAAATATCCCGGGCAAAATAAACATATATGTAAATAACTTTGCTTTGACACCAACCTTTGTAGATTTGGCAGATAGGGCGTCTTGGTTGTCCTGTCCAGACGGGCTGCGAGTCCCACATTTCCAAATACAAGGGCCCCTCTGACGAGTCATAGGTGGGAAGATGATCTTCGGCGGGAAGTCTGTAATTGTCGTAATCCATGATGCTTTCTATTAAAATGCTTTTTGTGCGTTGACTAGCTTATCTTTTTGAGATGCGTGTATATTTTCTGTGACTTGGGGGTTTCTGATGGGGGACATTGGTCGCTTGCTGTTTTATGGACCGCCGCACGCGAGGTGTGAGCAGCTGATCCCTGATTGGTTAGAGGCGTGGGAGTTCTTGTTTCGCAACTGCTAAATTGTTATCACAACAGTTACTCCGCAAGTGTATGTTTGATAATCCTTTCAAACTAAAGTCCTTTGATTACAAGACTCATTTAAAATACAAATAGGACAAACCACTTACATCAAAGAACAAGGCGTTTGTGAACATTATGGGCGTGATTTTTCAATTAAATCAGAAAATTAAGACAGCAGGAAAACTGCCCTCGCCAAGTTAAATCAAGCCAAAGATAAAGTCCAGTCTAAGTCAAAAATAAGGCGAGTACAAAAAAGTTTTACACTTTCAAACACAGTAGTATGTTACCGATTTGGCATATTTGATTGTATTTGCTGTCCATTTAACAACCTGAAACTGAATGGACCATGACCGATTCTTTGGGGATGCTCCTCGTCCGTTTGTTTGCCAGAATTGCTGACGTATGTTCAAACCTACCGTACATTGCTTTAGATTACGACTTAATCGTGCTGTGTATCGAAATGAAAGTAGCATTTAATGAGAAAGATATATTAACAAAACGGAAGTTAAAGGGCGTCGAGCCAATTAAGTTATGGTATACTGACGATAGTTTAACACGTCATGGAACAAACAACAATGTGTCAACTACGACGCAATCGGCGGACTGTTCATACGGGGGAACCGTTAAAAGTTAAAGGGGTACTGCGGTGATAATTTACAATTTTTGAGTTGTTTCATATATTAAATGTGACCCAATATCAGAAAATGCAAACTTTATTCCCAACTGGATAAGTAGATATCAAGGTTTCTTAGATATGTAAATGAGGGGTTGTGATGTCATCTGGGCTAACTGCTACAGCTAATGCAATGACAGCCGAGTAAAACTTTGACAAAAACATGGAACCCTGATCAAGTACACATATTCCACTTTTACTATGGATGAAGCAGTGTGTATAGATATAATCAAATTTACTAAACTGAGATATTTACTCATTTAATGAGGATTAATGAGGAAAGAAAAATGCAGAAATCAATATACACAAGCTAACAGCTCCTGAGGTTGTGTAATCAACTACTGAAGCAGGTGTCAACTAATATACCACACTGATAAGATCAAAGGGGGTGATTAACACAGTACACAAGTCATTATGATATGCCTGCTAATGTTGTGTATCTCAGCTTGGTGCCCCTCAAGGTTTGTGTATTATATATGGAGGGTAGCCCAGGTGACATCACACATCAGAACACCTACTGGAAATAAAAAATAGCTCTAACTAAATACCTGTTTGAGAAAAAATGTTGCAAATTTGTCACATGAACACCTAAAATGACCATTAATGACTAAAAAAAGTAAAAACTTTCACTGCTGTTCCCCTTTAAGATTACGAAAGACTCTCAAATATCTGGTCTACAGTGTCGGGAAAACTGAGAGGGAGTTGTGCTGAAAAAATCTTGAAAACTGCTTTTTGGTGTCCACAGATCTAAATGCGACACTTTAATGTTAACTTTTAGTTTTTGGTGTACTCACAATCGAAGTACGATAGAAACGACGACGATTAAAATGGCAAAATGAGTTATTGGAGACGGTTCGTTTCTATGAATGGCCCGAGTGGGTAGCTCTCAATGTCAACACTGCTCAAAGCTCGAGCAAAGATAGAGGAGAGAAAATAGAGTGTAACCATGACGTTAAACAAACACGTTTTGATGATTTAACGTGCAAACAAGCACTTCAACGACATCTTGACCATTAAGTTTTTTCAGTGCTTTATCAAAATGGGACATGAAACTTTTTCATCCATGATCAAGTCCATGAATAGAGTCAAAACGTGAATGGTTATTTAGATGCAACAGGTACTTTTGATTTTAGTTGCGGTGCAGTATTGTTCCTTAATTTAGGAATAGGGTGGGAAATTTAAGAAGTTCAAGTTATTCGGGACTTTTTCTTTAACAAATTTCAATTGGATGTTTCTACTCTTTTGATCCAGTAAAACAGGTAAGTAAATTTTTTACAGTTTGAAATGTCAATTGGTTTGTGTTTTGTTTTGTTTTTCACTAACACACACATAAAAGCGTTTCCACCACAGCACTGTATTGAGACAAACTGCGACGCATTTGAGTGAATACTGTGAAACAAACAATTTCACACTATTGGTACAATGCGCTTGGATCGGATTACAGTCAAAGCCTTTCTTTTTTTCTAAGCTTGTTTTGCTTCTTTCTTACCTCCTTCGTACTTTCTTTCTTCTCCTTCTTTCATATCACCCACCTTTCATTCTTTCTCCTATTCCCTCTGCCGCAATTTCGGAATAATAAGTTGTAGTGGTATGTTTTATACATATTTTATGGAAAAATAAAAACGATTGGGAATCAGGGGATAGCCCTATATATTTATCCCTCTTGCACAAAATGGAGTGGTAGTTGGACATAGCACAACCGGGAAGACGTTACACTTGCTGACACACTTGTAAGAGATGTAGCACTACGTCATAAGACAGATATAGTGCCACTGCTACACAGCTTGAAGAAGTAAACTCGGATAAGACACCACAGACAGCAAAAGTGTTGGGGTAAACCTTCCAAAACCGGCCTAAAGCAATGCCTAAAGGCAATATAACACAATAACATAGTAAATTATCCACAATATGTCATGGAATTTAAAGTCACTCATATCATTAGCGCCGACGTTGCATTTTGGAAAGTATATTGATTGTTTATTATATTTGATCCTAAGATCGACTAGGCTGCAATATTTTATGCCATGGCCTTCGTCTTGAACCAGTCCACAGTGGCAAGCGCCCAGTTTCTATACACAGCCTTTGTTCCGAAAGCCGCAGGCGGGAGACTGGCAGTCTCATGTACCGTGAAATATAAGCGTCCATTCTTTTTGTATATATACTGCTGGTAAAAATAAAGATGCCACAGCCCAGTGTTGAACACAGGGGCAGTGGCATCTTTATATTGACCAGGAGTATATATTTTGCACTTCCAATAGAGGGTTAATTTTCCTGTACATCAAGAACTTCGATCTACCTCACTCCTTCAAGATATCCATACCGTGTCCTAAAATATCACCCAGACCTAATAAATCAGTTATGTATTTTCCTGTGCTAGTGTTATTTGTCAGCTTTATGGCGAACATAAGAGGGTCGTCTTCCATTTCTCTTCTTTCGTCAAACATTCTTTTTTACTTTATAAACTCTCTCTGTTTATGTTTCACCAAGTTTTTTCCAAGCAAGTGTCATTGGCTGTAGAGATTCTAATTCCCAGCAAAGCTTTCAGGACACCCATATATAAACTTTCAACTTTTTTTTTCAGTCCTGCACTGAACCAACTTTAACACCAATATAACATGGCTGCATCCAACAACTTCTTTTTCACTATGAAAGGTTGAGCTCTTGTTGAGGCGGCGGTGCATGAGAATCTCAAAATTAATTTTGTGTGGCTTTATTCGACCTTTGACCGCTCAAAAGTCTGTAAATTGGATCACTTACAATATGATTCCGTCACTCAGCTTTGTTGAACACAAAAACACACTTGCGAATACACCAAAAGTGAAGTGATGGGGGGGGGGGGTATGTAAAGATAGAAAAAGTAAATTATGGCAGACTTGATTAAGGCCTTCTCCAGAGTTAGTGAACGTCACTGGTTGAAGTGTTCTAGTCAAGCGACAAATCATATTCCTACCCCAACATTATTAGCCCACTAAAGCTTCTCTGTGCTGCTACTATAATAGGCAAAATATTCGAAAAGAAATTTCACGTGTACTAGGTGATTATTGGCGCAACTTAAGTTCTCAAGGAAGCAACAATAATACTTATTTATCTACAAGGTCGTTGAAGGATAAGGCTGATGATCTACAAAATTACATAGGTGACGTCAGTGGTCTTTCTGATATTAATGTAGACTTTGGAAAACTTGAAATGTCAATGAAAAAGCTCAAATCAGGTAAAGTCTGTGGAGTGGACAGTATTCCCAATGAATTTCTTCAGTACGGACGGCATATCATTATACATTCTTTAGTCCACCTCTTTCAGTTTTGTAAGCTAACATAGTGTTTCCCCAAAGAGTGGTCTCGGGGACATGGGTTCCTCACAAATAAAAAAATTTTGTTTTTTACTTGGCGAACAAGCATTTGACTTTGGAAAAAATGTTGGGTCACTGTTTGATTTTATCTGTAAAAAGTTTATAACAGAAGCGTGGCATTACAGGTGCGAGTCACTTAGCGACTCCCTGAGCCCGACCTAATTGTTTTATTACTTGATTGGTGTGTATAGTGACGTATTGTGTTCTTTTTAGACTTGTATATATTATTATTATAAACATATCTATTTTCTTTGGATTGCCTAATAGTACACAAAGACTAATCTGGAGGCTCTCCAGTACATAAAAGGACGTACAGGAATGTATACAATACACACTGGACGAGAACAGAAGACTAAATTCAAGGCTTGTACACGAATAGTGCAATTGATGCCAAATAATGAAGACTTAAAATTAGAACATACACCAAATTAGTAAATAAAACGTCTAGATTCTGATAAGAATGTCTGAACAGCCTCAAAGATAAATACATTATCAGTGTCTGGCAGATCCTCACTACCTTTCAAGAGAATACTTAATAAAATGTCACAAGAGCACTGAACTATTAGAGTCGGATTTACACCTGGAGCGAGTAAGTGACACACAGTGTTCAGTGGACGGACCCTTTGCACACTGAACTTGGGGCAAAACAAAAGGTAATGTTTCGTATCTTCAGTAGTATGAGAGCATGCACACGTTGAGGCTGGAAGGATATTGACATGATGTAGATGGGCATTTAAAACAGAGAAGTTCAGACGTAGCTGCGTATGGCATATGTTTAGGAAACGACTTCCATGTTTAAAGTATGTGGGCTTTTTGTCAACACTTAAGATTAAATTTAGATTGAAACTGCGGCAGGGAATTGGTGAGACGAGCATCAACCGGGAGGTTATTCCATAATTTGATGACAGACGGGAGAAATGAATCGCCGAAGCGATTGGTGGTGAACATAATTTGGCGTAATTCAGTGCGATTTCTCAAAAGGCGCCCAGTAGTGAATGCAACGTCACGAGGAACGAGATCATGTAGGTATTGTGGAGTCAACCTATTGTACATTTTAAAGAAAAGAATAAGTTTAAAGTATTTCCTCCGATTTGCCAGAGATTGCCATTCAAGCTCTTCGAGAAGTAAGACACGCAGTGTACCTAGTTGCGCCAAGGCAGATCCTGGCTGCCTCATACTGCACAGCTTCTATAGATTGTGACAGGTTTTCAGTGCAATTGTCAAACAGGACACACCCATATTCAAGGATAGGACGAATCATTGTACTTTATTTTAAACAAATTATATTAACTGGATCGCCCTATAGTACATCGAGATGTCACTAATCGAGGGGTTCTCCAGAACATAGAGTGACACACAAAATGTATATTACAAAACACACAGGACAAAACAAGAACAAAGTTACCCAATTAACAGAGAAGCTGTACACATGCTTCAGATTTGTACCCTGCATACAAAAATCACAGTAGTAGTAGTCATCAAAATGCAAAACAAAGCAAAATAGTTAACTGCAGGTAGAATGTACACATATACGTCCCTGTTCACAATAATACGGACTAGCGGTAGGAAATTTCATAAAGGACATTTGGGAAGTAAGAATTATGTAAATCAGCGACTAACTCAATTGAAAATTACTGCTTATGCATAACAGAGCTAAGATATGAAGCGTCTAGTATCTACGCTGTATCTGTGGAAAGCATCACAAATTTGTATGTTGAAGGGAATGGACAATTGGTCGCTACTAAAGAGAAGAATATGAGCTAGTCTGTCACTCGCTGTGTGTATAATCAGATTTAGGTGGACGCCGGGAGCAATAATAGCGATGATGGAGTTGAGTAGTGTAATTCTATAAGTTGAATACTTTGGACAAAAGAACAGGTAATGTTGCAGATCTTCAGTGGGGTAGGAACACGAACATGTAGGTTGTGGGATGATGTTGAATTTAAAGAGATCAAAGTTAAGTCTCGAGAATCCAAGACGAAGCTGGGTATGAAAAATGTTGGCAAATCTGTGTCCTTGGGTATAGTAAACAGGAACATGATCCACTGCTAGTAGTGTTGCTTTCAGCTTTGATTTGAATATTTGGCGGGAAATTGAGTCTCTTATATCGGAGGGAAGATTGTTCCACAGTTTGATAGCGTCAGGTAGGAAGGATTTGTCTGAGCGGTTAGTTTTGCAATTGATTGGACGTATGGAGCTAGTGTGGCGGAGGTTTCGAGCATTAAAAGTAGGAGGAGTTAATTGAGAGAGATAGGAGGGTGTTAAGTTGTGATACATTTTGTAAAGAAGAAGTAACTTAGAATACTTCCTCCTGCTGGCAAGTGTTGTCCAACCAAGTTCACGTAAGAGATTGGCGCGTGATGTGTGCCTTAATGCACCTGTGCATATTTTGGCAGCTTCAAACTGTATGGATTCAATAAGATCGGAAAGTCCCTGACCGCAGTTGTCAAAGAGCACACAGCCATATTCAAGAATTGGTCGAACCATAGTTAAACAAAGTTTAATCAGAGCTTTGCGGGAAAGTTTATATTTGAATCTACGCAGAAGGGCAATTCGCTGGCTCGCTAAGGTAGTAATAGGAGTAATGTGAGAATGCCAGGATAAATTGCTACTGAGAGTAATACCAAGATGAATGTGTGAGTACGCCGCAGGTATTTCAGAGTCTCCAAGACGAACGGGTGGATGGTGTGGTTTAACAAGTTTGGTTGAAAATATGACAGAAAGAGACTTCAAATCATTGTACTATACAACCGTATGAGTGTCTGGCGGGAGAGTTTATATTTGAGTCTGCGTAAAAGAGCAAGCCGTTGGCTGGCTTTATTAACAATACGTGTTATATGCTGGTGCCATGACAAATTACTTGAGAGTGTAACTCTAAGGTGAATATGTAGAGTGGCCTCAGGTATCGGTGTGTTTGCAAGAAGTAGGGGAGGATGATCTGGCTTATGTCGTTTGGCTGAGAAGGTCATTGAGATGGATTTCATGGCATTAAATGTCATACGCCAGAGCTTGCCCCAACGATGAATTTGTGTAAGATTATGATTAAGGCTTTCAGCTGTGGCCATTGGTTCGTGGACAATTTCAAGAATACTGGTATCATCCGCGAATAAACGGATGTCACAGGTGATGTTGACAGTGATGTCATTAATGTAAACGAGGAAAAGTATGGGACCAAGGATCGAGCCTTGGGGCACTCCAGCCTCTATAGGGAGCCAAGGTGAGGTGTTTCCTCCAATAGTAATACGTTGAAGTCGGTTTGAGAGATAGCTTTCTATGAATAGTAACACAGGATCTTCAAACCCCAATTGTTTTTGTTTAAAAAGTAGACCAGCGTGCCCGACTCTGTCAAAGGCCTTGGAAATGTCCAGGAAAACCATACGGGCCTCATGGCCCAACTCAAGGCCACTGTAAACAGTATGAAGAATGCTAACAAGTTGATTTATGGTGGAATCGTTTTTCTTAAAGACAGAGTTTTTAGCAGAAAGTAAATTGTTTGAGGTTAGATACTCATAGAAAACGTTATAAACTAGACACTCAAGTACTTTAGAGACATTACAGAGGAGTGAAATAGGCCTATAATTTTCCTTTCACTGTTTGTTACTTTTCTTAAAAACGGGGCACACATTGGACCTCTTCCAGGGATCTGGAAAATATGAGTTGGATAAGCAGAGATTGGTTACACCATAAAGGTATGATACCTCCATGAGATTTTGACGCCCCGCAGGTCATGCCCTGCCCGCGGTGCCCCCGTTGTAAAGGGGTAGTCTCATCAATAAATTATTATTATTAGGCTTCTTGATGTCTCCATTGCAGCACTGCAAAATGTAAATGGGACAACACAGGTATTTCACTGTACACTATGGAGAATTTGTGGCTCAGGATCACCGGTTAGGGTTTAAATAATGAAAGATAACCAGGCCAACGGATGGTTGAGTTGGTTAGGTTCACCAAGCCTTCACCGAAAAAAAGTTGACGTCACAATCAAGCGCATGGTTGACTTCACCATTTTCGGTGATGTCTTAATCAAGTGGCCCCCAAGCGTCTGTTCATGCGGTCTGTTATGAGCACAATCCACGAGAAACTGAATTTTACGTGCCCTATTTGACCATTTGTCGCACTGTAGACGTAAATTCACCTTTTGCCAATTGCACATTTTGCACAATCGCCGTTTTGTCCTGTCGCCCATTGGTCAATTCGATCTATTTTCTACAAGGAAAGATGCTGCCTAGGTATATGCTTAGTATACCGGTACTTTTCACAACGAAGCACAAGAAGTGACTTGCCTCCACTAATATACAAGGACATCTTGTCCTCATCGGATCCATTTATGACCGTAAACTTGGTGTTATCCCGATTTAACACCATTCTTGCAGATTTACAAAAGTCTTTTAAAACATAACGCTTTGCCAAACACTTTCCTCTAGTAATAGCAAATATAACGGTGTCATCCATCATCATAAGTACGTGTAACCATGGAGGTATCATACCTTTATGGTGTAACCAACTTAGGCAAGTACCCTAGGCATACTTCCGATCACAGCAGATATGACGGCGAACCCAAGTACACTATTAGAAACTTTGTGAGATGATGCTAATGCTAATATCATGACCACACCACTACCTAGCCCATTTCATCACTTTCATCAAGGCTTACTTTAGTTTAAACATATTCATTTATACTGGATTAACCTATACAAAAAAAGTACTATGAACAATAGGTTCTCCAGACACGGAGACACACACAATATATATCATTAGTCAATAGGACATTGAAAGACTCAGATTGAGAATATATTGTAACATAATGACACTTGGCATACTATTCACTAGTGACAATAGAAGCTAGGCGTAATTATCGCAAGTAAATAAATAAATATTTATATTTAATTTTAATTTCGGTTAACTAGCTATAGATCATAAGATATACAGCATTGAGAGTGTGCTTCTTATATAATTTGGCCAGTAGGTGACAGGTCACAACGACTTAAGAGAATAAAACTGCATGATTAAGGAAGGGATTAGAAAACAAATCGCCTGCTTTCTACTACATAATTTTGTACTGCGTCAGATATCTGTATGTTAAGAAGATCCGGTAGTTCTTTGCTGCCAAACAGGAATGTATGAGTCCGCCTTTCGCTAGCTATGTGGATTATCAGGTCAGGGTGAACGCCTGGAGTCAAGAGAGGTATTGCATTGTCCAATAGTTTCTTTCTAGGGGAGGTATATTTAGGCCAAAAAAGGAAGAAATCAGTAACGTTTTCAGTCGGGAAAGAGCAGGAGCAAGTAGCACTTGTAACTATATTTACTTTGCAGAGGTCAAAGTTAAGCCTAGAGAAGCCTAGCCGTACCTGGGTCAGGGAGATATTAGAAAAACTGGACGTGGCACACGATCATATGCCTTGGAAAAGTCGACAAAAACATCGAATACCTTTTTTTTCTTGAAACAATGATCCATGATTCATTTAGGATAACCATGTGCTCTGTGCCTGCTCCCGATGAGGGACAAACCATGTCATGTGTCTGTTGCTCAGCACGTAATCATAAATTTTAGAGACACCATTTGTAATACTAATACCACGAAACTTGCCACTCAGTTTCTTGTCACCTTTCTTAAATAACATGATCAATTTGGCATATACCCAGGGGCAGGGTAGTTTGTAAGGGGTGGTTCAACATTTTCGTTATTTTTTTTTATCAGTACTTAAAGTATGCATGAGGGGAGGGGGTTAAATGGGTCTCTACACGTTTACAGAATATGGGAAATGATGGTCAACTTTTGGCCTATTTTGTGCATTTTTGGTATAATATTTTCAGAAAATCATCATCATTAAAGTACTGATCAGAAGGAGGGGAACATGAAATTTAGTACCCCAAGCACTAATTTAAAAAATGATGATGATGTAACATCCCTAACAAAAATGGCATTTAATAATGCTGTTATGAACAATGTCCAATTCACTGGGAAAGCCCTGGGCTTATCCTGTCGGGTCCACAACTTATATTAGGTTTTAATTGCTTATTTATCACGTCCATAACTTCATCAGATTCAATCTGAATATCTAATATAGGTATAGAAACGTTTGTACGTAACTCCTCGGAATTTAAATCCTCCACATTTGAAGGATCCAAGAGCTGCTCTAAATGATATTTGAATGCGTCACTAGATGGCGCTTCTGTGCTATGACTCCTCGTACTCGCCCTTCCAGTTGATAGCTTTCCACAGAAATTTGATGTCGTTTGAGTCAATGATCCTTTGCTATCGACTTTTTTTAAATATCATACTGAAGTTGCTGCGCGTAAGCTTTTTTACTTAAAGTAGCACAGGATATATAAAAGTTACTCAACTGTATCTTGCTCTCCGTTTTCCTCATATATTTCTGGTATATCGCCTTGATTATCTTTTGCATCAAGAGCTCAGGATCGCGTAAGCTTTTCTACTTAAAGCAGCACAGGATGTAAAATGTAACTCAATTTATCCTGCTCTCCGTTTTCCTCACATATTTCTGGTATATCGTATTAAGTGCATGGTTGACTGAGCGGTAAGACGCTCGCCTTCCACCTCTGCGACCCGGGTTCGATTCTCGTCCTGAGCAGCATGTGGAAAAAGTTCCTACTACTTTAACCGTGCACGGTGGTTTTCTCCGAGTTCTTCGGTTTCCTCCACTATACAAGGTAGGAAGTATACGCCAACATCTGTGCCATGTCGATTGGCTCGATGCTTGACTTTTTTCACAATCCATGTAAAACAAATGTGTCTATACTTTATACTTTTTGACTATCTTTTGAATAAAGAGCTCAGGGTCAATATGATTTATCTTTACTTATTACTAGGGTCAATATGATTTATCTTTACACAACGTTTACATAAATTTTGTTCCTTCCTGTGCAATGTACAGTGGTTATCAAGATTCTTTGCATGAGCTTGTCACCATTAGGGCTTGGCTTTGGGGTTGGGTCTTTTATATCAATATACATATTATCTGGATCATCCTGCACAATTCCGTTGAATGCTGCACAAAGCCTGGCATTTAAATCGCCAACCATTACAGTTTGATCATTAGACTCCAGACATTTACCTTGTACCACTCATTTTCTGCATAAAAGCTCGAGTCAGAAGGTGGCATCCACAAAAGTTGGTTTAAACGTATTTTATTCCATGAAAAATCTATTACACACCGCAAAGTGGTTTTCAAAGCAGTCTGTCATGGAAGGCAATTGGGAGGAAGGCTTAACCCTATATTAACCCCTCTTGCTGGGAATTGACAAAGAGACAGGACAGACAAGACACCACACAGCCCGGCGCATTCCTCCACGACGTAATCCTGTCTTGACTGCAGCGGAGTATTGCACCGAACCAACAAGTTTAAGGAAGACATTACAGTTTGACAAGACAGACAGACGGGCTGGCTACACAAAAGCGGATGCCAGGCAAAGAGGATAACTGGATCCAAACTTGATCAATACCTGTAACATCAATATTAGTCACCTTATCTACCAAACAATTGCGTTCTAACACAGCAACTTCATCTGGATTACTGTGCAGGTTTTTTGTGTTTTGTTTTGTTTGTTTGTTTTTTGTTTTTTGTTTGTTTTTTGTTTTTTTTGTTTTTTGTTTTTTGTTTTGCTTTTTTTTTTTTGTTTGTTTTTTTTTTGTTTTTTGTTTGTTTGTGTTTTAGCTTGGTATTACTGTAAAACCAGGTGCTGAAAAGGGAAGCAGTGTCAAAGTTTCACACAAAATGATAATATCAAGTGTCTGAGGCCAATTCAGCACAACATCAAATTCTAGTTTATTGTGAACAGTGTGTATATTTAAGAAACCCGGTGACCGCTTATTAAAAATGCGAGGGACACCATCATCGATCTATCACCACATTATCTCTGAGCAAAACCCGCCGCTTAGAATCCAGAACTACATTGCATCCAGCGTTTTCAGCCTTTTCTTTCTCTTTTTACTCCCGCTGGCGTTGCCATTCCCTTCGCACAGCAGGGTGAACATCTTTTTTAACTAGCACTTGTTGGCGCTTTAGTGCACATGCATTAACATTTTCTCTTTATCCGTTGCTGATACACATTCTTGGAGCATCAGTCGATCTCGACCATCCATTTTCTTCCCAATTCCCTTATGGGTAAAACTGATATCAGATACCCCGATTTTTCTCAGAATAAGTTCACATTTTTGTGTATTCGTTTGTGCATCCTCAAGCTCTACCGACTCGCTCACTCCTGTTATGATAAAGTTTTTGCTTTTTTCTTTTCTGTCAACCTCTACCAAAAACCTATGTTACATACGTATGCTTAGTGTCTTATAAACCTTCTTGGGGTTTCTAAGAAATCCAAGAGGATTACTATGTGTTTCTTGTAATTCAGGTTTGTCTTCTGAAGCCTATTAATAATGATAATTTTATTAAAACCCCCGCAAGCGAGGAAAACCAAACATAAGATACATCGAGATAAACATATTACCTGCTACTGCATCCATTGGTGCGCAATAGGTTTTGATCAAGCCTTAAAGTGACTTATGGTAAATGAGCAGCTGAATACAATGCGTTTATTTCTGATTGACAAAAACCTTTTCACGGCTTGCAAACGAACTACCTCAGCATCGATAACAACCAGCTAAAAAGAAAGAGAACCGCGGGGATTTGACACCTTTTATTGTATTGAATGTGGAAAAAGACAAGTCTGCCACATATGCAGCTAGAAACACTTACTACCGATTACAGTATATTTCTTTCTTTCTTTCTTTCTTTCTTTCTTTCTTTCTTTCTTTCTTTCTTTCTTTCTTTCTTTCTTTCTTTCTTTCTTTCTTTCTTTCTTTCTTTCTTTCTTTCTTTCTTTCTTTCTTCCTTTCTTTCTTTCTTTCTTTCTTTCTTTCCGTAAATTTATCCAACACTTCATTTGAAGACTATGATACGTAGAAACCCCAAACTTGGCATGATTATATACTTCCATACATAAAGTCTGTCTTTTTGTCTATGAAGAGGGTGGCAGTTTTTAAATAATGGAAAACTAGGGCCATTTGAAAATTTAAATCTTGAGTCTTGTGCTGTAGGTGCATCCAACGAACCATGACCTAAAGTTACAAGTTTTAAATTCGTGCCAATTAAGGCACCGAAAAAGTTACAATGTTGCATATCCTCAAAACCATTAGAGGTTATAATGTTGTATATCTTTAAAACCAATTAGAGGTTATAATGTTGTATATCCTCAAAACCAATTAGAGGTTATAATGTTGTATATCTTCAAAACCATCATAGGTAGAGGTGTCACTTCAACTTCAATTTACAGGTTCGTGCTGTGGCCGCATCCAATTGACCCCAAGTAACATTGTAAAATTGTAATTTATGCTAATTAGGGGTACTCGAATAAAAATTAAATGTTGAACATCTATCTTCAAAACTATTATGCGTAGATGTGCCATTCTGACTTGACATCCTGGGTTTGTTCATCATCAATTTTTTCCACCGCTATGCTCTCAGGCACCGCTAAAGTCAGAATATGTGAACAGTCTGTGGCCTTGTCAGTGAAATAATGCAAATTAGGAGCAACAATAGCAGACTTGTACATATCTGTGATATACCAGACATGACACTTCTAGGCTACCATATTGTGACCATTTTGTCATAAATCCATGCTGTAGTGTCAATGGCGAGCCTTAAATTGATCAAAGTTACACTAAAAGTGTACTTGCTTCTGAGCTGACACTTGACATTCTGCTTTATCAGGAATTCTTTCTCTCTCCCTGGCATTTCTTTCTTTTTTTTTCAAATTTTTTATTCCACAGCCTTATTTTGCAACGGTTGTTGTTTTCCCTTAAGATCGTCACAACATTTTTCACATTGCTCAGTCTTCTTTCTGTCTTTTATTTTTTGTGCGAATCATGTCATTCTCCTTATTAGCTTTTTTGTAATTCTTCTTCTTTTTGTTCATCACAGCCAACATAACGGAATGTAAAAAAAACGAGGCCGAGATGGTGTTACAAAAGCAACGCTGCCAAATGAGCGGCCGATGGTTTCTTTGTCCAGTTGGTACTATAAACGTTTCATAATATTAAGTTGTTGAGATGCGTTAGCATGGTACGATACGATACGAATTTTATTGCATCATTCAATACATATGAATATGGCAATCATACACAAATAATACATAAAATACACAACGGCAGTATACAAATGAATAAATTAGATAACTAACTGAATTATTAACTAGGCAAATTTACATCTGTACGTGACCACGCGGGACAAGGGTGTAAACGAGAATCGTGTGGGTCAAGCTGGAACCACTGGGTGCCGCCATCTGGCAGCCAACACAAGCACTAACTTCATGAGTTGAATGAAAGTGCAGTTTGCCTTTTATCTGGGCAGTTAATGGTGAATTGGGACATTGGTTTGAGGAGCCCAGTGTCGCCATTGTTGTAAGACATCATGAATACGAATTTTTGCTCAGAACTAAGGATATGAAATGAAGTGTTGATTAAGTTTGAATAAAGAGTTTCTCTTTCTTTTAGATAGAAAGGGCAGTCAATGGGCATATGTTGTTCACTTTCCACGCATTTTGATGGACATAGTTTGCACAGCCTGCTTTCAACTAGTGTTTTGGGTACTGTGTGTCTACCCTTCTCTATTTGTAGGTTGTGAGAGCTAATCCGCAGTTTACAGAATTCTTCGCGAACAGAAACGTTTTTGATGGATAATAAATAGCTTTCAACGCCTCATTCTGTTTTAAAAAGTTTGTATGTACGCAGTTTTGAGCTTGCGTCCCCTCTCTGGACATAAGTGGACCACTCATTTACAAATTTCTCCTGCAGAGAGCAGCTCAGTTAAGTGAGAGATCTTTCAATATTTAGGCTACCCTGGTTTTTCCAAATGTTTATTAAATTGGTCTTGGTCCACAGTGGGCTGCCCAGCTATTTTTCATCAAGTAGGACTCCGGATATGCCGAGTCCATTAGCTCCAGTTTGTCTTGGGAGAACAGTTTGAGCCAAAATTTGGCTGCCTGGGCAAGGACGGGGACCAGTACAGAAAAGCAGCCCAGTTGTCCGCGCATTGCAACAGTGGTGGTTTTCTTGTTGACACCAAGAAGATATCTATTGAAATTCAATAGCACTTTTTAAGCAGGCAACTTGTCACATAGAGACATAAAGTTGGAATCTTTTAAGTTTTGCACATAGTATGGAGCCCAACTTTCGCTGCAATAACTTAAAATGGGATAAATAAGCGAATAAAACAATTTATATGCAGTACGGAGGTCATTTATTTATTTATTTATTTATGAACATGTTTACACTGGGTGACCCTTTCAGAGCACAGCTCTGTTCTTCCAAGAGGCCCAGCATACATCTAGATAAAAGCAGTAAAATAGACAATAAGATTAAGGTTAAGAGACAACTAAGTAAAACTAAGAACAGAAAACCAAAAACTAAAAAAAAAAAAAAAAAAAAAAGAGGTCATCGCTTACATTCAGTTGTTTTAATTTGAATGAGGCTTTTTAAGCCTGATCGCACAGCCTGTCGCAGTGTTTAGTACGAGACACCCGAACGTAAATTTGTACTTTGTGAGGAGGTGGTTGCTTTTATTGAAAATGATGACGAGTTTTATTAAGATTTACTTTTAGCTTCCATTGTTTACAGTAAACATCAAGTTTTTTCAGGGCGGTTTGCGGACCATGTTATGACCACGTCATCTGCAAAAAGTAAGCAATTAATTTTGGTGTTGTGTAAAGAAACAGGGTCACAACCTGTGTCAAAGGCATTGGGGAGGTCCTGAACAAAAAGTTTGAAAAGCAAAGGACTGAACACGCAGCCCTGCTTTACGCCTGTTGTAGATTCGAAGGCCTCACTGGTCCCAGAGTCAATTTTGACCGCATATAGCACTTGGGAATACGATAACATAAATGCCGAGAAGACTTTCCCATATAAAAATAAAATATAAATATAAATATAGAAGCTCTCCAACATATTCAAATAAAAATAAGAAAAGATGAGCTGAAATGTAATACACAGATCACCCCGCCGATATATACTAGGGTCTCTGAGCAGGCCGGGGAGCCAGCTGCAGAGGCGAGCATGAGCGAAACCTAGCATGGTTCACCGGCCAGCCGTATACCAGGGCACACATATCGCGCATCCGAAACACTACATGAAAGTATATATATATATATATATATATATATATATATATATATATATATATATATATATATATATATATTATATTTTTAGCGCAACAACCTGAAGTCACGACAATGTATAAAATTATTGGAAAGAGTTGCATGTGAAATTACAAATTCTATGCACTTTGTCCGCTTGAAATACGAGAACAAGCATTTTTAAGCCAGAAGTGGAACAACACCGCTTACCCGGTGCACAAGTAGAACTGATAGCAATTTTCGGACAGGGCTTCACATTAAGGATTTTTGTCACTTGTCTTCAGAGCACCTTTTCTCTGAAATTCAGACAAGTATAATTTGTGGAAAATATTCAGCTAAAAAAATTCACTTGTCCTAACTGAAAATTTATTTGTCAATGACGACATGACTTGCCTTAATGTCGATTTCTTATGCATTACACTAGAAAAACAGTTCGGATTGTGCTACAAACTATTCATAACAATCTATTTCACCAAATTTATCTGTGACGTGGCAAATAAGTGAAATTTGGATGTTTTTTAGTTATGGAGGCTGGGGGGGGGGGATTATAAAATTCCACAAACACTTTCGAAGAAATAATCTTATATTCAAACATGCATTGGACGTTTAACTTCGAAAACTTAGTAGGTATAGAGCAGCAATATCTAATAATTATTAACGGCGCTATCAGCAGTTTATTGGGTGATAAAAATGCAGCAAAATCACAGCGATTACAGCTATTTTTCACCGGTTGTGTGTACATTTTTGCACAATTGCTCATATACACTTACAAACACAACATGATGCCTTGATTTCATTAACGTGTTTGTTTCTTACAATTTGTCGCTAACACCATGGAAATTGGACGATAAATGTTAATTCTACAGTATATTTATGGGTTTTATGTTTTTTTTTCGTTCAGATGGGGCCATCCTGCTGAAAAAAGTATCTTTAGATAGTGCCCCATAGCGGCAACTTAAGGAACTGCTTTTCAACTCTCCAGAGATAGTAGTTTCAAGATTTTCCCGTACAAATAAAACATCAAGATACGAGTAAATACTGTCGGATTTGCCAAATCCAAATTAATATAAAGAATTTAAGTGCAATATGTCCAACCATATCATATTTCTAAAAGTATTTATGAACTTTTGCATTTGTGTATATATTTCCAAGATTTAAAATATTCCATTACACACTTACAGCCACTGGCTTTCCCACATTTCCTAAGATATAGAAAAAAAATCTAAAACTAACAAGTTTAAGCCATGCACCTTAAACATCTAATGCCACAATGGTAATGAATATTAAAATGAAATGAAAAAAATGAGGACATCCAATGAAACCTGTAGCAATTGTTAGAGCGATAATAGGAGTATATGAAGAACACACTAATAGAATATACATTTGATAATGCATCTAAAACGCGCATTTTTGTAACTCTCAACGCCAAATCAAAATACCCAGTGATTTGTGTCTGTGTCATACACATGTTTTTATTTGCACTCACAGTTAGGTACATATATTAAACTTCACTAAATATGGGTACTTTGTGTAAATCATGTTTAGCGCCACCTGGCTGCGACACTAAAAATTACAAGGTGGTTCCCCACATTTACATTCAGGGAACATGGTTTGTCATAAAACACTGAAACTTTTCATTCAGTTCGAGTTTTTCCTTTTTAATGTATTTGATCCTGCGTGTTTGGCCACCAGAAATCTTTTCCTCCCTCCAGTTTTAGATATCAACGTATCACCAGGCCAGCAGTTCACCACCACACTGTTTGTACCGCGTAAGTTCTTGCCTGTAACACCTTTTCTTACAAGATGCCAGTATCATTTTGGTTACTATATTGGAAAGATTCAACAAAATTTCTACTATCAGCTAGAGTCTGTCCCGAAGGTATCTGAAAAGTAGCTAGAATGAATTCTGTTTGTTACTATTGGTTTCCGCAACCGGAAGCTGTAAGTTTGGTACATAAAAATCAAGCAATTGCTTACAAGTTAGTGAGTCAGAAGATATATCACCACACCACCACCGAGTTCTGAATACGATTACACCTTTAATGCAATCGAAAATCGTGAATTGCAAAATGAACCCTGGAGAAAGAATGATTAAGTTTTGCTTCGTTCAGACAAATTACATCTACACTATTGTGTAAACAAAGTTACTCAAGTTCATCAAGCATTTGACTGATCATAAGATTACTAACATTTAAGTGAAGAATGTACGTGTTCTTAATTTGACGGCCAGGGTTTGGGTGACTGTTATTCCATAATGAGAGTAATATATCACATGTTGCAACCAACAGGATATCGCAAGTTATAAATATTTCCAGTGATATCAGCCGTGTTTACCCAAAATGTAATTAAAAGTTTTGAGTTCCACTTTTCTGTAGTCCGCCCTTTTGTGAGTGTGTGTGCATTACGAATTGCGTTACTGCCAACTTCATGACTTCAAACACTATCTGTTTGGTAATTAATATGAAACATATAACAACATAAACCCGCGGGAGAACAATAATCAATAGAAATGCTAAATGCAGCGCCATCTTTGATTTTGGTCTGAAATTATCCGATACCGGTCCTTCACAAGGGATTCTTACAAAATACATAATTGTGGCCTCGAGAGTTAATCTTTTTCTGTTTCTCAGTGTTAATCATGGTTGTAACCTAATAATGTTCCCAGAAGGAAGCCTCGACTTGGATAATTCTTCCAGCGAAAAGTCATTTACTACTTAAACAAGAATTTTTGTTTATAGCTCTATGCGATAAGAATACTAAGCCCAGGGGAAAAATATAATTACGGGGCCAAGAGTGAGGGTGCTGCTCTGTCAGTGGTCCGTGCGTCCTCATTGTGCCCATGACCGACATGTGCATTTGTTGCACGGACTTGCGGATCTTGGGCGTACAGGAGCGCCCTCATGCGGACCCGACGGTTATAAAATTACTTGAGCACCTCATTAATGTGGAAATAGCACTGTGATGATTTTGACATACTTGAAAATGTACTCTCTAAAAGAATAAGATTTGAATAAAATTCCCCCAGGCGCTTTGAAGATATTGCAGCAAAAAAAAGTCAAATTGATAGTAAATAGGTCAACAGATCCACAAAATATGTCAAATGACCTCAAAATCTAATCAGATAGGCGTATATATATATTTTTTTTTCTTAAATTGGAGAATCCATGTATGGGCTTTGATGATATTTAGGTAACAAGTCAGGTCAGTATGGTGGAACCCATCTTCTGTGTTTTGCCACTGCGTTATCACACTTGGAGTGCTTCTTGCACTCGACGTGCAGCGGCGCCGCTGGTGTGCGTTACGTCTGTCATGTGTTTGTGTCCACTCCTGCAAGAGGGATTCATATGGCGCTCTGCCCTTCTTCCCAATTGTTTTCTCTTGTAGATAAAGTATATTTAAACCAAGTCAGGTTGACTGTCAATATGTCACTGTATCTATACAATCACTCACCAGATGCAACTGGCCAATCTTTTTTTTCTTTTTTTTTTCCTTTTTTTTTTTTTTTTTGATGCATCTCTGTACCAAAGTTTGGAAAAAAATCCATTCAGGTACTTTGAATTAAGATATTGCAATGACAATCAACTTGGCTGCAAATACGTCACAGTAGTCACAAACAGATCACAATGACTAGAACAACTAATCCGCTATCGTTGTTCAACAGTGCATATCTGTACCAAATTTGAGATGAATTCGTTTAAGCACTTTAAAGATACGCTGGTCCCAAAGTCTAATTGACAGTATATAGGTCAGAGTAATGACACAATAGGTCACAGTGACCTGGTCAGAGTAATAACACAATAGGTCACAGTGACCTGGTCAGCGTAATGACACAATAGGTCACAGTGACCTGGTCAGAGTAATGACACAATAGGTCACAGTGACCTGGTCAGAGTAATGACACAATGGATCACAGTGACCTGGTCAGAGTAATGACACAATAGGTCACAGTGACCTGAAAAATTAATTATCTAATCTTTGTCTTATAATGCATTCTATAAAAAAATGTGAAGTCCATCCATGTGCACAGACCACATTGTGACAACAAAGTTGAGATTAAAAAGCTGATCATAGTGTCTGATAAATAGGTCACATTGACCTCAAAGTCTAAGAAACTAATCTTTGTCCAATAGTGCACCTAAGTTACAAACTGAGAGAAAAATCATACATGGATTTGGCAGAGATTGCAGTAATAAAAGTTAGTGAGGAGGAACAGACGCACGGATGTGCGGGCGGACAGCCCGAAATATGTCTTTCCCCATTGCTGAGGAAGGCACACAAATATATTAATTCCACCCGTTCACCAAATCATTTTATGGGTACCTAAACGTGTTTTTCTGCTATGAACATAGGCAATTGGTCAGTGTGTGTTCAGCAAAGATCTGGCAGATTTCACCCAAGTATGAGCAAAAACATACGCAGAAGATAATAATGATATCATTCAAATGCCATGTATTGGAAAAACGTGGTAGAGATTCAACTAAAATATATTTTGGTCAAGTCTGGAGTGGATCTGGGCAACTATCTTGGGGCTAAAACCGAAAAAATACATGCACATACTGATGTACACCCTATAACCAAACATGCACTTTCATAGATCATTAAGTGATGTCAAAACATGTGTTACTGTCACACAATGACAATAGCGCCACACAAAGCTTATTACTGTGATGTGGACAAAAAAAAGATATATTTTCACCAGGTGGTTGTATTCCAGATATACATGTAGTCCATAATTGTAAAAATACTGTATTTTCAGCATTCTGTTTGCCTCCACAGGATCCCCCTAGACCGCTATATGTTCCTGATGTGCCCGGCGAGCGCCCACATCAGTGAACGCAATAGTAAGTCAGGGGGGTGCTTTGGAGGCAAGCATTCTGTAGCTTCTTTTGAAATAAAGTTAGCCATGTAAAGTTTGCTGCATCACAAATATGCTTCATTGGTGGTCATGTAATGATTCTATTGATATTCTCGTCACACGAGAATATCAATAGAATCAGTTTTGGCGATAGTTTATGGAAAAGCGTCCTGCTACCGTCACTTTCCCATGGGTGCACAGTTTGGCTGGACAACACAAAAGAATGCACGAACCTTTGAAAATCAATGCAATACTCTGCTGCTCGAGCAATTGTACGCATAAAGGCGACCCCGGCCATCCCAGCTGCACTCGGCGATTTAGGCTGGCTACCTATTAGCATGTATTTGGACAGACAAAGAATTAAATATTTTTACTGCTTAGAATGTCAACTTGACAAAAGACGCCTTTGTAAACAGATTTTCTCTGAATTACTATGCAAGTTTAAAGAAAAAAACGCCATCCTCTTGGTCTTACGTAAATGAGATTAACAAAACACTCGTCAATGTCGGTCCAGACCATGCAGTTTACAGACAAAATGAATTTTTGACAGACGTGTATCATAAATTAAGAATGCAGTTATTCAATAAGGAATTTGTCGATGAAATTGAAGCAAAAAGTACCCTGTCTTTGTATAAATATCTTAAAGTCCGTTCTACTAGAGAAAATTATCTATTTCAATACAATGGTTTTGATGGCGCCAGGTTAAAATTCAGAGCAAGAACTAAGTGTCTCAGTCTACAAGCGGACTTGCACAGACGGGGCACATCGGAACATGATAGTTGTACTTTATATGGCTCAGGAACAGAAGACAAGGAACATTTTCTTTTTCTATGCCCAAACTTTACTGACCTACGAATTAAGTATTTTAAATTACTGGAGTCCAGACTAACCACGAGTGGCAATACACATATTTGGCAAAGATTTATAGACAGCTCATTATTTACCAAACTATGCATGGTTTTGGGGCACAATAGTTCATACATAATGAAACCGCCATTTTTGAATTTGACAATGTATGTAAAAAATTCCTGCTTGATTCATGGTCCCGCCGAAAAGAGTATCTGGACAATATGGTTAGCGGCGGACACTCTACATAATGGTACCTCACAATGTAAATATTTTTATCACTTTTAACACACGGGTGTGTGTTCTTGCGCATCGTCTCCGGACTGCTCACACATCCCGCTGGTATCTGTTTGGAACATTTATCTTATATGTATTTTAGACAGCATATATTTCTTATTGTATGTTGTCACGGATGTCTTAGATGTATGTTGGTTTGTACATAGTTGTTATTTCATGCTATCATGGACGCATCGTGGACATACCCCGGTCTACGGTGCCCCCGTGTCCAAGGGATAATTTTTCCGAAATAAATAAATAAATAAATATAGGCCCACTGTCTACCAGGCGAGATACGAACTTTACGCTGAGGAATGACAATGGTGTAACCCTGTCCAGTGCACAAATAATGCACATGTATAGCCTAAAGCTGGCATCCAGGTGTTATTTCGTATCTCAATTATTACCAATTTATGAGCTGGGAATTATAAGACAAAAATCCATCGGTGTTTTTCTGACATTTTTATCTGTTTAATCCTCTTCACTAAATTTTAAAATATCAAAATGCTGATTTTTTAGACAGCAAAAATGCTGATATGAGAATAAAAGAATTTATGACTGTAGTCTACTGTCAAGTTTGGGAAAATCAAGCATGTGTTTTTTTCAGAAGACGTAAACAATAGACAAAACACACACACACACACACACGTATGGATAATACAAAAACATGCTTTTCCGTGGTAGATTCGTCTGTCTGCAGACACAAGGTTGTGCGCTTTTTGTATATGATCACTTGATGACGGCCACCTCAAGTTTATAAGAGATGGCAGTTTTATGACACATTTGCATTTGGCAATGGTAATAATATTTTATTAAAACCCCCGACAAGCGAGAAAAGTAAAATGGTACATCGAAATAATATATATATATATATATATATATATATATATATATATATATATATATATATATATATATATATATACAGTACAGAACTGAAGTTTACATACAATTACAAATGAAGTATACATACATATAAAGTAGAACAAAAGTACCCGCCGAAAAAATACTCAGTAAAAAGACCTTGTCAGCAAAGAAACAAGAAGGTGTTCCTCACTGTAGTGTTTCAAAAAAAGTCATGGGACAACAAGGAGCGAAGAGAGTCAGTAACTCCATCTTCATTGAAACTGTATGCAGGTTTATGATAATCAAAGATAATATCTAAAGGGGACAATCCATGTGAAAGCATGTGGTGTAATAAAGTTCCTGGCATTAATTTGCCTTTAAATAAATATGAAGAAAGTAAGTGAGTTGACAGATCTCGAGCAGGACTGTGAATATTGAAGATACGTAAATATGATGAAGTGGGTCTTACCTTGAGTATATGCTTAATTGGTTTAATATACAATGCCTTTAATAACTCTGAGTGGCGAGATCTTTTGCCCAGTCCAAGGCACTGTTTCAGCAAATCTCCTTGCAATGACCCAGGCTGACAAATTTGTGTTTCGGACAGAGATAACACATCTAGACCGTAAATCAGAGTAGGCAAATATACACTTTTCCAAAGATAGGATTTGCTCTCTGATGCTAATCCTGGATATTTCAGACCAATTTCTGATAAACTATAGAAAGAACGTCTAAGTTTAGGATACGTTTTTCTGTGTGAGACTTAGCTGAGAGATCGTTAGAAAAGGTAAAGCCAAGTATGTCTAATTTGTCTTCACTTGACAATGCAGTTTGACCAAGGTAGAATGTAGTGGGTTGTGAGAAGTACTGCTTTCCATAGGTCGTACATTTGGATTTTAACACTGAAAGTAAAACCTCATTTGTCAGCATAGTCATTACAAGTATTCAATACAGCCTGTCGCCAAGATGCAAGGCTAGAAAATAGATTCAAATCGTCAGCGTAAGCAGCAGAATTAAATTTACAATTTACAATTTTTGCTCCATGTTCCAAGGTCTGTAATTCACAAAGAAATCCGTCGAGGAAAAATATTAAAGATCAAAGGTGAGATAACACTACCTTGCCTGGTTCCCTTTCGGACTGTGATTACATAATATTAATGATGATGATAATAATAATAATAATAATAATAATAGTAATAATAATAATAATGATGATGATGTGATGATGATGATGATGATGATGATAATAATAATAATAATAATGATAATAATAATAATAATAATAATAATAATAATAATAATAATAATAATAATAATAATAATAATAATAATAATAATAATAATAATAATAATAATAATAATAATAATAATAATAATAATGTGACTCTCCGCTTATGCGCCGCGGTCCTGTGTGAGACAGGTGGCCTAGGAAAAAGTAAAGGAAAGAAAAGAAAAATAGATGATACGATTCTTCTTCTTCTTGGGGCCGAGTCGAGGCAGGTGTCCCCCAGGGCTCTGTTTTGGGTCCTTTATTGTTTTTAATTTTCATAAATGATATTGTAAAGGTTGTACGATCACCCATAAGATTATTTTCAGTTGGTACCACTTTATTTATAACTGTTAATGAGCCTGCTGCAGCAGCGGCTTCTCTTAACTCTGATCTGCAGGAAATCGAGACTTGGGCTCAACAGTGGCTGGTTGTATTCAATCCATCAAGGACAAAGTCTATGATCATTTCGAGAAAGAGAATATCTAGAACACATCCAGATCTTGTATTCATGGATCAAATTTTGCAAAACGAAACTGAACACAAACATCTTGGACTCATATTACGATCAGATCTGACATGGTCCAGTCACATAAACGAAATTATTAATAAAGGTATGAAAATAGTTAATATTTTGAAACATTTACAAATGCGTCTCAGTAGAAAATCCCTAGAAATCTTGTATCTCTCTTTCATTCGCCCAATTCTTTAATATGGATCTGCTGTCTGGGATGGATGTGCATCATCGGAATCTAAACGATTAGAGAATGTGCAGCTAGCAGCGGCACGAATTATAACAGGTGCAACTAGAGGTACCAATCACCAACTAATTTATGAAGAGGCAGGTTTATCGGAACGTCGAACCAAAAGTAAATTAATTTTATTCTACAAAATAGTGCATGGATTGGCTCCCTTTTATTTACAAAATCTACTCCCGAACTATGTTCATGATAGAAATTGTTATGAAGTACGACCAAATCGGAATTTTTCTTCAGTACGCACTCGAACCAATCTCTTTGATGTATCCTTCTTCCCGTTCACAGTCAAACTTTGGAACAGTCTACCTATTCATGTACGAAATTCTGAAAATGTTGATGAGTTCAAATTCAGGCTCAATAAGAACACAAAAAAATGTAATAAATTGTATTATTTGAGGGAGAGGAGAGCGACAGTCCTTCACGCACGCTTGCGAATGAAATGTAGTATACTTCGGTCAGATTTGTTCAATAACGGTGTTGTGGACTCTCCGGGGTGTGCCTGTGGCACGGCGAAGGAGGACGCTTTTCATTATTTTTGTGAGTGTATGAAATATAAAATTCATCGTGACGAACTTCAAATTCTGTCCTGCCTCTCGCATCTTTCACTGTCGAAACACTTTTATTTGGGTCTAAACACTGTACTTTCAAAGAAAATGGAGATATATTTAAAGCTGTTCATACATATATTATTAAAACAGCTAGATTTGACACCTGATTATATATGATATTTAATGTTATATGCAAGTACATGGTTACATAATTAGAGGACCGACTCCAACCACCCTCTCTCTATCTGTGAACACGTATCGTGCTGGGTTATTCTTCTAGTCGTGTGGCTTGCCACCCTATCTGACATTGTTACTGTAGCGTTTTTCTTTGCATCAGTCCTAAGTGTTGTCAATCGTCTTCTCTAATTTCTCTCTTATGTGTGCAAGAAGGATTAACATAGGGCACCGCCCTGTTTCCTAATTGCATCAATAAAATATGTTTAAACCAATAGATGATACGGAGGAAACCAAGGTTATCCTAATCAGCTCGTGCTGCCATGTTTACCAGGACCAGAGCCGAGGCAAAGGGTCCACCACGCACTTTCTCACAGCTGTGGTGGGCCCCTGGCCCTGGATATTTCCCCCAACACTTATCGCTTGTAGTCCTCCCCCCCCCCCATAAAAAGACAGAAAAACCTTCCCTCATCCACCCCATCCCCGCCTCTAAGATTCAGGCATTTCCAATGGGGGACCCCATGGGAGCCCTCATAAGGTCTACCACCATTCACTCTCCCCTCTGCACTCTGAAATTCCAATTCACCCTGTTGCTATCAAGCCATATCAATTCATTTCTTTTCTCCCAATGCCATTCCTTTTTATACAAACATTCAGATTACCATACCATCAATACAAAAACAGCCAGGCTGAGACATGGAAGTCGGTGTATCAGTTTGAACATGAAGCCTGCATGCAAAATTTTGTCAAAACACTTTTTTGGCGTCCAGTGTACGTATATGTAATGGAGGCAATTGACTTTTATAAAAAGATACTACGTCGTGAACTAAACTACATGCCACAGTGGTACTTCTACCTTCCCTGAATCCAAACTGACTACCACTCACTTTATCTTCTGGTGAAATATATAATTCTAATAATTTAGCAAAGGTAATTGACAAAGTTACTGGCCGAAAATTTTGTGGCAGGTTTGGATTCAAAGTAGTTCTTTTTAAGAACAGGTACGATAATGCCTATAGTAAAACAATGAGGAACAATGGTATTTGTTAACATCAATGAGAGTAATGTTGCCAGATATGCACATAAAATATCACTTTTACCATGTACCAGATGTTCAGCTGAGATGTCATCAATACCTGGAGAAGAATTTTTATTCACTTTATCAATATTTTCTGAGACAAATTCAGGTGCAATTAATACATCCCTAATGGTACCAGAGAACAGATCAAACCGCTACCATACAGTATTATGGATATCAGCCTGTGACTAATTTAAATGCAATATGTCACTCATAATTTTTTGTAATAATTGGCAAAATTATCAGATGTTAAAGTAGAATTAGCAGGCTTTTTCTTCTTATATTTTATTTGATTCCAGAAAGTAGTTTTTCGACTGTTAGTAAGCAATGTGTCAAGCTTAGCAAAGTACACATGTTGCTTATTAACCATATAAAATCCAGAACGCTGTAATATTGAAGAGCCAGGAATAAGGAATATATAGATAACAGTATGTATTTTGTTTGACAGACTCATCCAATTTGTCACTTTTCTATTTATCATCGAACATTTTACTTGAAGTTTTTATTCATGTAGTGCTTTTCAGTCAGTTTATGGTATATACAAGGACAATATGGTTATTCAGGACGGTTATTCCATATATTCTCATTGTGTGTGTGTGTGTGTGTGTGTGTGTGTGTGTGTGTGTGTGTGTGTGTGTGTGTGTGTGTGTGCAGCTATCCCGAACCCCATACTTAACTTTGCATCTATTTTTACATCTTTTGTGTGCAGATTATGTTGTACGAACAGCATATCCACGCAAGCTCAGAATACGACTTTTCTTATGTTATATCTCCATTCACCTTGCTCATAAATACGTCGACAGTTTTAGTGGACTCGTACTGCGGGTTCTCCTGTGCATTCGTTATTACCGGGAAATTATAATCCACTGGAACCCTGGTTCCCCTGGCATCCTTTGCAACCCCAAACTTTGTCATCTTAATATTCGGAGCTTAAATTCAGATAAACTTGGATCTTTCAAAACTGACATTGTTTGATATTATCACTCTCGCGGGAACATTTCTCTCACAAAATACACTTGATGGTGATCTCAGTATCTCAGGTTATCATGATATCAAGTTAGTATACATGTAAAAGGTTTTTGGTAGAAGCAAGGCATACCAGGAGGGACCTGTCAGCGGAACCTCCTGGATAGCTGAGCAGCTCAGTGTATATACTTTAAATGGAGCAATGTCTCCATACTGTATATATATATATGATAGGTTATTGACGCACTCTGGGTGGTACCCTGCCCACATGTGCCCCCGCTGTAAATGGGAAGTTTTCACTCAATAAATTGTTAAAAATTATTATCATACGAAAAGACCGATATCATTATAACTGGCGACTAAAATTCGAATTTCAATACCACTACTGGCTCTAAGCTAACGCCATTTTGCTCTGTAAATTTTTTAACCTCCCTTATCACAGAACCAACGAGAATCGCTGCTCCCACAGCCACATGTCCAGCTGAGACAAAATAATTTCCAATATATGCACAGAGTCTTGTGTTTTTCCACCTACTTCCACTTGTGATCACTCTGTACTTGCCTCAAATGCTCTCGTCGCAAAAAGGACACATCATCTAACAGATTCATTTGGGAATTAGAAAAACTGACTTTAATAAATTTTGAGAATCTTTAAATCAAGCCAATTGGGACACCTGTTTTAATTCGGAAAATGTTCATGTTTGCTGTGATAATTGGACTAAATTGTTTGTTGATGTTGAAAAAAACGGACACTAAGTAAATCCACGCATTGTGTCCAATGGACTTACCAAGGTTTAATTCCGCACTTCGCTGCGCAAAACGAAAAATTCATCGTGTATGTAAAAATGCTAAAGAGAAAAAACATGATATACACTTGTGGAATCTCCGCAACACTATCCGCAACCAATACCAAAAAGAGTTAACGGAAGCAGAAGAACCCCACAATAAAAAACTAAGAGCCTCATAGAAAACCGAGAATCAAAAGAAGAAAGCTTGGTGGCGTACGGTCACATATATCCTGAAAATCGTGATCAATCCTTGGCTACCCCTCATTACTTTATGATGATTGTCATATTACCAGATTACCTCTCCAATGCGGAAATTTTCAACAAGTTTTTTTTCGCGACAAAAGTAACATCGACACACCCACTGATGGTACACTACCAGCAATAAATCCACCAGAAGTGTTTCTTAGCTAAATCCAGATCGATCGAGAAGTTTTAGATTTCATAAAAAGTCTTGATGTCAAAAAGGTCACGGGTCCAAACTGAGTTAGTGCCATTGTACTGCGGGAGGGAATGCCATCTATTTGCGATTCACTAACAAGTCTGCTCAATCTGTCAGTGCGCGTCAGGAAATCTTTCCTATTTCCTGGAGACAGGCTCATGTCACGTCTCTGCACAAAAAAGGTTATGCACACTTATGTAATAATTATCGAAGGATCTCCCTTTTAAGTTGTCTTGAAAAAGTAATGGAAAAAGTAGTTTTAAAAACGTGTTCAATTCTTCAGATAAAATCTGCTTTTGTCTTCTAAACAATCCTGGATCATGCCTGGAGATTCAACTGTTGTCCAGGGTTAATCCATCTATCACAAACTTTCTCTTGCTGCTGATCTCCAAAAGGATGTTCGAGTGGTCTTTTTGGACATCAGCAAAATTTTTGACCGAATTGCGCCCAAAGGTTTGTTATTTACATTAAAGCGTAGCCGAATATCACACTCCTTGTTTTAATGGTTCAAACCTTATCTTCCTAATCGTCAGCAAAGAGTTGTTATCAATAATAAAGCCTCTACTCGGAGCACTCTTAATGCTGGCGTCCCTCAATGTTCTGTATTAGGCCCTTTGCTATTTCTTATATTTATCAATGATATCGTGCATATACTGCTACTACTACTACTACTACTACTACTACTACTACTACTACTACTACTACTACTACTACTACTACTACTACTACTACTACTACCACTACTTCTACTACTACTACTACTACTACTTCTACTACTACTACTACTACTGCTACTAATGATTTATGGAGGAAGTTATCCCTTTACAACGGGGGTACCAGTGCTCAGATGCAAACTGAAGTTGCCTCCATATAACCATCTATACACAGTCTTCAGAAGAATTACAATCTTGGTTACATATTGAAACAGTCAAGAATTGGAGGATTCCCCCCTAAAACGTTATGCTTCAACTAAAAACCTTCTAATAATGCCATCAAATAAAATTCCTACTTCATCGCCAAAACTAAAACCTTCGTCACCAAGAAGGAAATTTAACTTTCGCTACAGAGATGACGCCATAAATCTTGCCACACACGACTAAAATCCCTTTCCTTCAGTAACTGTTCTAATTGCTTGAACGACTTCAGCCTTATGGACTTTGAACTTAGACATAAAAACATCAAATGAAAAAGATCATCGTTATTGCAGTGACAGGTGTTACATGCAGCATCCGACATGCCCCACCTTTCTGTATCCTCTCCCAGGCCATAACACCCTGTGCGTGGTTATTGAAAATTTGTCTGATTTCAGCCACAAAGGGCCAAATAGTACATATACTTGTTTTGTTATATTCTTCACACATATCTTTAAAAATCAACTCACTTAATCTTATTTTGGGGACATCAAATTTTAACCGATGGATATTGCTCACTCTGAAATCAAACTGTTTGCTCATCTTACATCTGTATATCTCACAGTTGGGAATCCCCACATAACCGCTGATACGTTAAATGAGGACCTGGTGTCTGTTGACTCTTGGTCCACGTACTAGTTGGTAACATTTAACGCCCTGAAAACGGATGCCATGTTAATATCTTACAAGAGAAATCAAGTCAATCGCCCTCTCTTAAGTTTCCAAAATTATCAATTGCAATATGTTAACCAACACAAACACCTGGGAATAGTGCTATTATCTGACCTCCGATGGAAAGCTCATATAGATCTTATCATTGCTAAACAACTTAATATCATGAAACGTTTACAGTACCAAATGGACAGAGAAACCTTAGGAATCATTTACAAATCATTCATTCGACCGCTCATGGAACATGAAGGTGCTGTCTGGGATAGCAGGGCGACTCACAAAGATAAGAAAGTGTTCAGCTGAATGCTGCTCATGTCATCTCTGGTGCCACGCTAACCATCCAAGCGACAAATTATATGAAGAAACGGGTCTCAAAACTTTGGCTACACGTGGAGAAATGAACAGGTAAATTAAAATATATAAAATTACCCATAACTTAGCTCCAGAATATCTACATGAAATCATTCATTCCAACCAAAACGAGGACTGATACAATACAAGACAAGCTGCTGACCTGCCTCATTCTAGAGCTAGGATAGACTTATTTAACAATACTTTATTCCCCAGCACATAAGACTTTGGAACCATCTACCAGTCAACATTTGAAATTCTAACTCTCTCAATGAATTCAAGGAACACACATATTCGAAAGTTCCCCGCTCAATACGCAGTATGCATATTAATTTCCCGCCACGAAGCACGGGTTTGACACCTGGCAATCACGGAGGACGTGCGGGTCGCATCACTGTCACAGACAGGACATATGATCCTTTCTCACAAAATTAGCAAATTTTGAGAAATTTAAGTTCACAAATGCCAAACTGATATTCTTCTTGTACTTACCGAGCTATATATCAGAAAAAATTCCATGTGCCTTCAATAAATATTCTGTATTTCCAAAATATTAGTAATATCCCGCTGGTCCCCACAGGTACCGACCCGTATCTCGCCATATCTCATCAAGCGAGACTAGGCAATCAGGTATGCAGTTGGGACGGGAACTTAATATACGTGAAGAGACAAAATTATACTATGCTGGCAATAGATACTCTTTTCTTATTCATGCAAGACTCCAGATGGGCCACAGCCAGCGAAAAGCCCATTTGCACACCATTGGTTTGTGCGAATCTCCAAGTTGTTGCTCTAGACAAGGTGCAGACGATACCTGGCATTACTCTTTCGTCTGTCCATTTTATACTATCCAAAGAGATAGCCTGCATACAACCATTTTTTTTATCTTGCTCTTTTCACTTCAGATACAGTTTTGTTTGGGTCACCAAATCATCTTTCTAGCAGTTCAAGAATACATTGTAAAAACTAAACGCCTTCAGCGCTGTTATACATTATAAAAGATTCTTATGTACAGTCGCCGTGGGACCCCACCATCGTTGCATGGTTTACGTGTCCGTGTGGTCAGACGATGATGCCCACAGTCGACCCTTCTGTCTGTTTCGTTGAAACTGTGGTGTTTTTCCTTAACTTGTTGGCCCGGCGCAATGCTACATATCAATTAAACGATTTAGGGATGTGACGGACTATGTCTTGTCTGTCCTGTCTTATTGTCTACTTTCTGTAAGAGGAGTTGCGACAGTCAGAAAGATCGAGAAAAAGCAAAATATTGCGCAATGTTTACTTATTGTCCTAGACGACAGGGGTCTTGAAAAAGCTCAGTCCTCCCCTCCAGTTGTGTTCCATGACAAATATTGTATATACACGTGACAATTGTACATTTGTATTACCGTGGAATAAAATATGTTTAAACCATACAGAAGCTCTCAATCCCTCTCACTGATATAATGGATCTTGATGCAAAATGAAATTAGAATAATGTGGTGAGGAAACTAACACGAACAACTTTAAAATAGGCTTTTTCTTGATTAGAGGAAGTTGTACTTTGTTAACGGCCCCGGGGTTATCATTGTCTCTATACACGGTTGAATCAGATACTGCAAATACGCCATGATTTCTATTGACAAAACAATTTCAAAACGGAGTTATGTCAACTGTATATTAAACAAATGTTTAAAGCCATGTTACCTAATAAAAATTACTAAGACGCTTAAACATGATAGACACCGATCTTCGGTGATTCCCATTTAAGACAAATAATGACATTCATTTAGCTCACGTGGGAGAATAACTGGTAATGTGGGGAAATGGATTATAGCGATAATCACAAAGATCCAGAAAAAGCAAACAATGCGCCATGTTTTCTTATTGTCCCGAACGAGAGGCGTCTTGAAAAAGCCTGCTTTGATGAGGAAGTTGTCCTAAGGTGTAAAACAATGAAGCTTTAGTTGTCAAAGGATTACCTGATCCTTGTGAAAGGCAGACCATGCACAATAGACTTGTATTGACAAGGTTTTTGCAGGTCCCACAAGAAAAACGGCTATTGTTCTACTCGCCTTACAACCAATGGGCGACAGTCTATTTCCTGCGGCTCTCCCTGTACAAATCTTGCCGATCCTCCAAAGCAGAGAAACACCTGGAACGCAGCAAGACACAACCTGAGCAGCACTCTAACTTTTTCAACAGCGACCTGCTGCCAAAGTCATGGATTACAGAAATTTTGAAAGCGAGACAGGTCCGCGGCTGTGTCGCGATGCGCCGCTGTACCTGGAAATGTGGGATCCCGAGCCCGTGTGGACAGGAAAGCCCCGACAGCCTATGTACCAGGTTTATAAAGGTCAGTACAGAAAGTCGAACAACATGGTATGAGACATTTCTTGCATTGGTTCCATCACAGTTGGTTCACATTTTTTTATTTGTGAAGAACACAATCGGGAGGAAAGGAAGAGACCTACATTTATTCTTCTTGTAGAGGGAAGACCGAATCTCTTGGGCCAAACGTTTCGGGACAACTCCAGTGTACCGCCGCTCATCGAGTCCGGGTGGGACTGGGTGAGCGGCATGCTGGAGACAAACGTGGAAAAACGACAAACCTGTCAAGCCAACGCCATTCCTTGTGAGGTTTTCGGGTGATCTCTCGCGGATATAAAACTTGACAAATAGGATTCTCAGAGTTTCATTATAAATATAGTTTTAATATTGCATATCCGAGACGGATTGTTTATAGTATCATGGAGCTACTAATAGCAGCTCCATGATAGTATGGATACATATTTTTATTTATAAATTATACGCAGTATGTAAAACCTTGTATTAGCCAATGGCTATTGCCCAATCCTCGTTAATATTATTATTATTATTATTATTATTATTATTATTATTATTATTATTATTATTATTTGTATTAGTAGTAGTAATACCAAGTTGATGTGAAAACATCTATGATAAAAGTATATGACCAATAAGTCAAGCCTTGGAGGGAAGGAATGGTCACGTATAATCGCTCAGTCTCAGAGCTGCTGAATGAAATCAGAGAGCTGCCACTGGCACTGTTGTGGCAGCTCTCTCACGACATTACGAGATGCCCTCAGAAGTTGGTCATTAAGATTTCCATATCCATGATGGATACGTGAATATCTTTCACCTTTGTGTCACACTGTGATACCAAGCTGAAAGATGCTTAGTACTCGCAGCAAGTACATTTTATATTTGAAAGCGTAACGGCTTATATATGGAGTGGTACCTGCTGTATGTGGCCACCACTTCAACCAAGGAAAAGTGGTCACATGCAGCAGCTGACCTGTCTCTGCAGGTCAATTTACAAAACTGACTCCCATGTCCAGGCCTCATGGGCACAAAAACCAATGTGGCTCTTCACGGCTGTGCCAGTGCCATAAATGAAGACACTATGAACTGGAAACAACTGTAGACATTTGGTTCGAGGGTACAAGTATCTCTCTCTCTCTCTCTCTCACACACACACACACACACACACATGGGGGCTCCCATGGGAAAAGCCGGAGCCTTAGAGGCGGGGATAGGGTGTGAGAGGGATGGATATAATTTTTTTTTTTTTTTTTTTTTCCCTAGGCCACCTGTGTCACAGAGTGACACAGGACCGCGGCAGACAAGCGGAGAGCCACCGTATTATTATTATTATTATTACACACACACACACACACACACACACACACACATATATATATATATATATATATATATATATATATATATATATATATATATATATATATATATATATAATACATGATATACTTATTTCAATGTACAATAGAATATCGAATTAAGACCTCATTTTTAGTGGTGCATATGGTCCTTTCAAAAGGTTTAATTGTATTCTATCTATCTATCTATCTATCTATCTATCTATCTATCTATCTATCTATCTATCTAATTACGGTTGTTTTCCATTTCGTCTTTCAGGCCAAGTAAAGTTAGCCGTGTATTCTAAGCGGAACGTCATCACTGTGCACGGTAGGTTGATCTAAAAATTAGCCTAGTGTTTGTTAGAACTTAGAGGAGTAAGAACATAGCCCAACTAATCAGTCTTCTTTTCGACTCGGTTATTTTCCATGTTTTACTTTGCGTGCAAGACATTGTTTCCTGTACAGAAGCTATATTCGCATTCACATGTTACATTTCACATTCCTCGTAATTTTTGCTAGAAAAATGTCACATCTAGTTGCTTGTTGTTTCAATCAATGACAGAAAATGAATTTTATTTGCGCTTCTATTGTTTTATGTCAATTAGAAGCAACAAGGGGATTGTAGCATTGTTTCAATGCCCAGAGCTGCAGCCCTGCGCAATCAGCCAATTGTCAATGTAGGAAAAATTCCACAGATTCCACAAGAAGCAATCTAACTTTGAAGTGGCGAACAAGAAGCGAGGGCTATAATGTAATCCGTCCTTGTGAGAACCTTTTTTCACCCCTCCTTGTCAATCGTTTGCATATAATGTAACTTGTGACACAGTAATCCCACTGTACACTGCTTGGTGTTTATTCAGCAGTGTATTCTTTGCACCCGGAAGACCACATTGGCATCAATGCTAAACGCATTTGATACAAACATTTACTTCAATACAATGGCATAAGGATCGTAATCGTTAAGACTTGTTTTCTCCTTTCGCATACTTTCTTCTTGGGGGGGGGGGGTCACCTAAAAGTACATCGAAATATACTAAACTATAGGCTGTCTTGACACAGAGAGACAAGAACAGTATTACAAGACATACACGACAAAACAAACTCCGAATACATACACTATACGAAAAGAAAGAACAAGTAGAAAAAGACTTCATCATACCAATGGATAGACCCAATATACCCGGTATGCACCGTACTATCGATATATATATAAAGTGTAGCATTACGTTACCTGGGGTAAAGGCAGAGGGAGCGAGAGATGAAAAATAGGAGGGGGAGTAGGTAATACAGGAATAATTGCAGGCTTAAACGACAAATCTCCTGTTCTCCGATATGTACTTTTAAACATCAACTTTTTCATTGTTTTGCTGTTCAGAGATATTCTCGTTTCCATGTATTATATAAGCAAAAAGAATATCACAATTTGAACAGCTGAAGAGAGTTTTACAAGTACAAGGTACGGAAATATAGAAATAACAGTTGGCACGAAGCGCGAAAAATAAATGGTCTTCTAGTGCGATGGTACGGCAAATTAAAATGCCCAGTATTCAAGGCAGAAAACCCCTTTACACCCTCCTCCAAGCGCAATTGGACATTTCCTTTCTTGCAGAGCTGCAAATGTAATTAGACGATTACACGCCTTTGAAGTACCATGCTAACCCGTACTTATGTGAGATCAGACGGCAAGACGGATTCTCACTTTCGCTTTAAATAAGAAACTGTGAAGGTGGGCAATGCTGTAATTATGTCTCTGTGAAAATAAAGACCTTTCTTTCTTTCTTTCTTTCTTTCTTTCTTTCTTTCTTTCTTTCTTTCTTTCTTTCTTTCTTTCTTTCTTTCTTTCTTTCTTTCTTTCCCTCCATTCATCCATCCATCTATCTATCTATCTATCTATCTATCTATCTATCTATCTATCTATCTATCTATCTATCTTTCTATCTTTCTATCTATCTATCTATCTATCTATCTATCTATCTACTTTTCTTTGGATTAAATGGAACTTGGACCGCTTAGGTAACACTCTATCGACACAGACTAAAAATATTGCCATATTTAAGATGTAAAACATGAAATTGTTTGGTTAGGAATGGCATATTCCTTGTGTGAACACATATATCCATATGAATGACCGCTTATCCTCGCTGGCAAATTTAGTCAGCCGAGAAAATCGTATCCTGTGCGTGCACGTTTTCCTTCAAATGAGAACTTATCGCACGATCGTGTGATATTTTTTTGCAGTAACTTGGGTTTTTCGTTCTTTTTTTTTGCTGTTTTTTTTTTTTTTTTTGCAGTTACTTGTCATACAATAATTGTCAATTTTTAAACTACCAATACTCGTATCGCTACATTTGTCACTTGGAGTATTTAATGTGTGTATGTATGTATATAAACATATTTCTTTTCGCTAGATTGCCTAATAGTATACAGAGACTAATCTGGGGGCTCTCCCGCACATAAAAAGACGCACGGGAATATATACAATATACACTGGAGGACAGATGACTAAATTCACAGCTTGTACAGAAATACTACAGTTGATGCCAAATAATGGAGACTTAAAATTAGATCGCACACCAAATTAGTAAATATAACGTCTGGATTCTGATATGAATGTCTGCACGGCCTCAAAGATGAATACATTATCAGTTTCTGGCAGATCCTCACTACCTTTCAAGAGAATATTTAATAAAATATCACTAGAGCACTGAACTATTAAAGTCGGATTTACACCTGGGGCGATTAAGTGACACACATTGTTCAGTAGACTGACCCTTTGTACAGTGTACTAGGGGCAGAATAAAAGGTAACGTTACGTATCTTCAGTGGGATGAGAGCATGCACGCGTCGAGGCTGGAAGGATATTGACAATATATTGATGGGCATTTAAAACAGAGAAGTTTAGACGTAGCTTCTTATGACATATGTTTAGAAAACGACTTCCATGTTTAAAGTAGTTAAAGGCTTTTTTGTCAATATTATGACATATAAATTTAATTTAGATTTGTATGTATGTATGTACGTATGTATGCATATATGCATGCATGCATGTATGTATGTATGTGTTACCCATCTCTCAAACTAGCGTTTCCACTCGATCCAATGGTGGGAGATAATGTGTTATGCTTAAGGAACACTCCTCAGAGAACGTGTATACTATGGTGACATTAATGCTGCTGTGCTAATGGAACAAGATAAGAGCTTCATCGCTCATGAATTTATGTTGTAGTAATACAAGCACGACACCTGGGATCAAAGATAAAATCTGTCGGGGATGTGTACGTCAAGGTAAAGTTCTTTTACGTTATGTAATGGCTAAACTTTCAAGACTGGGCTTGCCCGACAACTCCTTTTCATCATCATCATCATCATCATCATGGTTAACAGTTATAGAAGCAGTCTACGGTCATTTTCGTCAGTGTTGTGGTGTTCTTGACATTAATATGTTTATGAGTTCTGTATTTTATCCGTTGATGCCAGAAATGTAAACAACAGTGAGTTGCGAGAATTTAAGTAAATGCAATGGGATCTTCGATTTGCACCATCCCCGGAAAGAGCTTATTTCTATATTAAAACCATTTATTTACGGTTCTGGGTTTTGTTTATCCTTACTCAAATTCTATCTACTATTGTGACTACTTCCCTTTTAAGACCATATTATTTTAGTCCTTTTGAGTGGTCGTAATAGGGAGAGCTCTCTATATGTACTTAAAAGAGAGTAGAAAATAGAATTGTGATAAAATATGGGCAGTTTGTCACGATCTAGTTAAAGCGTGCATTTTTGTGGGATGCTAAAAACAAAACAAACCCACAAAAAACAACAAAAAAAAAAAAAAAAAAAGAAAAAAAAAAAAGAAAAAACCAAGGAAAACAACAGAATAGAACTCCCCCCCCACACAACATTCAATGCGTCATAGCTGACTTTTCAACAGAAGCCATGGTTATTTTGTATTTTACAGAAACAGTTGTATACCAAAATCTGATTTTCAACACTTCCTTGGGAAAGTAAACAAATAAAAGAAAAAAATAGCAGCTTCAATTTGTAAAATTTACAGTGATTTTATTATGAACCCTCAACAACGGAAAGCGAGAAGATCACGATGGTCGATAATAGCTATCACGAACCGGTATTTCAAAAGCTTCAACAACAATTGGCTTCAGATTTTCCCCTTACTTAACATTGATCTATTTTGAACAGATTTTTACTAAATCCTTTGTAATGTATAATATTGTAGCTCCTCATGCACAGGGCATTTTGAGTAATTCTTCAAAGTGACACCAGATAGCACACTAATCAGTAAGCCATGACAAGCACCACATACCTTCATGCTATGCCAGGTAAACTCATAAATTGATAAAGTAGGCCTACAATAAATAAGAAAAATATCATATTTGATGAATTTGGTAGGTTGGGCAGAAGGTTATGGAGAAAGGTAAACGAGATATTTTAATAACAGACAGGTGCTAGATTATCTTGGATAACTCAGTGACTAAAGACAGCTCAAGACCGTCGGCTCTACAAAGATTGCACATATTTTCAATGGGAGACATATCATGTTTAAAACGTACCTTTTTGTGCTTTATATGCTAATACTTCATTGTAATAATGATCTGAAAAGCTGTTTTAGACTAGCTGGTACATTGATGGCACATATTATATGTATGTTCAGAACAGGCAAATAAACGCAGGTACCTTGTGATATGTTGTTGCATTTTATTATATCAAAATAAACTTGGCATGGTAAAATATCAGTTACTATTTTCCAGGATATAGTGACTTTGGGTTGAGGAGGGGGGGGTGGGGGGTGGGGTAATCCAAATTCAGTTTTTTTTTGGGGGGGGGTGGGGGGTGGGGTGGAGGGCGATTTTAGATTTTCTTTTTACACGATACCCTAGAACATTGACTGACAGACGTGCGCCGAAGAAATATGAGGACTTCGGCGCACTTTTCATCAGTACCCAGGTTGCTGATACCTGCAAGTAGAGACACCTGGGGATAAAAAACCTGGACTCGCCTTATTGGCCATTGGTTGCTAACAGGGAATAGTGTATTGTGAAAACATAGCCCCTGAACCAGTGCAGTCACATACGAGAACATCCCTCATTCTCACACCAAAATAATTTTGTACAATGCTTATTTTAGGTGTGCCTTCTGCCAGATAACGTCAAGAGATTGCGGTTCAGAACAGATGTATACCCAATTAACAACAATCCTATATTTGACGAAAAGTTTGCGTTGTGAGTTTATTAAAGTTTCTAACTTTCTATTCAACATCGGGCAAAGTCGCGAAATGTAGATGGGAGAACAAAGCTTTTTACCGTACGAATTTGTTCTCATATGCAAGATTTACAGAAATGATACACTATTGGCAGATATTATTTTAAAATTCAGGATTTCAAGACTTCTAACACAAAATACGCAAAGCGAAAACGAATGACTGATAAAAACTCGCCAGAAAATACTGAAAATTCTTCCGGTTGACTCTTTTTCGTGCAGAATATATGTTCTTGTAATTTGACTGCAGTTATGATGCCTCTTAGTTTTAGAATTGATACATGTTTGACCAACTCAGCCGCAGTACAAAATACAGCTCCGGAAGTGGTCTGATTATCAGTCATAGATTAAAGTGAAATAAAAAGTAAAGTCTGGATTTTGGTTTGTAGTCAGATTACTTTTTCACAAAATGTTGATGTGACGATTTTAAGCTGATGTTACTACTGGTGCCGTTGCAGTGAAATAGATTTTGACGACTGCTACAAGAGACTTTCTGTGTCCGTCTGGAGCAGGAACACCGCCACCTGGTGAGTATATCTTTCACAAGGCTGAAGAATCTTCGAACTTGGAATTTTTTAGTGTTCTCTTGAAATGAAGGCTACCACTACTTGGCATAATCACATCGTGATCATACTGTTCGGATACCGATCAGTATAAATATGCGACTGAAAAAAGCTGGATTTGAAAGTTGATGCTAATGTCCGAACTGGGATCTATAGCATCACTGACTATTTTTATCGCCCGCACTGACTTTTGAGTCTTTGTCGAATTCGTGTTTTCAAACCTACTGGACCTCAGAGTGACCCTGAATTACAATACAATAATAATATTGATAATGATAATTATGTATGTATGTATGTATGTATGTATGTATGTATGTATGTATGTATGTATGTATGTATGTATGTATGTGTGTATATATGCATATTACATACACACACACGCTGGCGGGTTCGTGCACGTATGAGTAGCGTCTTTCTTCAATCATTTTTCTCCCTGTTGTTTATTTTACTTCCTTGCGAACGCTCTGTTTCCCTCGCTTCATGTGTACCTGTCTCTTTCTTTCTTTCTTTCTTTCTTTCTTTCTTTCTTTCTTTCTTTCTTTCTTTCTTTCTTTCTTTCTTTCTTTCTTTCTTTCTTTCTTTCTTTCTCCCTTATAGTTGGTGTGTTCTTTCCTCAGCTATTTGCTTGTCGTGATTTCACGTTGATGTTTTGCAGCAGCAGTGAGTTATTGGGTTGCACCTCCTTCAGCATCAGCAACATTCAAAGCGGGACCAACGTACGTATCCACATGGATCATATATGGCTCATGAAGTTGTTTTTACTCTTGCAAATGTAGAGATAGAAATAATGTTTGTTTCGTTGAATATTGGGCGATCTTCGTACTGTTATATTCAAGGTCTTCTCATGTTCACAGTAACAACGCGCTAAACTCTACCGTTTCGTCTATTATTATTATTATTATTATTATTATTATTATTATTATTATTATTATTATTATTATTATTATTATTATTATTATTCAGAGCGAGTTAAATAAATATATGCCAATCAAACAGGGCCAAAAAATATATTGCATGTCTTGTTTCGCCACATGAATGTCACTTGTCAACTTCAGTTTATATTCACTTTGCTTGTTCTCCAGTTATTTTGCGTTATGATATGTATGAACCTTTTCCGTTTAAATTAAAACTGAATCAACAGCTTGCCCGGGCGTGGAATGGATCCTAATCACCCGACCTACGCCAAGAAAAGCTGTTTATCATAACATGTTATGTTGATAGGTTTCATCTCAGTAAAATTGTCAGGCAATATTGTTTTTCATTACTGTTGAAGTTAGTCGAATACACTGAAGCAGATGGCATTTGATCACTAGCTCGCTTTTGGCCGATTTTGCGAGATATTGTTAAAAGCATTTCATTGGCTAATAGGCCACAATCATTTTCTCATATCAAATCATAAGTGAAGTATAGTGAAAAATGCTTTTATGCTGGACTGGTTACTGCTTTCAGACGGTGAGCGGCTGGTACTACCTCTTGGCGGAGGAGGTTGGAACTAAGAAACACCTGCAGGCGCCAGGTGGTCCCACGGTCGTCATGGACAAAGGTACTTTATATTTAAAGACCGGCACACTTTCAGTGACTGGGTGTAAAGTAACGACAGTCAATCTTCTCATACACATGTAAAATAGTTAAATATATAGGTAAATTAATGGCCGATGACTAACAAAGCTGCATGGTCATAGGAACTCTGTAAAATCAGATTCTGCTCATGACAACGGCGAGTACGCTTGACCGGCAAAGTCAACGACGATCACGGCAGGGAAAAAAGGGTAATCCTCTGGCAAGTGTTGTGAACTGTAATTTAGAAATTGTTGATATCGGACAGACAGCGGACGCTTATGTTCTAATATTGTATTTTCCTAACAGATCTAATGCCCATGTGTCAGCATGCAATATTTTTCGCATGAGAAAATACTAGGAAATTTTATCGTTGTACTTGTTGTCTCCTCTGTGTTATCCGTATAATGCTATTAACTAAAGAAGAGCTCTGGGCAAATTGGATGAAGGTAAGCTTTCACCAAGTCCCTTGCCAAACTCCTCTTTACACGCTACCTACGTTTTAAGCAGACTGAAAAAGGTATACCTTTTATACGTATTGTCACTTTTGTTTTCAATGTTTTCAAAGCGTTGGCATTCTGTTATTGTCATTATTAATATACAGTTGCAAGGAATAATAAAAGAACATTGGTGACGGGCCATGCGTGTGAGACTGACGGCTAAAAGTATTTATTGGCAGCTCTAATCTACATACTTGCAGACAGCCTTTATAAGGCTCCCATCATCACAGAGAGCCATGGCATTAAAAGTACCCATGTTCAACCCATAATTCTGGATTCCAACCAAAATCTTTGCCGTACCAGCTGACCCGTGCAATGACGAAAAGTATTTGTGCGACAATATGGTATTACATTGGTTACCTTATGTGTTTGTACCTGTAGAAGCATGAAAAAAACAAAAAAACAAAAAAAAAAACAAAAAACAAAAAAAAAAAACAAAACAAAACAAAACAAAACAAAAAAAAAAAAAACAAAACAAAAAACCAAAAACAAAAATAAACAAAAAAAAAAAAAAAAAAAAAAACAAACAAATAAACGAAAAAACAAACAAACAAAAACATAAAAAACCCACACACGTACCACTAATTTATCTCAAGAAAGCTGTTAAATCATAGATATGTCTCTTATCTTCTGTAGACAAGATAATAATGATCCACCACTCTGTCATAGAAAGTTGACGGCAGTCCTTCTCGCTCTGAGTCTTTCACAATCAGACAAGACTGTGTTCTTCAGGGACCGAACTTAAACCCATATTTCCCAATTTCACCCCAAACCTAACCATAACAGTTTCGGTGTATTGCTTCAAATTGAAAAGTACAGTGTGACAATTTAGCATTGCATAAGACACGTCAGCTTTTGTTCTTATTGAAAAACTTTTAATCATGTAATGAACATGCGCTCAACGTGTCTTATTTGACCATAGGTTATTCTTTCATTTTCCCTGACCAATATATTTCAACTCCTTGTGCGGTTGACTCTAAGCAGTTGACTTAAAACGGTTGATTCTAAGCTGTTGAATATAAGCCATTGACTAAGCGGTCGACTTTTGGAGGGGGCACTGTTGGGACAAGGACCAGTAATTACTAAGCTTTGAAGTCATCACAAACATAACTACATCAGACAGGTCAGTGAAGATGGGTATAGTATATACAGCTTGACATCATCTAGACAAAATTGTGTAAGTGGTGACTGATGTGGCAGGATTTATGTGGTGCTCCTGCTGTCGGTCTCTTGTAATTGTTATCATGTAATACCACCAGACAAAATATTCCGATGTATGAAGAAAAATAACAGATGCCAGCTGTCCCTCATTATCAGGGACAATCTCTGGAATCAGCTCAGAATTTGACCAATTTACGGTATGTGCTTGAGTATTTGCGTCTATATTGGTTTAAACATATTTTATTTCAAAAAATAATTTGGGAAAAGGGCGATGCCTATATTAATCCCTCTCGTGTTATAAAAATAAAAAAAAATGTTAACAAGTCTGAATATTTGAATCAAGTGCAACTACGCTAGATATGTAGACAAGTAAATGTATATATATAAGAAAAGAGGAAAAAAAAGGAAAAGCAAAGACTAAGAGACACAGGACGGTACAATGACGCAGACACAACACTTAGAAGGTACACACACACGATATTTACGGGACAGATAGGGTACTTCCAGCTGTTTTTCGGTGAGAAAAATATGTGTATACGTGTACTGGTTCGCGCACATATACCATAATACAGATAGACACATGTACATCTGTATGTAGGTATATATATATATATATATATATATATATATATATATATATATATATATATATATATATATATATATACATGTGCATATGTACACAGATACATATGCAAACAAAGATAATGATAATGTCTTTTATGAATGTAATGTAATTTAATTACGGAGGTTTAAATCTGCCTGACAGGAGGATAAAATTTTGTACCGATTCAAAGATAATTTTGTTGTTTGCTTTTGAACAACTTTTGCTTCCATATAGTAAGGTATTTAAAGTAAAATGAGCCACATCATCCCCATGCTCTATTTCAGGGTACTACACTTGAAGATGTAAAACAATACAAACATTTGGGTCTCATTTTTAGTGCAGATTTGTTATGGTCACCTCATATAAATTATGTTGTCTGCAAAGCATGGGAATAAATTGGAATAATGATTTTTTTGCAACATAAGCTCAGTAGACGCACATAAGAATTTATTTATTTTACCTACATTAGGCCTATTTTAGAGTATGGTGATGTTGTGTGGGGAGGGTGCACAAAATTTGATGCAGACCTTCTAGAAGATGAACGTTCAACTGGATGCAGCCCGCGCAGTGACGGGCGCGTCTTGTCGAACAAGTCATGCATTCCTGTCAAACAAAACTGGATGGGAGAATTCCATTGCGAATCGTTGCGGTAAAAAAAGAATTATTCATATTTAAGTTTTGTACGGAAACCTGGCTTATGTTCTGTCTTGATTTGATTCCGGAAAATGTATCCAACAGAAATGCATATAACGTGAGATCAAGACAGAACATAAGCCAGGTTCGTACAAAAACTAATACTTATAATAATTCTTTTTTACCCGCAACGATTCGCCAATGGAACTTACTCCCATCCAGTGTTCGAAATTCCGAAGATATAGATACTTTTAAGCGTAAATTGGATAAAGGGAAACCAAAGACAAATGAGTTGTTTTACATTGGTAATAGGGAAGCCAATATTTTACATGCAGAAATTAGGATGGGCTCCAGCCAGTTGCACCACGATATGCATAAAGTTGGTATAGTAACTTCTCCTGCTTGCTCTTGTGGTGCCGAAATAGAAAATTCATTTCATTACTTTTTTTGAGTGTATCAAACACACGACTGAGCGGAATGTATTGCACCAAAATATCATAGTATTGGCTCCTTTCACGCTACAAAACTGTTATGTTTGGAAATCCAAGTGTTCAAAGGCAGTAAACAAAATTATTTTTGACAGTACCCACACATATATCTTAAATTCTGGCAGATTCAACTGAGGCCCGTACGTTTTTCACCCAGGTTGACGAACAAGCTTTGCTTGTGACTCCTGGTGGTTCACGTGCGGGCCGGTACTATTCATTTCATTTCATTTTTTTTCCGCGAAGCAGTATTCATGTGAACAGTGTTGGCTGGCCTCGACAGTATTATATTCTGATAATGCATGCTTCTGTCTGTCCTGTAACTGTGATGTCTGATCTTTTTGTATGTATGTCCTTGTCGATGTTTCGTCAATGTGGTGTCCTGTGGCCCGTCTTTACCTTTTGTACAGCATTTGTATTGTCTTTTATTTCTTTTTTTTTCTCGAGAGGGATTTATATAGGCAGAGCCTGTTTCCCGATCGCTTTTTTGAATAAAATATGTTTAAAACAAAGGAGCCAGGGGTATGACTAATGACTGTAGAGAATTCCTATGTACGGTGGTATTCGGACATTCATTTATGCTTCTATATTATTTTGTGTCCCTGGTCTTCACAACTTTTCTCTGAAATGGCACTTTGAATGTTGGCATCCCTGAAATAAAGTAAAAACAGGGTCGATTTTTTCAGATATATTAACAATAGTCAGCTGAGGTCATAGATAGTTGGGTTTCTGTTGCCCGTCCTTTCACACTAATGTTTAATTTAAACGTATTTATTTAAACTGGATAACTATTAGTACATAAAATACTAAATTACGGGCTCTCCAGACAACGTATTTATCTAAACTGGATAACCTACTAGTACATAAAATACTAAATTACAGGCTCTCCAGACAATGCTTCCGTCTTGTCCTAAACCATTGGCCAGATTTTCTTGAGACTTGGCACTCATATACTTTGGATGAGTGTCTGCCAAATTTGTAGACATCAAATTTTACCTACACTCCTTGGCCAATGACTTGTGAATTGCAATACAAACACTTCTGGGTTATCCTTGACCAGGGTGGATCTTACTTTTGGTTGAAATTTCAAGGTCAGTTGAGGACGGACTGTTTACCCTACCCTCTTGTTTCAACGTGTTCCGTATTTACGAAACATTTAAATCCTCGCCTAACTCTTCTTATGCGTCAATATACATTACGCTGCTTATAACATTTAGTTTGTAGCTACACAGTCATTTGCCAGATTTTCAGTCCAAAATTCATTCAATTGAAACCTGCCACACACATGTCAAATGAATGGCATTTCCCATTTTTATTTTATTCTTTTATATATGATTATTCAGGCAGGAGAAGAAGTAGACCCGCATTAAAAAATGACATCGTCTGGACACCACATCCTGTCACGGTAAGAAATACTGTTCCTTTTTGTGCTCATGTACCTGTTTTGCATGATCTTAGTTAAATTTGGTAGGCTAAGATTTTAATTGAGAGAGAGAGAGAGAGAGAGAGAGAGAGAGAGAGAGAGAGAGAGAGAGAGAGAGAGAGAGAGAGAGAGAGAGAGAGAGAGAGAGAGAGAGAGAGAGAGAGAGAGAGAGAGAGAGAGAGAGAGAGAGAGAGAGAGAGAGAGAGAGAGAGAGAGAGATACTTGTACCCTCGAACCAAATGTCTACAGTTGTTTCCAGTTCATAGTGTCTTCATTGAAAAATGAAGGTCACGAGGGAGGTCGTGCATGCTTTACGGGCCAAACGGGTCAGTAAAGATCGATAATTTCATAATTCTTGTGTCCTTTCTCTGTCCAGAGGTCCCACCAAACTACATCTAGCATTTTCATATTTTCACTGACATCACCCGGAAAGCCCACAACCTGGCATGTCTCTAGGTAGCATTTATCCCGGTGAGCTCCGAGCGCCTTTATTGGCCTTGACTGTCCGCCGGAGAAGTTTTTAACACTGAAGCTTCTGAGACAACATTTCCACGGAAGGTAAAGCTTCCCGGAAGGACAATCATGAAACTGCCTGTTTCGAATGAAAACATAAATGCCAGAAGTTGCTTATCAAATCATATTGAAAGAGGCGTTAGCCTGGAGTATTTTAAGGCAAACCTCATAAAAGGCTTGAATTTCCCTCGTGGGGCTGCATCACCTTTTGCCCTGTTTGACTTTAAAAACTATTTTAAGATATACATAAGGGTGTCTCCCCCGTAATGGCTCGTTTCTAACGTTGACCGGTCGACCTTCATCTTCAATGCGTCAGGGACAATGGATTATCCATTCACGTAGATCATTAAAACTAATGTTTCCCATGTACATGTACTAAGTGGACACGTGTGTGGGTGTGTCCCAATAAACTGCACAGGGAAATCGTGCCTTTTTTCTACGTCGTGTATCGCGACAACCTAACACATCTTGGATCAAATATGCGTATACTGATGGGCATGTATTCTTACCTCCTCAGACCAGAAATTGATATTCATAAGCAAAGCGTCAAAATTTTGACTTTAACCCTGTACCTTACAAGAATAATTTTCATTTGTATGTACACTTTAATCCAATATTTACCTGACTATGGTACATGCTGATACATCGGGCGTAGTTTTTCAATGGTAGTATTTGTTTGTCGACCTTTAGAAATATCCTGAAGCTCATTGGTATTATTTTAAATCTCGTTGCAGTGAGATAAAATCTGGTTTGAACGACGTTTAGCCTGTTTTAACAACATAACAATCTTCATATTTTCATTTTTAATGCCAGTTGATGTTTTATATCATAGATTCATAGGTTACTTCTGATTCCCCCTCCCCCCCCCCCCTCTTTGCTTTTCGACCTTTAAGAATATCCTGAAGCTGACTGGTATTATTTTAAATCTCGTTAAAGTGAGATAAAATGTTTTTACAACATAATAATCTTCATATTTCCTCTCTTTATGCCATGTTGTGTTTTATGCCATAGATTCATATATGTAGGTCACGTCTTACTCCAACCTCATCCCCCCAAAAGTAAATAAATAAACAAATGAATGAATAACGTAGAAATAAATGACTCCCGTTCATACCTACCCGCTCCAAATTAATTGAATAAATAAATACATAAATAAATGAATGAATAGATAGATAGATAGATAGATGGATGGATGGATGGATGGATGGATGGATGGATGGATAGATAGATAGATAGATAGATAGATAGATAGATAAATAAATAAATAAATAAATAAATAAATAAATAAATAAATAAATAAATAAATAAATAAATAAATAAATAAGATAAAACAAACATTGAGAGATCTGTTTAGTTCAAAGGCTTAACCTGGTATGCTCGGTCGTGTCAGCTTTTTGTTCCCTCTCTGTCCAAATTCCTTCTTTTTATCAAATCGACTTCCATTTGCATCTTTATCAAAATTTTGCAATTTGCAGTAATTGCAGCTTTCTCAAAGACGGCACTTTTGCCATCATGTAAAGTCATGGCGGCCTTGGTAGAGCAGTCGCATTTATAGTTCTTGTCTGCGGTAGACAGAATGAAAGGAAATGGGGATAATGGACGCTTCTCTTTAAATACTCTCAGGTTACACTAGATAAGTGCAGTGGTGAAGGCTATGGGTTCAGTATGACTGGCTGCAGCCCAGTGGTCATCAGCAAAGTCAAAGCGGGTAAGTAGAGTTCATAAGGCAGAGTCAAAGCGGGTAAGTAGAGTTCATAAGGCAGAGTCAAAGCGGGTAAGTAGAGTTCATAAGGCCGTGTCTGAACACGTATCGTTTTGGAGACGCTCGCGGATGCTTTGATGATAAAAAACGTGTACGTGTTTCTGTCGAAATTGTGTCTCGGCCAAGTGTCCTTTTATATCGAAATTCTGTCTTGACCAAGTGTCCTTTGTTTCGATCGATCTTCAATCTTCGGTATTTGTCACATACCTCTATTTGACCGAGTTCTGTCTCCTGACTTGCCTCCTAAGCAGACTTTCTTGGGGCGATACACTATGTTGGCCCCCAGCGAAAGTCTGCCCGGCCGTGTCGCAATACCATTTCAAGAGACAATTACCAGATCTGGCGATAACGTTGTCAGGCGCCGCTGGGCCAATGAATTGTACTTCGCTTATCGTGAAAGTTGCCTTCTGCATTATTAATGAGCTGTGCGTCGTCCAATCAGATGCGAGCAACACGTCACTTCCCACACAGCAGTCAAAATAACTCCACGAGGTCGAGGACCCATGGGAGTAATCCAATTGACACCTTCTCAAACGTGGTTTACCTGCTTGTGTATCTGTGACTTACTGGAGTAAAAGATGTCAGAGTGGAACAGGGTGCTGTGTATTGCGATCGGGAAATGTTCCCGTCGTCACCTTCACCCAGAATACAAGACGACAAGTTCTTGCTGATGAGATTTCATTAGACTTACGAGCAGGCAAACTAAGATTACTACAGGTTTGGCTGGTATAGGCATTTTCCGTTTCACCAGGTCAGGTATTAGTTGGAATATTCGGCTTTTTCCACTGCCTATTGGTAAAATTACAAAAGTGTCTTTCTTCTCAACAATAACATTAAATAATGCTTGCTCCTGGTGTTTGGTCGCCTGATAATTTACTCCCATCTCTTGCCAACAATCCTCAAGAACTTCCCGGAATTTTTTCTCATCCATTTTTTTCTTTTTTCCCGTGACACTGACGCTGTTCGTAGGCAGCTAATTTAGTAATTAACGTTACAACTGGGCTGAGTGCGTAACACAGTTGCCGTACATGGCAGAACAGTAGCTGGATCAGGGGTCACATTAAGCTTGCGTCCTGCGTCATAGACGCTAAAAATAAAGAAATGACGCCTGGAAATTAATAAAACATTGTCATTTTGCGTCTCTGTGGACGTGCGCACAAAAACGCGATGCATTTTTGAAAGATGCAACTGCAAAAATTACCCCAAGCGGTCACGGTGTTTTGTATCGACCATTATCAATCTCGTGATTATTTATTATACTGATGGAATCCTCTGATGTTCGTCTTTCTATGTAACAAGCTCTGTTATTTGCTAAAAAAAATATTCGTGGGGTATCCCTCCAAAAATTTGCCAGAATGGGAATGGATGGACGTCACTTCACCTCATTATAAATGCTGAGAGCACGTCCAGGCTCCTCATTGGGTGGATTTGATCACGTGCCGCTCACTGTCCAATCAAATTCGTTGTTCCCCATGTGCTTGTCTCATGTCGGCAATGTTGGGAAGGTACAAGTCGTATCACGCAAAGATTATTAGACTAAGATGTTAAATTTTCAAATTACATTTTCACCAAGAAGAGTTCCATCGAAAAAATCTAGACCCAGGTAAAGGCACGAGTGAAAATTCATTACGGACGGCAAGGAAAATACGCGATTAGTCATCGCAAGGTTACACGTGGACGAAGCGAAATTTTGCATTAGCCGGCCCAACAGCGTGACACGATGTTGTTCATCACTGTCTCCGTTGGTTCACGTGGTTATTGGTGTTTTTGAAACAAAATTTGGTTGTTTTGATTTCATTGAAATGTTTGAATGGAACAAATCTGTAGGAATTTTAAAAAATTATGATCGAAGGCCGGAAAAATGTGTAGCAGAAAACCATGCCTGGGTGCATGCCCGTGACAGGCTGTGTACACTCGCTTGTGGGTTGCACGGCTTGTGGGCCTGCCGTGTTGCTTGGTGAATTAATTGACCGCAATTAAGATCAGACTGTTAACACCGCCTACGGTATCAAATTTTTCAGGTATATTGAAATAGAAAGTGCACAGAAATATAAATCATATAATTTCTGACAATTTCGTCACGTTCGCTGGGGGGTAGTAGACCGCCAAGAACGGATGTCTAGCAGGCAATCTCCTGACCATTTTGATCACATTGTGAATACAGTTCTTATTATTTTCCATTTTGTGTGCTAGCAGGATATAATGGATGATAAACAATAGTATATTCTGCCGCAGTCACTGAACTGTTATCAATATGCATGGGCCCTACCCATATTGGGAAATTCGTTTTTATTTCCCCAATATATTCAATTGTATGTTTTGCATTCCCACAAGTCTGATGCACGTTTTGGTCATTCTTTGCAGCGTATGTGCACAGTTGTATACGACTTTTCATTTGTGTGTTGTTCATAATTTTGTAACATCAACTGCACAACGTATATGTTGCTTACATAACCCGACTACTGAGGGATATTCTGCAGTAAACATGTATGCAACTACATAGGGAGAGTGTGCATTGGCTACAAAAACGTGTTACTTTTAAAGAGGAACCACAAGAAAGAAAAAGGGTAATTTATTCAAAGTATCTTTATTGCACCTGCAATTCCATCATGACTCGCTTTTTTAGCAATGCTAATTTGCCCATGATTAAAATCAAGCCATGCCCGGCTAAATTACGCCCCTCCTCCTGTGCGTAGGGATCAAGTAGATTGAAAACAAACAAGCCTAGGCCTTCTCATAATTCTTACAAGGCAGGGTATCATAATTTATTAAGGGGAAAGTGTGCTGCAGGTCAAAAATAGGCCTGGATCGAAAAAAAAAATCACACCTGGTCTAGGAGTTTAAATTCAGCCGTAAGTTAGGCCTATCGGCAAGACTGTTGCGATGTAACCGCTTCATTTATTTCGCCATTTCTGGATTTATTCCGCGCTTTTTCATGAAAAAGCTGTGATTTGCAAGTGTCATTTATGCCAACATATAGGTTCAGACATCAAAAAGAAAGTGTCATGATGGATAAGGTTTGATAGCGGTTGTTCACATTGGGCCCCTCATTGCGTCTGGATCATGTTATTAGTCAGTAGTTCTCATATTGTCCCAGTTACAGGTCCGAGGTCAGCCAGAACCTGCAGCTGGCCCAATATGAAAACTACTGATTAATGATAATTTTAGTAATTGACTATGGATAATAGCTAGTGTCAGTGAGCTCTTACCATAAACACATATCAATATAGGATATAACAGAACGGTAAATTATCCAATCAGAAGAGTACTCAGTATTTACCCAACGAAGTTGATTTTCTTCGTCGCCTCCTACTGCGAATGCGCATGTGGGCGCATTCATTGCATTTTCTATGCATCTTGGGAAATTTTCGCAGATTTATTTACACCAAAGTTTCAAACTTACTGGCCTTTATGGATTTTATGTCAATAATTCTAAACTGTTCAGAAAACGTTGTCCATAGGGTATAAAAAAGAATTACCATTCAGCAACTTACATCGTTAACACCTCGATGGAACGTGGACCTGGTAAACACGCTTAAAGGGCTGGAAATGGGTTTCCACGGAATAGAAAACTTGACAGGTGTGAGGGCAACGTAAATCAACATTCCAAAGTATGTAGTATTGTTGCGCATGTTGCGCCTCACCTAGTAATATCTGCACACTGTGCAGTCACAAGATCGCTTCTCAGGGCCTTGCAGATCAGATTTGGTGTTGTCGCACGAGAATCCAACAATCACTCCCCGTCCGTACGACATATCCGCCAGAGTATACGGCACTATAGTTCAATGGCGATATGAGGATATGGGGACAATACGTAAATTTGTGAAACAGTGTCTAACAAAAAGAAAGGCTATACGGCAGGTAATTTCGTTCAGCTCTTCAGGATACTACGGCCTCGCCCCTCTAGACTGGTTTAGTAAATGGCCGCTAGAGGGACCTAACGACCAGGTGCCATCTGGCTGATCCACCGATGTTATTATCGATACTTTATTGTAATGCTGACGCTCCATCTTAGGTTATGTTAAACACATTAAGACCACACATCACATTAACGTTAAATGGCTAAAATGTTTGACCAGAGACCTGAACTTATTAGCTCCATTTCTCGGTCCCCTGTTGTGTGCAGTTGCCACTCGTTTGAATTCCTCCATCATGGCTTTGCAAAGATGCTTCCCGGGAATGTGGTGTCACTGGTATTGGCCGAGTCGTGTGGTACCCAAACTCTATGTTAACGTATTAAACCCGTGTTACGATTGTGAGTTTATTAGAATGTGGAAACCAGCATAAGTTAACTCGTTTTTTCATATTGACCGAATTTTATCTCGTATTGACCGAGTTGACAACATCATACGACACAGGCCAAAAATAGCGTATTTATGCTATATTGTTCATAGTCAATTGATAATAGGCCCTATAATCCGTGTCTGACCTCAGGAAGGCACGGACTGTTTGGTTTGCACTGCCGACCCGGACGGGTGGTACGTCAACAAATGTGATCAAACCCCTAAATTTCTGCCGCGGCAGGGTGGCACAATGTCTCTCTAATATCGCTTGGCAGAGTTCTTGATGGAATGATATTGCTGTTTTACATAACGGTAAGGTAATGGCCGATGTAGATGCCCCGCAGTTTGAGACCACATGGTCTGCTGTATGTGACCACTTTTGCCTGGCCAAAGGAGTGGCCTTATATGGCAGGTATAGGCCTAACCTACTTCTGTAATAATCATGTGTATTGATCATACATACAGTTTTATGAGAGAAACATCGTGTAATGTGATGTCCACTTGCCTCTATAAATACATTAAGACAAGTACCTAGCAGGATGTTATGTTTTTTTGTTTCTTTTTTATGTTACAGGGTCACCGGCCGATGTATCAGGCCTACAAAAATATGATCGTATCGTGGCTGTCAACGGGGTCAGTGTATCGGGGCTAGCGTCACACAGCATCGCCAAGATCGTGAGGTGAGATCTGTGGTCCCACATATTGTGCAATTTCTAGCTCAGCTGATTGTATAGGACAGGCCAAAGTGTTTCCCCGTTTTACAGGTTGCTGTGATTGTTTCTATAATTTGCGGAGCACTAAAAACATGTCAAACAGTAAGCATGGTAAGCATGGTTGTCTTATAGTGTTGGATTTATTCTTTTGGTAAGTTACTGCAAAGTTTTTTCATTAACTTCACACATCCGTTTATTTAACATTTAGATCAGCCGAGTTGCCGGTCAGCCTATTCTTAAACAATCCGTGTTTGAGAATTCTGTTGTAGGATATCCTTGCTTTTTCATGAGGATACTCCCTGTGAGGATCTGTAGGGTCACATGTTGGTCACTGGGTCGGTAGTGCACCGTTTCCCCATTTTTCATGAATTTTTGTGTGTTGAAGCTATTTTGACGTCCTTGAAAGGCTTTACAAAATTTATAAAACACCGACATGTCCATATTTTGGACTTATTTTCAAGAAAAGTTTACGTGCTGGGAGTGCAACATGACTTAGTCTCCACCACATTTGTTTGCTGGGTGGCCCTTCTATGATTTCCTGAATTTTATATAATTTTCAAAAATAAGCGATTGGCCAGGCCACACATTAGCCTGGTCACTATACAAAAACCAGTGCATATGCATTATTTGTACTATTTGCCAAAATCTTTGACAAGATCCACTTCAGACATAGTTATGGTTGGCAGGTACCCCACATAAATCTCGACCAAAGTTGTCGAAATGGTCATGCTCCAGTGTCTTTTGGATTGAATTAATGAGCGTCTCTCTTCATTTACGGGCAAAAATCTCCCAACATTTTTCTCTGAAGTCACAGACTAATTAATTGCTTTGAATTTCATTTGGACACTTCTAGACACCTTTCGACCTTAATGTACTGTCTTAAAGAGATGATGATGTGAGTTTTAATATTTTTTGAAAATGAATTTTGTTTCCTTGCTTAAGTTTTGACCTTTCCTACACGGCAGGCTGGATTCTCTTCCAATTTTTACTGAAACCGTACTTTGAATCAATCTCCACCAAAAGGGTCACTATGTGGTGATGCTGTCATCCCAGATCTTCAACAAATTTTGCAAATCTCAAATGGCGGATTCCATAGGATATACTAACTTGGTTGCTACAAAGATAACAGTGTACAAACATGTATTTTTGTGTAACGTAGAAACTATTTTAATTAGGACTTTCGGATCTGGCGTGATGATTGTTGTGTGATATGAAGACGTTCTTTTCTTTTCTTTAGTTCGAGTTGCCAGCCATTGCAAATAGAGTCAACTAAACACAGAAATGTCACTATCCTCTTGTTTATGTTCATTTTGGAGAAAGTATCTAGAATAGCTAGCTGCATGTGCGAAACCACTGAGGAATACCTCGAATTACACTGACATATCTGGGACTATCCCTCTTTTAAAGTGCTAAAAAGGGCGAACCTCCTCAAATTTCCAAGGTTTTAGGACAATTTACTTGTTATTGAATTTGGATGGTAGAGTCAGAGTCCGAATACTTTTACTTGTCTTTTACAGCAATAAGTAATACATAACACACAGTCTTAATGTAACCAAATCTGAAGCCCACTTTCAGTTGCAATCGCTGTGTAGAAAGACATGATAATGTCAGGAAGACACCAGCTAAGGACAATATATCCACTATCAGTAGGGCAAGCTAGAAGAGGGAAGAGAATAAGTTTACAACATCTTGCTAAGAAATTCTGAAAATTGAAACTCAAAATTGAGGTGACAGTCAATAATTGGCAGTATGAAATTTGTTTTAACTACGAAAATGCTTTCAGCTGTTACATGCAAAACAATTTGGCACTATACAAACATCAGATTATATATATATATATATATATATATATGTATATATATATATGTAAATATATATACTAATATATATATATATATATATATTAGTATATAAAGGTCAGAAGGCAGTTCTAATTTTTGAAGAAGGTCACAAGTTTGGAACTGTGTTCTTTGTTTTGCACAGGATGACAGAGTTGATGACCACGCATTATTTAATCCAGTCACGGCCATCGGATGATCGCTTGAGCAAGTCCATTATTTTGGTGATAACCTGAGAACAATTTCAGATTCAATTTTGACACTGCACATGATAAAGGTCCTTTTTATAAATTAGGCTTATGTTGCGTGTGGGTTACCATAAACGCGAAAATTGATCTCATTCCATCTCCTTGGAGAACTCGGTGACATTTTTAATGTCGGGCAATGTTCAAATGAAATAAAAGATGCTTTACTTGTAAATCATATGAGATTAATGTTAGTATGATTCAAACTCAACGATCTGCAAAATGTGAAATATACGGGAGTTCAGCTAATCACTTTAAAAAAGGAAAGATCGATGATATTTTGAATGTGTCTGGCACCGAGGATTACTGTTCAAATTACGCCAACCGGGATTTTGTGATGAACTGATAGATTTAGTTGAAAATCAATTTATCTAATGCATGTAGGTATATCAGTCACCACACAAGGACAGTGTTCCACGTGGTTGCGAACCGAGGCGGGGGTATCTCAGCGACCAATTTTTGGTCCTCTCTTCTTGGTTTATGTCAACGAGATCATTTCAGATATAACTTTATTTGCGGACGACGCTAGCTTTTCAGAAATCCACCAGAGTATAGCATAAGGTTGAATACAAATCTCAATACTCCAGGTATGTTGAGGCGTACGTGAAGAGTAACCTTTGGTGGATTAAAACTCTGTCGGTCAGCTTCTGTTCCAAACGTACCGAAGTAAAGCATGATCCGTTGTATCGGAACGGTGTGGAAATACCAGAAAGGACTAGTAATACTCAACCTGAAATCACTCTTAGCTCTGATCTGTCTTGGTGAGAAATATTATTAGTATCGCCAATAAAACCGGGAAGTGAATTGCTGCGGTAGGTGATTTAAATTGTAAGTTGTCTCGAAAGGCCTTGTCAAGATTTGACACTACTATGATCAGACCGATACTGGAGTATGGTTTTATTGTTCGACTGTGAACTAAATTTATCTAACCCTTTAAAAATATCCAATACCAGGCAACAATAATTTGCACTGGAGCAAAAGGTCACATAAACCACTATAGGCGGCTCTTAGAACTAGGATGGGAGACGTTGAAAATTAGGCAACTGTACTTGAAACTCATTTTATTTTACAAGATGGCAAATTACCAAGTACCTGCATACCTTGATCCTACCCACAGAAATAAGGGAAACTACCACAATATTATACAATTATGGACTTTTGCTGAGATCACTGGTTAGTTTTATGGACCTGAAAGAAGAATACTGACCGAGGCCGAAGGCCGAGGTCAGTATTCTTCTTTCAGGTCCATGAAACTAACCAGTGAATGAAGCAAAAGTCCATAATTGTTTTATTTTATGAGTTACATCGAAAGGAAGCAAATATCTAATACTGCTTTATTTTAGAAATTACATTATAAAGTAAAAAAACACAACGTCCAGTTTTAATATTTACCGTAATCTTATTGGTTACGTCGGTGCACGTGGCAAAGCTGAAAATAGTTTAATGACTTGAGATGGAGTGCCCAAGTCAGCGGAATCGTAATTGTGATTTGTGGGCGTGGCCAAGTCATTGGAATCGTAATCCTGCATGCTGATTGGTCAAAATTAATAATCATGCCATCTGGCGATAAACTTGGAACTAGACATTACGATTCCAATGACTTGGCCACGCCCACAAATCACTATTACGATTCCGCTGACTTGGCCACTCCATCTCAAGTCATTAAACTATTTTCAGCTTTGCCACGTGCACCGTCGTAACCAATAAGATTACGGTAATCTTGAAAGAGTCACCAACTCATAAAATAACATCATTTAAGGCCAATATAAAGAAATTGGCATTATGCATATGGATAATCCCCGTTCCTACTTTGCCCCTGGTCATCGTTTTGCCAATACTTGTCATGCATACGTGGCCGCGATTAGGTTATTCTCGTCTGCATTCTGACTTGTTTTGTGTCAACATAATCCCAGATCCCCGCTTATTCTTGTGGAGATCCAGTCAAAATAACTGAACACTTTTTCATTTACTGCATGAGTTATGTTATTTTTCGCCCTACACTGTCGGAGAATTTTGCTTCAATGTTGCCCCCGGAAGCTAATATAAATCTCACTGTTTTTCTCAGTGTTGATCATACTTATTACCTTAACATGTTACATGAGGGAGGCCCCAACATGGAGAATTTGTTCAATGAGGGTTATTTAGTAATGTTCAAGTTTTTATTTGTACCTCCAAACGATATGCATTCTGACTCCTTGGACGACGGTAACAACACGCCTAACTCATTCCTTGACTGCCCTGTGTGTCTTGTATGTCTGGAAAGCCTCAAAATTAGTTATATTGTGCAGCTATACTATAATCCATGTTTAATATATATATTTTCAATACAGTTCTCTATCATACAGATTGCCAGATTGATGCCCAGCATGTCTCATTATGCTGTTACATATCGAGGCCCGGCTGCGTATGTAACATATGATTAAGAATTCCCAGTATCTTAGAACTGCTGTCTTGAATATTTACAGAAATGAGAAGAGAAACAAAGTTGTGCTCCGACTTCAACGACCACAACAAACTGACCAATCAAGTGATTCCTCTCTATCCGGGCGCTCAGACTGCAGCGATGACCACCGCGTAATGTACTCATCTAAAGTTGACATGTCGCCTGCTCTGAAAGCAAAAATACTCAAGCCAGTAATGAGGTTAGATGCTCTAACACAACCGAAGAATCAAGAAAGAACCGAGAAATTAGCGGTAAGGTTTACAAACTTTATTGTAAAGCATTGAGGACATTTTTATATTTTGATTCTGCTTTGTATTTATCAGCGGAACATTGCTACTATTTGTCGGGCCTGTGACCATAATGTTAATACATTTAGCAAGTTGTATGTGCGACACAAGGCGTGCCGTGATAAATTCAATCCACACAACGCGCCGCACACTAAGATAATTATTTTAATGAAATCTACAGCGTTTAATGTTGAACACGAATTGTTTTAATAAAGAGTTGGTAAATCAACGCTGGCAAGATATTTCAGTATGGAAAGCGTTATGTATATATGCCCTTACTTTTTAAAGGGCTGCTTAATTGTGGTGAACGGGATGACGTCGTCGTCATTGTCATCACCGTCACTGGCATAGTTCTACGTACACAATTAAACGTTTCCTTATTTCTTCTTTCAGGACTTCACGCTTCTGTGAATGGAAACGAAGATTCATTTCTTTTTGGTGCTACACACAGAGGAATCCAAGATGCTAATCATGCAATCACATTTCATGCATTTAAGGAAAAATGTCATCACATTATAGGATTTTGGGATATATCTTATTCACGACAATTTAACCGAACAAACGTCGAACAAAGGTGTTAAGCGTCCTTGAACGGTCTCAGTTTAAACATTTGTGTAAACAGACAGCGGGAAAGTGATGTAGCCAGATTTAATCATTTTCATTTTACCACAAAGTTAAACATATTTTGTCCTTCAGCAGGCCTCTTGATCAATATCTAATTGAATAGATACAGGTCCCGTTGTCATCGGCTTTGTGAGAAATGGCCATATATATTTAACATAGTTGAACTAGTTACGCCAAAAAATAAAGTAGCCAGATTGAATATATTACTTGAAAAGGTGCTCACTCAAACGACCGATTCTCTGTAAATATTGCTTTTATATTTATTATTCTGAACTTTTTAAAACTGTCAGTGATCATAAAGTAGAGTCAGGGAAGTAGTCCGAAGCTGTTAGGAATACATAGTAGTAGAGAGAGGAGGACCAGTGGACAGACTCTGAATTCAAACATGTGCCATTTATTTTGAAATAGAGAACAACTCCATCTCTTACTGGTCATATTGAAGTTTTTATGTACATGACATGATACGGTAAATACTGTCGTTGCTCATAAAGTCAGATAAGGGAAACAGTGCGATACTGCAGACAATACATAGTCGTAGAGAGCCTAGAACCAGCAGACAGAATCACAATTCAAACATGCGCTATTTTGAAATAAAGAAGAATTCAATCCCTTATTGGTCAGCTTTTATTTATATCGGTTATATGGCATAAAACGGGGAAAACTCGTGTAATGTGTTTGAAGCGTCTTTACTGTCAGTTACTATTAGACTTAAAGAGGAACAGCAGTGATAGTTTTCCGTATTTTTGGCATTCATGGTCATTTTAGGTGTTAATTTGACAAATTTTCAGTATTTTTTCTCAAACAGGTATTTAGCTAGAGCTATTTTATATTTCCAGTAGGTTTTTTGATGTGTGTTGTCACCTGGGCTACCCTCCCTATATAACGCACAAACTTTGAGGGGGCACCAAGCTGAGATACACAACATTAGCAGGCATATCATAATGACTTCTGTTAATCACCCTCTTTGATCTTCTCAGTGTGGTATATCAGTTGACGCCTGCTTCAGTAATTAGATATACAACCACAAGGGCTGTTAGCTTCTGTGTATTGGTTTCTGCATTTTTCTTTGCTTATTAATCCTCATTAAAGGAGAAAATATATCAGTTTAGTAAATTTGAATGTATCTATACACACTGCTTTATCCATAGTAAAAGTGGAATATGTATTCTTGGTCAGGTGCCCATGTTTTTGTCAGAGTTGCACTCAGCTGTCAATGCATTATTTGTAGCTGTTAGTCCATGTGACATCACAACCCCTCATTTACATATCTGAGAAAACGTGATATCTGCCTATCCAGTTGGGGAAAAAGTTTGTATTTTTTTTATATGGGTCCACATTTGTTGTATAAGACAATTCAAAATTATAAATTATCACCGCAGTACCCCCTTTAAGTGTTGAACAAAGTTTGCAGTGTGTGTATGGAGACTGTGGGTATTTATTTATTTATTTATTTATTTATTTATTTATTTATTTATTTATGTTTTTATTTATTTATTTATTCAACTTCATTCGGCAGATAGATTCATCAAGATATGACATTTTCAGGGCGTAAAAATATGTAGAATTTCAAATGCTACCGATTGGAAAGAGCTGCACAGGAAAAGGTGACAATATTTATCCAATCTTTAGTCTTACATATTTGCGATTTTATTTTGTCTGTATCAAAAGATCGCCTGCTTTCAGAGACAACTTTTGCACCTGCTCACATGGTGCTTCAAAGGTTCCAGTGCTCTAATGGCATTGGCAGTGGAACCTACACAACACATGAGAGACTAACAAGGTCGTAATTGCATATTAACTCTTCCAGATCTAACCAGAACGAAAGGCGTACTCGTCTGAATCATTGTATTGATTTCATTATCAAATTGCCTATAGAAATACGTTTCGTGTTGGTACTAATACACGTACTACTGTTCGACAGAAGACAAATGGCTAAGGTAAACAGCTTTCGTTGGGTTGCCTTGGGATGTAATGTAGGACTTTGGTAGGGGTAGACCGCGTTCTTACCTTGAACTAAGGGGTTATGACGAAGGAACCGGTAGAATTTTACTTCAGGCTGAGTGGTGTCTGACACATGTTTCGTGTTGAACAAATCAATTGATTTTAGAACAATTTTTGGATGATTGCATGGTCAGACTCCGTGAATATGCATATTTTCCCGTGTATAAATTTACACGATTTTTGCATTTCGGGTATTAAAATGAATTTTTTGTTTTCATTTTTTTTGGAAATGATTCTTAAGCATAATTTAAGATACTATTTCGTTGTATATGTATTTTCATTTTCACTATTTTGTACCTCCAGATAAAAAAGCGACAATAAAAACTAGCGAATTAAATGGCTTTACAGTATATCCATGCAGACAACCCATAAAGCTCAACCACGATTGATCTTGGTAGTCTTTTGGCTCCAGCAGCAATGTGAATGGCATTAATGACGTAAAGCAATTCATCGTCTCTTCCTGTAGCCGTTGAGGCTATTCGAAAAGTACCGTGGTAAACTTTCAGCAGCTTATGAATTACATGTATGTGAAGATCAAGTTCAAACTACGCGGTTCAACCTCACACTCCTTCATTACAACTGGATACCATGTCTTATTGCTTGTGATAATTTAAGTTTGCAGACCTCCAACTCAGAGCTGCGGGCCACCTGATTGGCTGAATATTTTTCTCACTCAAATAACCGAAAAGGAAACAGAATGCTTTACGACATAGTGTGTAAATGCATATACCCTGGGCTGGACCTTCCCCTTTTTTGTAGTGTGAAAGTTTTGATGGTTTACACCTTAATTTACATATAATGAATGGAAGACAATAAATAAACAGAGTTGAAATGAAATGAAATAAAATATAAAGGCGGTGGGGGGATATTCGGTGTGAAAGGGCCAATAAAAATACAGAGCCTGCGTAATTACACATTCATAGCTTCAAATTGTTACTTCCAGTTCGACCTGACTGTAAACTTATCATGGTGCAGGCAGCAAACAGAAAGCACATCTTTCTGTGTGACTGGTTTGCTTACATGAATTTCTAATTATGTTTGACGAAATTAGATTTATGGAAATATTGGATAGATGTTGTTAAACGACAGGACTACCAAAACAGATTAGTCGCCTCTCTTTTGAATAGGACCGAGACCTGCAGGTGGCAGCCTGTTGGCAGTAGCCAGTTTTGTCAGATTAATTAGCACATACACACAGCCGGAAACAACAACAAAGTATGCATCTGTATCCCCCTTTTTTGGCGTTGAGACCCGGACCAGTAGTCACTACTATATATTAGAAACTGAAACTATCAAGAAGTTGATCCTATCTGGCAGTTTACTGTTACTTTCAATAATGGTCAAACTGCGGTCGTGCAGTTTCACTGTATTCCGACTCTCAAATGACATTAACGTAAAAGAAACAGAATCTTTAAAAATGTACTTAAAAGTGCATTCTGTTTACTGGATACGATTTCCGTAGAGGTGTCTTTCTGTACAACAAAAAACCAGATATATTCTTGGAACGAAAGTATCTGCCGATATTTTGTTTTTCGTGACACTCGGTTGCCGGGGAACGTGCTGTTATTTTAACCCTCCTGCTATACTTGAGACACCAATGCAACTATCTGTTATCTGTGTTTTGTATCAGTTCACTATTTTTGTTATTAAACGCAGCGATATATTGCCAACATAGCAATTGTTTTGAACGTATCCTTAAAGATAACACACGGTCCATCGGAAGTGCCTTCATCACCCGCCGATACGGAAATTGTGTACGCTCTTTTTGTGGAAAACAGAACAAGAACTCCCTTGCGTGTGCGCATGCATATTTGAGTACATGTAGATATAGACTTTTACCTTTACGCCCGGCTATATTGCATAAGGCAACATTGATCGATAGGCCAATAGTGACTGCATGCGATTTATTTGGGTTCCCAAAGTATTGAAGAAATATTTTAGAAAAACCAACAAGTATAGTTTTTTGTGGCGTTTAATATTATTGAACGAATATCTTTACATAATTATCACAGAAGTGGCCATCTGTTGATTTAAAGTTCCTTGGACAAATACTATGTGTTCATTTAATAGCTATTATTGAACAAAAAGTCAGTTTTTTGCCATTAAAAAACAGAAATTCTGATTTTAAAAATGCCTTTCATGAAGGTCCTATGCAGACCTAGTAGCACCGCATGATAATGTTGCTCGGACTCTTTCATATCGGCTACAATGACTCTGCAGGGGCAAGGATTAAAACAATCAAAAAGAAAAAGTAAAAAATCGATGCAAGACCATACGGATCGGAATGCCCTGCGTACGTTTGACTGCGTCGGCTAATCACGAGTGCTTTGCTGAAAATCGGAAGAAGGGGCTGACCATGTCACAGCTGCACGAAGGTTTGATGCACTGTCTCTCTGGGGCGTATGGTAATGTTTAAATGAAAAACTGTCAAAGCCAGAGGTACATGGAACTAAAACACTCCCGTTTTTTACGAGTGACATATCGAGCCATAATCAAATTACATCCTATACAGATCTGTTATAGCCCGACCGCTTGTGAAGTTCGTGTTACGTTTATGATTCAAAGAGTCTGAACGGGCATGCAGTTTGAAGTGCATGTATATATTTCAGTGGGGTTCAATTTGTTCCTCTGGCCATATTAATCCGCATCTTTTGAATGGTGAACATTACAGGGTCATTTTTTGACACGGGATCAGCGGTGATGAAAACCTACATTGGAGATGGCCGTGGGCATTTCGAGAAAATGTGGCAAGGTATTGATCCTACCAGGAGAGATTTGTTAGCAAAACGAATCAGGGGGAAGACGGCAATAACGAGATCATGGTGACTGGTAAACAACATAATACCCTTGTTGTTAACCTATTCCCCGCTGCCAGCATAATGTATATCGTAGCGTCTGCATGTTGATTCCCCGCCGGTAGTACGATACACTTGTTTGGTCTCTGCACATGCACGATTCTCTTTTCAGACGACAGCGAGGTAGCCCCATTTGTGAGGCATATTGACGGTGTTGTTTTGAGATGGGCATACTCTCCGCGCTATAAAAAATTTGAAGGTGTCACGCAAACATTTCAATGAATACATCATCTGCACGATACAAGTACAGTTCCTGTCAATTCTCTCTCTCTCTTCTCTCTCTCTCTCTCTCTCTCTCTCTCTCTCTCTCTCTCTCTCTCTCTATACATATATATATATAATGTTTGGGTCGATTTTAGTACTATAACAAGCTTGTATAAATACCGTATCATAGGCCTAAAAGCTACAGTGCCGCGATATGATGTATCGGTACTCGTCCGGTGGTACCGGTACTCTTCCGGTTTCATCGGTAATTGTGTTGATGAGGAGTAGAACTTTCTGCAAATGTCGTTCTTATTTTTGCTTTGTGTATTAAAATGTACAAATCGACCCAAACATGAGATAAAAATTTTATAGCATGCTTTGTGGACGATATGAAGTAATCAACTCGCACTGGGCACCATATAGCAGAACTCGTTCACTTCGCTCACTCGTTCTGCTAAATGGCATCCAGTGCTCGTTGATATACTTCATATCGTCAACAAAGCATGCCATAATCTATAATATTAATATATATATATATATATATATATGTATATATATATATATATATATATATATATATATATATATATATATATATATATATATATATATATATATATATATATATGGGTTCCTTGAAGGTCTATCCTATCTATGTAGCATTTTGTAACGTTCATGAGAAGGGAAATAAGATATTGACTTTGTTTTCAGCATTACAAATAGAATTCTGCCCTCCAGATTTTGACCTTTGCCATTGTCGTGCAAGAATTGCATTTGCTCATGTGTGACCGGATGTAAACATTTGCAGGTGCTCTCTAAAGACATGGCTTCTCTGCTTTAATCACATTTTATTCAAAGAATACAAATGGTGTGTGTGTGGGGGGGGGGCAGCATCGCCCTATGTTAAGCTCTCTTGCGAAGAAAGGACGGCTGCACAGGACAGTAAAACAACACAGGTCCAAGTGCAATGCTGTTGGAACGGTCAGCTATATAAAGTGTTGAAGAGAGCAAAGCACCTGTAGGCATCAGAGGAAGACATCATAGCGTTACAAGACAGAGCCTGGGACGATTACAAAATTGCAATAATAAGATAATGGTGTGAAAATAGTTAAAATCAGCTTAAAACTATAGAATTGGTAGCAAAACTCTGAACTTTTGGTTGGTTCCATGCCACACTTGGTTGTCATGTGAATATAGGCTGTTTAGGTCCGAGGGTTCGTTTAATTAAAGGTGCGGTTTCGAACATTGACTTTATCGAAAAGTGCCACGATAAACACGCAGGAACTTTGTTGTCCTGTAAGTCAGTAAGTTCATTTTTTAATCTGTTAAAACTGTTTCCCACATTTACTGTAAATTTAATGTTAGTTTCAATGCGAATTTCTTGAAAAGGTGCGTTTCAGCATTTTATGGTTCAAATCTTGTGGCAGGTTTATTGACTTTACTTTTAGTTGTGACCCCAAAATGTTACGTTATGGTTCCAGTCAGGGTAATCTGTTTGAAAGGTTTAAGTCGGGTAGAGCAATGCACAATAATTTAACCCATGCTGTCATTGACTCTCCTGGGTTAGTGCACGTGTCTGCATTTATATCCGGTCACACATGCGTAAGAAAGTAGAATAGTGCAAGTGTAAGGGTGAAACTCGGACAGCATGATGGCAAGTTCCGAATGAAAACAAGTGAATAACTACCATATTATGCAACAGTGACTGAAAAAGACACATCATAGGTAAGACGACCCCCCCCCCACCCCCCACCCCCAAACACTGTATAGTAAAAATCCTTAAAATAATGCAGTTCGAGTTAGTTGATGAAGTTTTTCTTGAGGTATAGCGGGACTCTCTGTACAAGGTTTCTATTCAAAACAAAGAATAACGCCTATGTCTAGATCTGATCATCTAGAATGATTTTCCAGAGAAGTCGACATCCACCACACAAATAAACAGCGTCCATATCGTCTGCTTTAAAAAAAAATGGATCTGCGATTTCCAAGGGCAATGGTTGGTACTTCTGAGGAAGACTATATGTAGTTCACGAAAAATGAATATGTAAGTACATGAATTAAATAAATAAATAGCATCACTGTTGTTTCGGAAATTCACTTATGTGGTACATACATCCTATTCTTAATCCTCGATGCAGCTTGCTGAATTTATGGATGACGAGATGTTGTGCCCTTAGTAAGATTACTCACAGAAACCAGGATCTTGCGAGAGCTTTAGTAAATTTTGCGTTGTGTGAAAAAATACATTTCCAAGCCATGGCTCCATAAGATTGGATGAAAGATACTCAAGAAACATCAGGTGCGTACATAGGGTTTTTATACATTATTATGATGCAATAAACTTCAAATCGAGTATTTCATGTACTTAGCGGTCATTGCAAGTTTGGGTTGTGGGCTTTGATGCCTTTGAAATCCCACTTGTACTTTATTATACTGAAATGATTTTATTTTTGAATGGTCATATGACCTTAACGTTCAATATTCAGGGGTATACATCATCAAGTGGGAATATATTTATGGCCATATGCTATCCATGCACCTTAGTGTGGAGCAAATCGGATGCCAAGTTTTCGAGTTATGCACAGAAATACGTTTTTTGTAAAGCAGGCATCGACACAAAAAATATACGTCCAGACACTGATGACACAGAAAATATACGTCACAGGCAATGATGACACAGAAAATGTACGTCACAGGCAATAATGACACAGAAAATATACGTCACAGGCAATGATGACACAGAAAATGTACGTCACAGGCAATGATGACACAGAAAATATACGTCACAGGCAATAATGACACAGAAAATGTTTGTCACAGGCAAAGATGAAGCATAAATTGTTGTAGGTCCTATGTGGGTAGATAACCCTCATACATAATCTTCTCATGACCAAACACTCTCTTTTGATATTCTGGGTTCAAATTATCCATCACAAAATTAGCGATCCATGTGACCTTGACCTTTGATTCTTAATATAATGATTATGAAAAAAGTCGCTAGAGCAGCATTAAACAGTGGTTAAGACAATAAAAGTGTATTTTCAAATCAATGGGTCAAACACGCCAGAGATACATCACATACAAACTTAAAGTAGGGATGCCTTATCATCGTGCAAGAATATTCCGAAGGGCAAAGCGGTCTTTCAATTTTTGCAGTTAAAAAAAAATAAAGATGAAAAAAAATAATAATAAATAAATAAATAAAATAAACATGGTGAGCAATCGGAACAGTGATTGTGGAATTCTCATGGCACAGGCACTTCCATGGTGATCGTGGCTGTAGTTGTTGCCAGAAAAAACAAAACAAAAACAAAACAAAACAAACAAAAAAAAAAAAAAAGTCTTACTCTATATAGGAAGGAATTATCACAATGGAAAATAAATGTTGCGTTGGGCTCTATTGGCCTGGATTACCGTTATATGTCTCTCTTATGTTGAGGTCAACAGCTCAATGACTCACATAAGTAACCTCAGTTAATATCAGTAAAGATTTGCTCCTTGGGATAGTACGGTTAATCAACTAATTTACTTGTACCATCACTTTTGCGAGTCTGTGGACCTTCAGAGGCAAGTTAGAATTGTACTCTGTGACATTACCAAGGCATTTGATCGTGTTTACGACCCAGGTTTTTCGAAATGCAGGTATTAATGGTCCTCTACTATTACAGTTAGTTTGCCGACCATCTGGAGGGTGGACAGCAACGTGTTGTGAAAGTGAGAAGTCGCTTTGGAGTCGAAACAAAGCAGGGATTCCACAGGGATCGGAAACGACTTCCACGTCTTAATCCGGACTTGGTTTTCATGGACAAATCTTTACAGAATGGACCAGAACATAAACACTTGTGATTATTGATACGATCTGACTTACGCTGGACAAATCATATATATAAGTAACCGCTAAAAGGCATGAAGATGATCAACATTTTGAAACATCTGCAACGCCGTTTAAGCAGAAAATATCCGGAAACTCTTTATTTCTCCTTTATACGGCCATTGTTAGGGTACGGGGCTGTCGTGTAGGATGGGTGTACAAGTAGCGACTGCGGGGATCCAGAAAAAGTCAATCTGGCAGCTGCAAGAGTAGTTACAGGATCGACAGCTGGAATGAGTCGCGATATAATTTATCAGGGATCTGGTTTCGAAAATTGTGAGACAGAAGAGCAAAGTAAACTTATTATGTTATACAAAATTTTCAATGGTGATGCACTCCAATATTGACAGATTTATTGCCAACTTCCGTCAGGCAATAAAACAGGTAGGCCTATAATGTGAGCTTTGGGTACAGTTTGGCTTTAATTACGGGCAGGAACTAATTTCTTCAATGCATTCTTTGGTCCTTCAGCTGTTCGTCTCCGGACGTTTTGCTACCTGTCACGAGTGATGCCGAGTTTCTAGGCCAATTTAAAATTTAAATTAAATCAAAAGAAGCCCAAAGTTAGTCCAAAGTTTTACACTGGGTCTAGAAAAGTAGCGGTTTTACATGTCCGTTTACGTATGAAGTGTAGTATGCTCAAAGCAGATTTATTTAAAAAATGGTCTCGCTGACTCACCCAGGTGTTTCTGTGGTACTGCAAATGAGGATGTTTTTCATTACTTTTTCGAATGTGAAAATTTTACAGTGGAACGAGACAGATTGCAAGACAACGCAATTCCATTTGCTCCACTCACAGAGCAAACCGTTTTTTTTTTTTTTTGCTCTGAAAATTGTACTTTTCGAGAAAGCGAAAAATTCTTCACGCTGTGCAATTGTACATCAAATCCACAGGCAGACCTGGAACTTTTCCTTGATTTTTAGAAATAGTCGTTATTATAGGTGGTGAAGTAGGGCCTGTTTACGATGACATACCCCATTATCTTTCCCTGTCTGTGACGTCTTGTCCTCTCAACAGTTCTTATTATGCCGTTCTATTTGCTTGTGTGCAGTGGTGGTCATTCTGATAGTGGCGTTTTATTGTTGTTCCTTGTCCCCACTTCTGTTTCTCTTTGTCTTGCGAAAGGGATTTATATAGGGTTGTGCCGTCTTTCCCAATCACTTTTTTTCTTAAACAAATATGTTTAAACCAAGTAACCTTAGCAAATAAATATATGAACAGTATCGCAATTTTGCAACGAGTCTTGATTTTTTCTATTCACAAAAAGCATTTCGATGGTTAAAACTTCTAATAAAATCCCGGGTCATTGCCGTCATCCGGACATCGTCAGCAATTGGACCATTAGATTCGAAATCTTTGACATAACAAGCCGTTGATGCGCCCGTTCGCAAAAGAGACACTTGTCCTTTTTGGTTTCTACAAATCTATAGCCACTGAACGTTTGAGTAGGAACCTTCCCATCAATAGGAAATTGACGTAGGTTCTGTAATGCCATTTCAATCTACCCTTCTCTGACAACATGGACTACAAATTTAATAAACGAAGAGACCATGCGGCCGCCAATCATCCCCTACCGTAACTCTAGTGGCCCTCGTCAATGTCCAGCGTCCGTGTTCCCACATACCAATGCATTCGCAAAAAAGGTACATCAACAGTAAAATGAACCTCTTCTATCAAGATTATTGATCTGAAGTTGTGCCCTCGAATTTGAGATGCTAAATTGTTCATTCGTTCAAGATTTTTCACCCGCAGGGTTGAGTGACCTTGTTGAGTGGTCAGCTTGTGTTTGAGATCAACTCTTGCAAGTGATAAGAGAACATGCACTCTCCATAGGTCCACTTTTTTGACAGACAGACAGACAGACAGACAGACAGACAGACAGACAGACACACACACACACACACACACATATATATATATATATATATACATACATATACACATACATATATGTATGCAAATAAATGATGGCAACAAGAATAGACTGATGGGGCCCTGTTAGGTTTTTAAGATAATTGGATTTTTGGCCCATTTTAAAGGGGTTATTGGATAATTCGAACTTAAAAAATGTGGATTATTGATTTTTTGCTATTTTAGGATTAAAAGATTATTGACATTTATAAAAAAAAATGTATAGGATTTTTTTGCAATTTTATAAAGGAATTTTTGGATTTTTCGAGTCGAAACATTTGGATTATTGGGTTTTCAGGACCCCCCCCCCCCCCAACAGGGCTTCACTGAGATAACAGATACAAAGTACATCACTGAACCAACATATTATTACCTTGGTTAATTGAATTCAATTCCAAGGCCACTAGGCGTGAGTCTGCAGCAATCCTCGACCAGCTAAATGTGCAACGGTGCCAATAAAGCAGGAGGGTGTTGTTCACGAAAACAAGAGTGTTGTCCAGTCTGTACCTCTCTGCAATCTTAATTTTAAAATATGAACATTAAAAAAAAAAGGGGGAGGGGGGGGGGGCATCAGAGAATGGACGACAGGAACAGCCTTTGAAGTTACCGGTAGACATCGACTGGATTTCAACAACAAGGCTCATGCCTAAAGAATGTTTACCTACACTCGTTAAGGTGAAACAGTGTGCCAGCTACATCAAAGCGTTTCAGTAACTCGTGTCGAACAAAGAAATTTCCTTCAATTACAAAACATCAAACATACGTACATACATACATATATATACACATACGTATATATATGTAAATTATATATATATATGCATAAATATATATAAATATGTACATATATATATGTATATATATATTGATATATATATATATGTATATGCATATGGAACGCCCTTTCTTTGTTCGGTAATTTTGATATCTCATTCATATGTTCAATTAATTAATTATATGTTTAAATGTTCAAATTTGATTTTATTATACAATGCTTTTGAGGATTATCATCAAGCGATGTGATGATATGTAATGCCCCGATGTTAAGCATTAAAACATATGTAAAACTATAAAAAATTGACTTCAAATCATTTCAATGATATAATGAAAGAAACCTTATGTTGCAATGCATTCGATAATGTGACAAAATCGATTTAAGTATATATCATTTAGAATATGTAGAACTAACCGGTACAGGAAATATTTAGATAGATGCAAAAACAATGGGACATGTCATCACATAACGTCAAATTACTCCGCGTCCCACGTACACGCATCTAAAAGCTAAAACACTCTTATTCAATAAGTGGAAAAAGTCAATTGACCAGGGCAATCTAAAACTAGAACAAAAAATAACTGATAATGTTTCGTACAAAAAAAAAACTTGTTATTTTTTATTTATATTCCCGTATTTTGTGGTCAGCAAAAAGAAAGGACATAGTCGCAGCCCAGAAACCTTTTATACTTTGAAATGTTTACATTACGGTATAAGTTAAACAGGCGTGCAGTGGAAACTCTTTCTTCTACATACGTTAGGACATCTTTAGCTTCATTAATTGATAGCTAATCTATAACTATGCCTTTTTTAAAAATCTTGAATGTAGGCACGTCATTTAATTCGCCTACATTGATTGTAGCTGTTTCTGCATATTGTAACCGCCACCTAAACTATAACTTAAGAAAAGGAAGGCTTATATGATAGCAACAAATATTTGTCTTAATTGGAGTCTCCATGACCATCAAATCTATATCGAGTTCGAGTTTCTTTCTTAATTTTGTATCTGCTTCCATCTATGTATTTGGTCGGTCAAATAAATTTGTCCTGAGTTCTTTAGAATATGCCTGTGTGGTCTGGCCTGGATGAACACAATTGAACAATGGTGTTCTTGTCAGCACTCAACTAATTACAGCCAACGTTGTCAAAAAGGGACTTAATCGTAGAAGTCCCAGTAAAATATACATTGAAACAGGATAGAAATCACTCGCACAACTCTGAAGAAAACACAAATCACAAATTGACATTTGTGCATATAAGATAACTCACAGATTTGCTCCTTCTCATTTGCGTATTTTAGACTCCGATTCAGTGACAGAATGAACAAACTTCAATATCAGATAAATTACGGATTTTAGTGCTATTATCATGGTTTCTTTGCTTTTCTTACCTTTTAATCAGTGTTTGCGGTAGCTGGACCTAGCGATTTAGCGTGTTCTGTCCATGTAATGAATAAGTGAGTAAAAGAAACAAAGAAACTCAGATGGGTGTACATCTCATGACTGCAAAAATTAGAACTGGTAAATTAGGCCTTTGCCAGAGTAATTTCAATCGCCATTGACCATATAATAATAATAATAATAATAATAATAATAATAATAATAATAATAATAATAATAATAATAATAATAATAATAATAACAACAACAACAACAACAACAATAATGATAATAATAATAATAATAATAATAATAATAATAATAATAATAATAATAATAATAATAATAATAATAATATTATTATTATTATTATTATTATTATTATTATTATCATTATTATTATTATTTTTATTATTATTATCGTCTTCCTCTCTCTTACTTTTTATGTGCAAAAAGGATTTATGGGCTATGTCTTTTTTCCTCATAAGCTTTTTCGAAATGAAAATATGTTAAAATCAATTAAACAAATAAATAATTGACAAACGAACCAATGAATAAATAAATAAATAAATAAATAAACAAATAAATAAATAATGAATGAATGAACGAATGAATGAATGAATGAATGGATGAATGAATGAATGAATGAATGAATGAATGAATCAATTAATCAATTAATCAATCAATCAAAAAAAGTATAATAATTAATAAATCTCTCCTGGGTGACATTGGATGGAAGCTACTTTGAACAGACATTTGAGAAAATCCAGAAAAAAATGCAAGCTGTGGGCTGAGCATTTTATTGGCCACAGGCATCAGGGAGTGAGTAGTACACCAAAAAAAAAAAAAAAAAAAACAGTTGCATGAAGATATATGTACATTTTTCCGTTCAACCCTGGTAGTCTCTCAATGAACTCACGCATAAGTTTCTACGTTTCGGTAAAAAAGAAAAACAAACAAAACGAAACAAAATGTAGTTAATTAGGCCTCCTGCAAAGTTGGTAGGATCACAAGCACCTTCTCCTAAGAAGACGTATTTAAAATAGAACAGCCACAAAACGTCACCCACGCATCTTGATCGGTGATGGCACTGGTCCACACAGTTGGCCTGGTGGGAGTTAAGAGCACACGCTGACGTCATTATATCTCCGAGCATGTTACTTAGGCAATATATTTTAGAGTGCACAAAGTACCCTCCTTTTCCTTTTTTTTCTTTTTAAACGTCTAATTTGAAAAGACATTTGATGACCAGCAATACCTATTGAAATACTATACAGTCATGGAGAAACTTCCCATAATGATTAATTTTCTTTATCCTAAGCAGACTCTTTTCTCAATTCATTATGACAGAACCTGCCAACTCATATCATTTTTAATCTAATTTATTGATTGCAACTATTATCAAGTAACGTCATATCGTACAACAAAATGTTCCTCCGGAATGTATCACTGTGCGTGCCCTGCACGTATTATTGTATGTCTCTCTTTGTCTGAAAGGCGGGCTTTTTAAGTACCTTGATGTGTCATTTGGCAATCCAGAGTAATTAAATATGTTTTAGCGTAATTTATCCCTTTGCTTCCTGATTGAAATATCATTGTGCCGTACTGATTTATTAATGATATTCCGATAAGGATTTGTCTGAAAATACCTTCATTTGAAGTACAACATGACTGTATTACACAGGTAAGCAATGGCGTAATGCCAGCGAGCTTCCGGGATGCTCTTTGAGCGATAAAAGGAAATCGATGACTCATTGTATCACCTAGCACTGAGAGGGTCAAATGATGTTACAGCAAGCGGGAGGCTCTCACTGTAAATAAGTTTCTTAAAAAAACTATAAACAAATAATGTCAAAAAGAGCATCCAAAGTTGAATCTTTTCAATTAACGACATTTCGAACACTTTCCATATATGCACCAATTGGGCTCACAGACGTGGCATACAGCGTAAAGCAGGCACATGTTGGAACATTTGCTGTGAATGAAATCAACCCGGGTAAAAGGACAGCGATACACAAAGAGCAAATCCTGGTAAATTGAGAATTGCCCATTTTTGCTCACGTATAAAGATCGATATTCATGAATATTTTCAGCTTAAAGACTTGGCAAACTATCCCTATGTTCACAGTTACCGCTGCGTTGTGCCATCAGTGAGTTCCCGCTGGTACCTTTTGATATTAAACAGTCTGTTGTCTTGACTGAAACCATAGAAACATAACAGCGGAGAATTGATGTCCTAAAGCATTGATATTGAGCTGTGTTATTTTGCTTACTTGTGGGTACCAGTAAATATTCTCTCTTGTGTGTAAATAATATTATTGTGCTTTCTGTTTTGTTATAGTTATGGAAACTATACTACAGGGGTTACCTCTGTCATTGCGGCATTAGCCATTGGGATTATACCTTTTTATGGTACAACAATGTTGGTTTGGCGTCTCCTTCAAGTCTGCCGGGTCATACATCTTCTTCGTACCCGATGTTTGCCCATTAGTGTAAAGACTGGTTTTGAAGGCGTTGCATTCTCTTCACTCTTTTTGCTACGTAGGGCAAAAATCTTACGTTAAGCTAAAAACTTACTTTGCAATCGAAGCATACAGCCTTAACTGAACGGGAATGCGAGAGATAATGTAAAATTCCAAACAATCTCGTTTTCTAAAATTGACAAACTAAATCGATTTTAAAGTGCCAAGCACCTTTGCCACATTTACTCTTTGAACCAAATTAGAAAAGTACTGGTGACAATGTTCAACAAATCTCCTACTTCAGAGCACCAGATGAATCCTACGATTTCAGGCACGGATCGCGGAAATGTGGGTGGGAGGTAGAGGAGAGTGCGACTGCATCCCATGGACTATACTTCTAAGAAAAAGAAAACCCCAAAAGGGTGAGGGGATGGCGTTCTTGGATTGTCTCCTCAATAAGCAATAAGTGTGATAAGAATTCATAAAAACAAAAAACAAAAATCATATGCAGACTTCCTTGTGTCAGGAACAGGTGAAAAGGAACATGGAAATGTTTAAGATTTAGAGCTTCCAGGCACATTGGCCCTGGGCACTGCAGGGTGTGCACACACTTTCGCCTACACCCCCCACCCCCACACCAAATCTCTAGATCCATCCAGTAATTTCACAGTATCATTCTTCATTCAGCAAAGAAGCCGCGCGCATGTGTCACCGGACACCAAGCTTGGGACAAACAAGCGAGTAACATCCGCACTTTGATTGAACAGGAAATGGGAGTGTGTGGTTTTGCAGAGCAGTTTACGCGAAGACAAGTGATGAAAGAAGCCCCTTTTTTCAGGAGCTGTTCACAATAGAATGTGTGTCTGGGTGGATCGTCTTATATGAAGACGGGGAAATGTCTTTTAGGAAAATTCTTATGAGATGTGTTTTCTGATTGATTGTCAAAATGCTTGTCTTGAATTCCATTATACCGATTTCTTATACCGAAAACCCAGGGAGGTAAATCTAATTCAGTTTGAACCAACTGATACAAGGCGTTACTTTTGAATTTTACTATTTCATGTATATTTATGCATATACTAGTTCATATAAATTCTCCAAGTATTGCCATTATAAGCAAGAACTTGTTTTACGGTATATTTTGCATATTTGCTAATATTTCAGGTTTAAGCTTCCTTACCTTCAATTGGGTTATTTTCTCCATAAACAAGGTAAAGGCAAGCTGCCACCAACATTGGAAAGGTATTTCCGGGAATTTAAGGTTGCGAAACATACTTTATGGTTTCCTGCTGATGGTTTGTTTATAAATTTATTTGGCTGTTGAAGCCTAGGACTTTCTAAATTTTTAATTGAATGCCAAATTATGTTGACTGATTTATAGGTTTAGACTTAGACAGTGACTGCAACGGCTATGGAGGGTAGAGAGGTTGGATAGCAGTATTTTTTGTGTTGTCCTGTTTGTATAATATATCACCCTCAATATAACAATTCCCCAAAAAATAAACTGGAGCTAAATCACATGGTAATGGCATTATTAACAAGTCCAAATGCTTTTTTCAAGAAATGTTGCTTGCTTTAAACAAAGTGAATGGATTGACCATGCAAACTGTCATCTGCGAAATGTTTTACGTCATCAAAGACAAAAGGTTAATACGCAAATAGATCATTTTTGTACATGCAAAGCTTCCCAAACCCAACACAACAAACCAAAAAGCCAAAAAAAAACCTACAAAAACAAAAGCAAAAACAAACAGACAAAAAACAAACAAACAAAAAATCACGTACATTTCTTACGCTGGAAAAGGATTTTGAGGAAAAGGATCAAACATTTTGTAGCAGAGTGTGGTAGTCGCAACTGAATATTTTGACACGGGCAGTGGGATTTGAACTTTAGTGAAAAGCATTTTTGTTAAGCATGGCTAGATCATCATCAAAAATGCACTACCATTCAGTGACAGCTTTTTATAAAGCATTAGTCTCTCGTGCATCCAGTCTTCCATTTTAGAGCTTCTTTCTTGACCCTAAGTAAGGCTCATATATGCCACGACATGAATTAATATGTAACATGACAATTGCGGTTTAAGCATATTTTATTAACAAAAAGTGATTTGGTTCAAGGCAAAGCCTATATGAATCCCTGTCGTGAATTAAAAAATGTAAAACTAATATCACTGTGCACATTATAGACTCTCACGTTGTATGTAAGCAATACAAAGACGGCTATCGTGAAATATATTTAGAAACGGTTGTCCTTTTTGTTTTTCAAGCTATTCTTTGACAGCAGATTGCGACTTTACGAGTAAAATATCATTATTCCAGAATGCTACTGTCCAAAAAATATAATTCTGAACCAATCTTTAGCAACACGGGTTTTGATTTCAGTTGCCAGTAGGAATCTTGTTAATTCATCTCTACAGGCGTTATTATACATGTGGTCCGGCCAAGTTCAAGTACATACTTACAAAACTGAACAACAGTTCTACGAGTATTTGCATAGAATGATTCACAATATTTTGTATGTGAGGATAGCGTAGCACGGACGCTATGTTAAGCATCGTTGTTGATGGCCATCCTTTCTTTGCAGTACAATAATATAGGTTTGACATGTGTATGGAATAGAATTAGTTGTGTTGCTGGTAAAAGGCTAACATCTTGATTGCCTGTTGCTTTCGCGTTGATCATGTTAGCAACTTTTTAGCCCTTATCTGCAAGACCTGGGCAGCCGGTGTGAATGTATCAGATGAAGATAATATAATTCCAAAACAAGAAAAGAAAGTTACCACTTTAATTTTTTTGTTATTGTTATAAAAATCTAAATGATCGAAAGAGGTACAGCTATGAGAAAATACCACAATAACAGTTTCATTTCTGTATCAAAATCCCAATTCCAGCACTTACCGTGGGCTGCTAGTATATTTAGTAACACTTGCAACTGGTCTTGCCTATGGGTTAATGATACGTTATCTGCGAAAAGCAATGATGAGAGGGGCGTGTTCCCGATATACGATAGACAATCGTTATCATATGAATTTAGGTAAAAAAAGTCCAAGTCGTTAAAATACACGTTAAACAATAGCGGACTAAAGGGGCTTCCCTGTCTAAGCCTAGCATGCTTGAAAAAATGTGGTGTTCACTCAATTCGGGTCTTGACCAAAAACATTTTCTTTCTTTCTTTCTTTCTTTCTTTCTTTCTTTCTTTCTTTCTTTCTTTCTTTCTTTCTTTCTTTCTTTCTTTCTTTCTTTCTTTCTTTCTTTCTTTCTTTCTTCTTTACCAGTGAATTTGTCCGACACTTTTCTCGGACACTATTATACATAGAAAATCCAATCTTGGCATGATTGTACCACCATACAACGAGTTGGACCTTTTTATACAGAGGAATTAAGACATTTAAAATTATACAAATTATGGGAATTTGAAATTTTACATCTTGAATATTTTCAAAACTGTTATAGATAGAGATGTCATTTCAACTTCTACTAGCGGGTTATCGACCGTTGCGCACGTAATGAATCTAAAACAAAAGTTATAGCAATTTAAATTATGCTAATTAGCAGCATTTTAAATTTTAAAAATTAAATATCTTCAAAACTATTATAGACGGAGATGTCATTTCAACTTGTACTAGAGGGTTGTTGACCATTGCGCATGTAATGAATCTAAAACAAAGATTGTACCAATTTAAATTATGCCAATTAGCAGTATTCAAATTTCCAATCTTGCATATCTTCAACACTATAATAGATAGAGATGTCATTCCAGCTTCTACAAGGGGGTTGTTGACCATTGTGCACCTAATGAATTAAAATGAAAAGTTGTAGCAATTCAAATCATGCTAAATAGCACCATTATAAATTTTAAATCTTAAATAACTTCAAAGCTATAATAGATAGAGATTCCATTCCAACACTCCCGTGTTATGGAATAGTTGTACATTACCTGATGCCGCTCCTGTGTTATGGAATAGTTGTACATTGCCATACCAATTAACATGCTTTGAAGACACACCACTGACTTGCTATGCAGCAAATCATCTTTCCTTGTTTTTTCTTTTCTTTTTTAACGGGGGGGGGGGGGATCAATGCTTCACTTTTTTGCTGTCATATTGAATTATGTTGATGTTGGCCATGCGTTCTGGACATTGCTTTTGATATCATACCTGACACATTGATGTAGTTGTAGTGTAATTTCAACATTGACTAAAAATTTATGTAATATCTAAATTGATGTTTTGATAACGCCTTGGAGGCATTATCCAACATGTCATTGCTTGATGACGTGTAAAATAATGCTTCAAAACCTAATTATAACAATTATATTAGGTACATTTTCGACATCGATATTTTTGTGTAAATACATGATGCATTTCCTGAACATATTAATACTTAAAAACTACCTATGAAAATATGCTGTGCGCCCTTTGGGCAGGACTCTGTCATCATTTTGTATGAAGGGTTGAGTTGCTGAAATATTGGGGTTACGTGGATATTATATGACCTGCAGTCGTTGCTGTTGTCACTTGACCCACGTTTTCTTAGTATCCAGCTCAGCATCACAAGGAAGGCACGTTTTACTTCGGCAGAACAAAATAACATGCTTATGCAAAATTTAAAATTATTCTCAATAATGCATGTGCCCATTCCATGTATGGCATCCATAGTCTCCTTGGTGCCCAGGAAAGACGCCATTAAGTACTAATAATCACTTTCATTTTCAATATATAAGGTCATCGTTTAAAATTATACAACTTGAATGTTAACGATAAAAGGAAATTATATTAAATCAGGAGCTGCTGTCATGTTGCGTTGCTATTTTTGGTCTGTGTTCATACAATAGTCACATTTGACCACGATTATCACCTACTTAACTCATTCCATACCACTCCCAGATTTTTCTGTATATTTTCCCGGATTTAAAATGACAATTGCATATTTAAATTCTTCATGAAAAGAGCTTTCATTCAAGTACCAACATGCCTATGGTCTTAAGTCAGTGGTTCTGGCACTGCCTGGCAAGTCATGCTGCATCTGCCGCAAGGGCAGCTGCAGCATGACTTGCCAGGCAGTGACAGAACCACTGACGAAGGCCTGTCCCCATAGTATGGAATGAGTTAACCCTTTCTATACTGAGTCAACAGCTTTCGTTTGAACACTATGCAGTCAATGCACCCAGAGGGCGCTGTATAAAGGTGTTCAATTATTGCATGTTGTTCTTGGTGAAGGAAGAAGTTGTCAATATTTATACCAGAGGGTTGATGGTAATTTTTGTTTTGGGGAAAAAAATGTATGGCGATATATCAACGTTATGTCCCTCGAACTTCAATGTAGAATAAGCTGTGTCATGTTGCTCTCATAAAAAAGAACGGCTGTTGTGGAATGAGGTGCTTGCAGATTCCACACTTAGCCTTATTATGTGCTCCTGTCTGTAAAAGGTAAATGATGTAACTAATCTTGCTTAACTTAGCTATTGATTAAAAGGATGTATCATACAATTTTCCTAACTGACTTTTGAAGGAAGGAGCATTACGTTTATACAAAATGCAACAATGTGCTAAGCATAACATATACATGTACCCTTTGATAACAGATGTGATACTCGACGAACACGGTTCCTGCGTTTTATAAAATGTTTCCAGGTTCTGCAATACAATGCGATCCCATAACCTTGTAAGAATGAAATAATTGGTGCTCCTCGAGAATCACATAAGTACAGGATCCGCCATTGCACTGCGGGTAAGACGGTACGGGATACGCCTATTAAGTTGAACCGTGACATTTCTCATGGAGTACACAGATTTGGGTTGCAAATGAAAATAAATAATTACCACTTGTTACAAGGTTCATGACATGAGGAAAATGAGAATTACCCCTGCAGTTTATGTTGTATGGCGCGTTGTTGCACATATCAGAACACTGTCGGACATATGTACTTTGTACTACTGTACCCACAATGTCAGGTATTATCATGCCCAACAAGTATATGTACCCGTCGAGAACAACTCATGAACCCGAAAAAGGGTGCAGAGGTATACCCCTAGATGTTACAGATTTATGTTTGCATGAGACAAATTATTCGCCAAATCCTAGGATGGACGAACTAAAGTGGTACTCAAATTTTGAGTCGACTACCTGCCCTGATGGAAATGCCTAAGTGCTCGTCAGGTAAACGACTACCGACTCCGCCTTACATCTCTGACAGGTTTGTAGGCAAACAAGTGGAGGGCAAACATAAGTCTACGCGCATCCTTTTTCTGTTTTAAAGATTGCTGAAGGAAGGTGTACCAGAAAGATTACAATAATAACAGTGCCCTAACAAAGCAACCCTTAGTGCAAAGCACTGACTAATAGGTCCACCTTTGCACATACGTGGGTCCTGTGAGCTTCAAAATGAGGTCAAGGTCACCAAAATGCAATAAAGTCACGACATGTTGTCAAGATACAAATAAGGAAAACTGAGTTTAAGGTGGCTAGTACATCTTGAGATGCGGCGTTCACAAACAAATGGGTGGACGGACGACAAGAAGATCGTACAAAAGCAACATAATGAAAGTATGTTCATTTTTTAGCCGGTTTTCTGCGTATTATGTAAGAAAAAAGATAATCAATCCTGTGTTGAATGGTGATAATGTAAAAAAATTCACAGACTAAAGTTTTTGTAGTACTACCAAGTATTTAAGACTTTCACAACTTTGAACTGTTTCGAAGGCTCGCATTGTCGAATTATATATAAAAATACCGAGTGCAACAATGAGAATGTTACTTACTACGGCAAAAGCAACCTTGCTGTGACATGACAACATGGAGCCAAAGTCCCGACCACAATGAAACACTGTGTGAGGTTAAGTTTTGACACTGAATTTTCAGTCCCAAGCTTTCACTTAACTCATTTCATACTATGGTGACAGGCCTTGGTCAGTGGTTCTGGCACTGCCTGAAGACTATAGGCATGTTGCTACTTGAATGGAAGCTCTTTTCATGAAGAATTTAAATATACAACTATCGTCTTAAATCTAGGTAAATATACGGAGAAATCAGGGACCTAGTTTAGTTTAAACGTATTTATTTGGTCTGGATAGCCCTATAGTACATCGGGACGACTAATACATGGGTTCTCTAGAATAGTATGGAATGAGTTAAATGAGAAGAGTTGTGCACATGGATTAAAAATGAACTATGACATGTTATGTCCTCATTACCGTACAATACATTTAAGGATGTAGAACCAAACTAAGAGCGCCTCCAGCAACCGGAAGCATTAAATCCAATTTGATCTCACCACACTATAGATTCTTCTTAAATTAGTAACTCACTATAAGCACATGTCGATAAGTTGAGCCCATTATGCTATTTCAGAAGCGCCCCTGGTGGCCAGGGATGCCACTTATAATTTGAAGAGATGGACCGATGATCGCTGAATCTAATGTTAGAAAGAGCAAACCACTCCCGTTTTTACATCTAAATATCTATTTACCGAGTTGAGATTTTCTTTTCCAGATAAAGATACCAATATAAAGCGCCCCAGAGACTGAGGAGACTCAGACTCAAAGCAAATTGATTTGACATATAATCAGATGAGTACAATAGTATGTAAGAATATATATCAATCAATCAGAGACAAAACATTTAACATATAGTTCACCGATGCGTCAGAATGACCCCGGCTACAGATTAAATCCGCTATCATTAGGGCCGGCTAAGGAAAGTTGCTCATTTACAACACTTTGCTGGGTTACCTTGAATATTTACAGAGACGATATATACATGATATATGTGCAACAAAAGGGTAGAGGGGAATAATTTCAATAATTGTTTCAAACAAAACAGTGAGGAACAGTGCAGATTTCTTAATACTTGATTATAAAGAAATTTTTACGTAATTAGAAAAAACATAGTATGAATGTGTATACATTTCATCAGGTATATAGGTAGCGATGCTTTGAAGCAAGAACGGGACATAGTATCTGATACAATTTCTGTATCTGGCCCTGGTAGGTAATGGGGCAGGAGGGTTCTCTCTATTCCGGGTAAATAGTTATGAATGGGTTGAGGGCTTTCATAATATATTTAAAATAACCAGGAACTTTGTTCTCAGAATATTTATAGTGAAACTTGAGTGCCCTGGGTTGCAGAAGATCCTGTTGACATCACTAGAGGCAGTTCATACGAGCGTTTTCTTCGAGGGCAACATTTTGGCTTGGCACCTACATCTCATTGTAATCTACCTCATTGTAATCTACCTTTATGGCAAAAAAAAAAAAAAAAAAAAAAAAAAAAAAGTAATAATAAAATAAAATAAAATTTAAAAAAATTTAAAAAAATTAATAAAAAAATTAAAAAAAAAAACACTACTAGGTTTTAACATATATTGTGTCACGCTTAAAATTCAGATATTCTTACAGTGTAATACAGCTGGCCGCTGGATGCACTTTCTGCCAGAGAACCATAGCCGTGTGGCATTGGAAACTCTTTAAGCTTGAGCCATGAACGGTTGCAGCTAACCAGTACACGGCGAGCTATTCATCATTTGCAGAGACAAAGGACAGAGAACAGAGGACGAGACACTAATTGAAATCAATTGCACGTTTTGGGTGAAGGCCGGTTTATGCTATTATTTTCTGTGCCTGTAACAATAGTTTCCACACCATTGTTTATGCTTCAAGGAATGCATCTTCATATCCCCTTGTTTCCACTTGACTGGTGCTTCTCAGGAAAGGGCAAATGGTTACCTCAGAACTTACTCTCCACACTGTTTTTGCCAGTTCCTGTGATATTTTGTTGACCACAAATAATCAGAATTTGGTAGATAAGGACAAGATATTGTTCATTACCTCAATGAGTTACCAACCTGCGTGCAACTCTACTGACGTATTCAACAAGAATTGCCGTGGCAATTATTATTATTATTTTCTCAAAACAACCTGTTTATTAAGAAAGTACTTCTCCTGTTTTGTTCTGTTGAGTGTGACCCTTTGTCTACTAGACAGAAGTAGCCCAGTGTTGTGCTTCTCCTACAATTTAACACGCATTTTGCTCCCATAATGCATCATGTAACTTACTTGTTGACAATATTTACTACTGACAAGATAATTGCTGTGTAATGTTGGTATTTTACCACAGTTTGTGCAGCACTTTACTGCAATTTGTATTTCCCATGATTCAAGATGAAAGTCAAGGTTTCGAGAGTGTGGGCAGTGGAAGCAGCATATATTGAATCTTGTCGTTTCAGGTGTCCTGCAATCTTCTTCCTTTATGGCAAATGCCAACATGCGAAAGGTGGTTGCCACATCTGAGCCAGATTTAACTCTTTCATTGCATATTTTGACAAAACGTCTGGTTGCGCTGGACCGACATAATGGTAGTAGATTCATATTCTTTGTCAACTGACCTTTTATTCGGGCACCAGGATGTCTGTAGTAACAATACTAGAACAGAGGCCTTTTAGTGCCAACTGCGACTAACGTCGAACCACTTAAAGCGAACAACCCTAAATTATTGTAAAGATGCTAGATTCAATTTGTTTTTTAAAAGACCTTTCATTCAAGTACCAGCAGTAACAGTACTAGAACAGAGGCCTTATAGTGCCAACTGCCACTTGCATGGAACTACTTAAAACGAACAACTCTACATTATTGTAAAGATGCTGGATTCAAGTTGTTATTAAAAAGACCTTTCATTCAAGTACCAGCATCATTGCAGTAACAAACTAGAACAGCGGCCTTTTAGTGCCAACTGCCACTTACATCGAACTACTTAAAACGCATAGCTCGAAATTATTTTAAAGGTGCTAGATTCATGTTGCCTGTAAAAAAACCCCAAACCTTTCCTTCAAGCATGCCTGCAGTAACAATACTAGAACAGAGGCCTTTTAGTGCCAAATGCGACTTACATCGAATTTTTTAAAGCAAACAGCTCTAAATCAATATAAAGGTGCCACATTCATGTTGTTTGTAAAAGACCTTTCATTCAAGTGTTAGCATGCCTGTAGGTACATTGCATATATTTACTAGTCTGCATCAACAGCTATCCTCGCCACACCTTGGGTACATAGCGCCAAAAGTGGGCCGAGAAAAGCTGTGCAAACTGTAGCACTAAAGAGAATAAGAATGTTGCAGGTCAATTTGCTCAGTTAAATCTTGAGACTGACAGAATTAAGACAAAATCTTAAAAAAAGCCGAATATCAGATGTCCTTCGCTGCACTGAAACACTCAAAATTTCTGAAGATGCTATATTTCAACTAATTAGGAATGACAATTCCCACGTCAGTCAGAATCAAAAGGCAGAGGTTGCGGCCTGGGACACCTACGAGGCGTATCCTTAAACGTCTGATCCTTTCGATGAAATACCAACTGGTAATGACGACACATCCTGTTGACTAGAAGCATATCTTGCAATTGGTGGTTGTGCCTGTGCAATATTATGTTATTTAGTTATTGGACTGCACCGCTCTTGACACTTTGAGGAAAGGTACGATGACGTCTTGACAAATGACTACCTTGTTCGAAACACTACAGTTCCTTCAGTCGCAACCTGGAATTGTTACTTCTTCCCGTAACACACACACACACACACACACACACACACACACACACACACACACACACACACACACACACACACACATATATATATATATATATATACATGCATACATATATATACATATTATATATATATATATATATATATATATATATGTAGTTTCAGACAGGGTAGTCGATTTTATGCGTATTGATAATATTGTTGCCTTTTTATGCTTTTTCGACCTGTCATTGGGAATGGCTGTAAAATATGGTAAACTTAATTAAAGATGAATGAAAAAAATCTTATTTATGTATCCATTTTGCAAATTCCATCGCAGGCAATCATAAAATGATCATATCTCCACATACGATCAGGTAACACGCATATCTGGACATATTAAACCCAATATAAAGTCCTATAGCCCCAAAAGAGGTTTTTCCAGGAGCTTATATTTCATGTTTTGAGATCGTACCCCAAGTGCAGTCAAGTGATACGACATGTTCCTTACGTGAATGTTTTAATAAATGCAAAATGATGCCTACTTTATAGACAAACTGAAATAAATGAGTTTTGTGCAGACATAACATTTTTATCGTTGGCTTTCGAGGCTATCAAAATACACTATTACTTAGTGAAATGAATGGCGTGACCTTGTCATATTTCTTGCTTTTTTCCTCTGTCTTTGGGTCTTTTTATCTGTTCGCAAAATAGCCTCTGGCAAACAGGATATGTACTCGAGGATATGGACAGTCTAATTAAGAGGTATCTCTTCTGTATTTTGAGTACACATAAATGCTGTACAGCTAGATTTCTCAATCTAGTGGGCAAAAGGACAGGTCTTCTGGCTGAAACGTTTAGTTTCATTACATGCCAGGCCATGCCAAATAATTTGCCTGATTTTTGGTTAGGTAGTGATAGGCAAACATCAGTTGCAGGCTCGCTACAAGAACTACATATTATCTGATATATATAATATATATATATATATATATATATATATATATATATATATATATATATATATATATATATATATATATATATTTATTTATTTATTTATTTATTTATTTATTTATTTATTATCGTATGGTTCATTCTAGGTATTGAAGGGGCCATTCATTAACTAACATGGATTCCATATGAACGGTTATGGAGTATATTGTTTGTATGGTTCTTTATCACTGAATGTGCCTCCGTAGCTACAAACATTCAATCACATACCTTTATAACAAGAAACAAGAATATAATATGTCCTTTATAATAATTACACATATGATTGCCTTTTTAACAATGCAAGCGTAAGTTATGCTGCTGCATTTTGATTTTGCATATACACATTACATAAGATTCTCAGTATTTTGCCTAAATTGATAGCGAACGTAAAAGTACAGGGCCACATATTTGACATTTTGTACAGCTCATGGTACCCAGGGAAGGTTATTTAACTTTGAAATGAGTGTAGTATGTGCTTTATTTCGTAACTGGTATCGAGCAAGATTCCACAAGTAACATTATATTTGAAATGTCATGACAAAAGGAATCGGGAGCTCCAGTTATAAAGCTGCGCAATTTTGAATCGGATGTTTATCATTAACAGAGACGTGTCCGATGTTTAAAAAAAAAAAAAAAAAATACACACACGCAAAAAAGAAGCAAACAAAATCAAAGCAAATCAAAACAAAACAAAAAAACAACAGCAAAAAACTAGAAAAGAAGATTTGCTTTGAAGCAAATCTGTCTGTGTGCCTTCAAAAGTTGTAAATATTAAATGGTACAACTTCTGTGCTTTGGTACTTCACATTCCATTAAGCTTATGGCTGGATGAAAATTTCTAAGTCCATATGACCTTGACCTTTGGCCTTTACAGGTCACATGTAAATCGCAAAAATGTACAGTGTTACAATACCCACAATTTAACTCCAACATGATTAAAATTGGACGGAAATTGACCGAGTTATGGCTTGGTGAAACTTTCAAAGGTCCAGATGACATTGAACTTGGACCTTAACGGGTCACATGTACGTTTCAAAATGTGCAGTGTTGCAATAGCTACAATTTGAGCCCAACTTGATCAAAATTGAGTAAAAATTGAGCAAGTGATGGCTAGAAGAAAGTCACCATCGAAAGTGGCCTTTGACCCCGAAATGACCTTTCACCTTAAGGTGACCTCTACCTGAAGTGAAACTTGACCTTTAAAATGACATTTTGACCCAAAATTGGCCTGTGACCTTGACATGACCCTCACATTTGAGATGACCTTTGCCTTGCTATGATCGAACTCCCATACACTTGAAACTGTATCTTCTATAGTATATAAGATATTGACGATTTAAAACTTTAATTAGCCCTCATTTGCATAATTTTGAAAAGTATGACTTTTCATTATAAAAAGGCGAGACTACAAAAATGTACAGTGTTACAATAGCCACAATTTGAGCCCAACATGATCAAACTTGGATAAAAATTGACCAAGTTATGGATAGAAGAAAGCTACTATCAAAAGTGGCCTTTGACCTTGAAATGAGCTTTGATCTTGAGAGGACCTCTTCCTGAAGTGATCCTTAACCTTTAAAATGACATTTTGGCTTTAAAATTACATTTTGACCTAAAACTGACCTTTGACCTTGACATGACCTTTGACCTTGATATAACCTTGACATTTGAGATGACCTTTGCCTTGCTATGATTGAACTGCTATACACTCGGAACCACATCTACTATAGTATATAAGATATTGAAGATTTAAAACTTTAATTAGCCCTTATTTGGTTACTTTGAAAACCATGACCTCTCATTATAAAATGGCCAGACTACATCTATAGAAGTATAAATGTGCCAAGTTTGGAGTTACTACGTATAATACTTCTCAAATGAAATGTCGGACAAATTTGCCTGCAAAGAAAGAAAGAAAGAAAGAATTCATGGAAAAACAGTATGGCTATGTTGGCACACAGACATAAAAATCATGTTAGACCTCTTCTGTACATTTGTAAATTCGAGAGTCACCGCTGCATGGACTCTAATGATGCAAAGTATCGTTTCAAAACGTCATCGTGGATGAAAAGCCTGCAGATTTGCTCTAGAAGTCAGTTGATCAGATTCTAATGAAGAGACCACTCAATTCCGTCGTGAAGTGGACAGCTGCTTACTTTGGGGAGTCTCCGCAATAAGCGTTGCAACTGCTAGCCACAATATTTTTTTGTATCTGCCACACTTTTAAAAGATTAATGCCACGATTACATTTTTGGAACCAAGAGAGTTAGGCACACCGCGGAAAGTATTCATAATAATATTCTTAAATATTACCAGTAATACCACAACATCTTCGGTTTATACAATAACGCACATCATTTTCGACATATTCAATTTTGTAGGGGCTAAAGTCTATTACTGTGCACAATCTATTTTGTCGTGCTGAATTTACGTGAATGACAAAATAATTTAAGAATGGGCTGATAGAAAGGTCTGTTCATGCTATCCTACCGTTCACAAAATGATACTGGTAAATGGATTCTCTCAAGTCTATGCAGTGGGCTCGAGGAAGCTCATTGATCAAACCGCATGGCTTTGTACCGGCTATATGCGAGGGACACAATCAGGCAGGAGAATTTAAGTGACTATAGCATGTGCTTATTTAAGCACGACTGGCAGATGATTAAGTGACCACAAGTCTACTATCATACGGGTTTTATGATATTTCATTGCGCACCACTCGGTCACCGCTGCCGGTGAATGTCGCTGGCCAAACACACGCCGCTAGAGGGTCAAGCTTTCTGTCGCTATCTTTCCCGGCAAAGCGTGCGAACTTTTCGTGGACGATATACGAACGCCACATTGGAGGGAAACTTGTTAAGACTGACAATTGGCGATGCCTGCAAGTACACGGGAAAGATAAAGGCCCGGTTTGGACAGGCTGCGCATTGAAGCCGACAGGAGAAGACCCTTCCAGACGCTGGCTAAGACGATCCGTCAGTACGGAATGATGGATGGAATAAAGTCGAACAAGGAATTAATAGACCAGCTCTGTATATTTACACGTTGTGCTTTTATCCTCACTTTAATTAAGAAAATCCTAATGGGTGGGTACCCGAGGGAGTAGGGATTACGTGATTCAGCCTTAATCAGCTTCACTGGAGTTTACTCTTAGCACAGTCATACACAAGGTAACAGTTATGTCAATGTACAAATGCATCTCTTAATTTTGAAACATTCGACACACAGACAAGCTGCAACCTCTAGCCGTCTGGAGTCCTCTGGTTGGACTAGAGCTTATTAATTACATTGAACTCTCTATCATAATAGACGCAGATATTCTTTTGTCATAACCACAGTGCAGTATTTCCTATTATATCAATATAATCTTGTAAAAATACACATTGTGTATAAAAAGATAATAGTTGATCAGCCTAACAATAGTATAAAAATGATCTTTACATTAGACATGTTTATTGAGGAGCAGAGATTCCCCTGCTTGAAGACTTTGCATTTAGAGATTGAAGAGGAGACGCTTTACAATAAGACACAATTAATTGACAATCGGACATCCCTCAGTGGTCAACAGGAACGAGACTGCCCATCTTTTGTGTAGTTCTGAGAAAAAAGCAAAACAAAAAACAAAAACAAAAAAACCAAAACAATAAATTAACAGAAACAAAAAGCAAAACAAACAAAGAAAACAAAACAAAACAAACAAAACAAAAAACCCCAGCACAAAAACCAAAACCGAGAGAGAGAGAGAGAGAGAGAGTAAAAAACAACACCATCTATTATCTCCACGCTCCATAGCCAATCCAGTCACTGCCTCTGTCCCAACACGTACCTTTAATAATCAGTTTGAACATCTTAGATGCAAAAATGAAAATTGAAAGCCCAACAAGTAAAGGAATTTATAAGCGTGTCATCATCAGCGGCCAACCGCCCAGTATGTTTGGCAGAGTTCAAGTCCCGGACCCTCTTTCTATGGGATGGCATATGCTTGCCTTTAGCTTGTGTTTGGTCAAGGCATCCTATTTGAATTTAAAGAATATATGAACTTACGATATAATATAATAAAATAAGTAAATAAATGAATAAATGAAATGAAGGGGATAAATAAACTAATATATAATAATGTGACATTATTTCTTGCTTATGTACCAGTTATCTCATAATCTATCATGTAAAACTATTATTACGGTAAACATCCGATCATTTTGATATTTCTGTAAACGTGTGTACAATTCCAAGCGAGTTTTGTTATCGTCACAATCATCAAAAGAACAAAAACCGAACTTCCTTTCACACACACACACACACACACACACACACACACACACACACACACACACACACACACACACACACACACACACACACACGTCTATTCAGTAGAATGTTGGAAGAAGACCAATCTAATAATATCAACTATCATCATCTGGGCATACAAAAGTAATGGCAAAATCCCCTCATTTAGATCACCCGAAACGCAGTGGTCAGAATCTGGGACACCTCAGTCTATATGACTAGGACCTCATTTGATTGCTGACCATACGTGCGCAATATAGAGTGTATGAATGATAGTCTCTTACCGTGACAAAATAAAGAGTGTTTCTTTTTCACGTAATACCCTTTTTCAAATGTCTCGAAATATTTCCAGGTTTTTTATTACACAGAGGCAACCAGCTGCTCGTACGTACTGCACATGAGAAGACGGAGCGACGTAAGCAGCAGCTGGTTTTCCAAAGTCGTGAATATCACGATTATTGCCTAATTTATACGGGATCGATCCCTAACATTAAGAGGAAGCAACTTAGATAAGCATTACGGTGTTTCATTATGACTAATTTTCTATATAGTATTAAGTTTTCTCTTTTTCACGTCTTGGACGTTATGTTTCCCATACTTTATTTTTTTTTTTTTTTGCTGTACCATTCAGGAATCCTCAAACAACTTCGCTCGCGCAGATAACTGAATATTTTGCAACAATAGCTTACCGGTCTTATGACAAGTTGACCAATCCACATTACCATATTCCAAAATAAATCTAATGAAAGAAAGATAGGTAGTTTCTGATGTTGACCTGGACAGTTTGCGTTGTGTATTTCTCATAATATTCACCAACTTAAACCCTATTTCAATGAAATTTCTGAAATGACTTCCCAATTTTAATCTCAATTTAAATTGAGATTTAAATCTATTCAAAACCATAAACACTGATATACCATGACCGTTTCTGCATCAACATTGCATGAAAACACTAATTATGTATGGTTTCTGTGAAATATTTTCCGAGGAATTATCATATGATTTGTCTTACTTGGAATAACATTGCCAACCAATAATACGCCCACTTTTCTTTATGTGAGGTGTCATGTGTTGGCATGTCAGAATCGGCTTGCCTATGGTTCATCTCAATATGCAACGCCATAACATCCGCAAGTAGATATGTGTTCGATCTTATGACATTCGCAATTCACATTTGTACATTAAAGTCAACAAAGGACCGAGCGCGGACCCTTGTGGTACGCCGGGTTCTAAATTATTTCCCCCATGTTGAAGATATACGATAAGTCACAACTCTTTATTTCCTATCAACAGATACTTAGAAGCAATGCCAGCAACAAGTCCGATAAAGTTGATATTTTTACAGATTTGAAAAAATTAAAACACCCAGCTACATTTGATCGAACGCTCTTGGTAATTTTAACATACAGTATCCAAATTCCTTACCTTCATCTCATGCATGAGGTATTCATGGTATAAAACTGATGAGAAATTCATTCACAGATGAGCCACAGTCATGAATGCAGGATGGGATAGCGTGTATATACCGACTTTGTAAAAGTCATAAACATTTAAACGTTATTATCATGAAATCTTTATTAGTGCTGACAAGTACACAATAGACCTGTTCACACCGAGTTGTACCGAACTTTTTCCGTACCGTACCTGATTATGCATTCCACTGTTGGCCTGATTGCCCAATCAGCAGGCGGCCGAGTCTGGCCCAAGCTTGCATGCTTACAACGAATGCCACAGCCAACGCTAGTGATTACAGCATGGCTTGTGCTGAACAGTGCAAATCTTTCGCCTAATATGTCAAATCGAAGGTGTCATTGTAACGCTGTGAATAGTTGCAGCATTTTTGACGTCTGAAGAAAAGGGACAATTTGGTCGTTGGTTACTGGTAGTAACGGCCGCCATGTTGAAACAAATATGATGGGTATTCCTGCGGGATGCACCTGACGACCTTTGGACAGGGCGGTACCTCCTTTAAGACGTTGACGCCCCAGAGTGTGAAAATTGCGTCCGGCTTAACGACATACACGGCCCAGAGTGTGAAATATACGTTCGCGCGTGCAGGCATGGGATCCTTGAAGAATTATCATTGAGAATGGAATCTTTCAACAAACTGTCTTTAAGAAAGGCAGTTTTGGACGCCTTTTTCACTCTGCATCAGACCTTCTACCTTAAGGCATTTCCTATATTTACAGTAGAGCAGGTAATCAAAATCATTACCTCTCTGCGTACCTGTACTTTATGTCAATGTAAATATAAGGTTCCAAACAAAACTTGCCTAAAAGACAAACTCACACAACCAGGTCTTCTTGAATGGGTACAATTTCTGAAAGCTTTTAGCAAAATGTGCACATAGCTTTATTGACAACATGTGGCTGCCTGTTTAAGGTACATTATTTTGGTTTAATTTGATTTGAAGTTATTTGGTGTAAGCCAAAGTAAAAATAATACATCGAGATAGTATTACATCGAAATCATATCCATAATTGTGTACAAGACTCCGCATTGACAGTATAACATTGTAAATAAAAGTTTACGAATTGTTAACATAAAATACACATGAATATTTCAGACACAGACTAAAATAAAATATACACTTATACAATAACTGAATGCATATAAGCACAGTTATTTGGTTTCGTTACGTAAACAGGGAAATAAAGGTACATATAAATACTTAAGACACAGACTCAAATATAAAATGCAAACATGTGCAATGACTCAATATGCATATATCATGGCTACTTAGCCGAATTGAGAATAAAACAATAATAGTTAAAAATAACTTAGAAATAATGGCTAACACCCGGATAACCCAAGACAGCGGACTGTAGAGCCTGCTTATTTCTATTGGGTTAAATGGATAAAAATATGAATACTCTTCAATAAAAATTAGGTCATTTAAATGTATATTTCATTTTATAATCCTCATCAGCATTATCACAGTCTTGTTGTTAAAATATAAATAAATGTTTCTTGTTATGTTCTACCAGTAGAAAAATAAATAAAGCTATCGTTCTCCTTTCTTAAGGCATGTTCATTGCGGTGTTTTTTGACGTGTTATCTTGAATGTAGTTTATTGTTATTATTATTATAATTTTTCTTTGATATATGGGGGTAATTTGTTCCACTCTGTATTTCCTGTGTGAGGAAACTGCTCTTTTCCGAGTTTGTTTGATATGGGAGGGACAAAGAATTAAGTTGGGGGAGTGGTTTTTCAATAATTGGTTATGGTTGCCTGAAATGTTATCTAACTAGTGGATCATGTAGGCTGGAGCAATGTTACTGAAGATTTTAAAGACATGGTTAAATTTAAGTTACTTTACCGTCTCCTACCTTGAGTGAGCCTAACCTGCACAGTTCTCTCTGCCCTATGTGGTCTCTAGGTCCTTCGTTTACAATGAATCTTGTTGCTTTATTCTGAATTGAAGTTTTTTCTTTAAGGTTCCGGTTAATCCGGAATACCAAGATAGAAAAGAATAGTCTAAATGGTACTGTATTAAAGTTGTGGTAAGGGTTCTCCTTGTTTGTTTTGTAAGGTATGAAGCGTGTCTATAGAGGAATTTCCATTTCAAATTTGACTTTTCTACGATGTTGTTAACCATTTCTTTGCCAAATAACGTTTCGTCAATGATTGAGCTTAGATGTGTCATTGAATTTGTCCGTTTGATTTCGATATTGTTACATGAAACTTTGAAATTTTGAACTGTTTTAAGTTTATTTTTGGAACCTAGCAGCATAGCCTCAGTTTTCCCAAGATGGAGAGACAGTTTGTTATCAATTAGCCAATAGATGACAAGAGTTTAATTCCAAAGTCAGATTTTGTGCAATAGCAAATGGGTACTTTCCTGAAATGAATAGTGTACCATCAGCTGCAAAGAGCAGTAGTTTACAATTGGTGCTTATAGGTATAACATTTATATAGCATCAGAACAAAAGAGCAGCCAACAGCCTCCTCTGAGGGACGCTGCATTTTATTGTTAGAGGCACTGACTCCTCTCAATTTACACTTTGCTTTATTATACGCAAATAGGATCTAAATCAATCAGTAGACTCAATTCCCATGTTATTAAGTTTAGCACAAAGTATATTGTGGTCCACTGTATCGAACGCTTTTTGTAAATCCCAGGTAGCCATACCTACATAATTATCTTTGGAAATTTCAGTTTTCATAAAATCGGTCAGATGCATAAGACAGGAGTCAGTGGAAAAAGATCCCCTAAAACCTGATTGAAAATCAAACAGTAGGTTATTGTTGGTTAGATGTAACTCCAGTTGTGTATAGACTGCCCTTTCCAAGATCTTGGAAACGGTGTTTAATATACGTACTGGTCTGTAGTTAGTTGCATCCAACTTGCTGTTCTTCTTATGTAGGGTTTGTATTCTGGCAGCTTTAAAGTCGTCTGCAACTGTGTTTGATGAAATTGAAACATTAGTGAGGTAGGTAATTGGAACTTTCAAAATTTTGACAATTCTTTGAAAACAAAATCTTCTGTTACAGTCTGTGGTCTTAAAAGCCTTGGAGAAATATCGGTATTGAATTTTTTTTGGAGGGGATGGGAGTTTTGACACCAGAGTGTCAGGTACATTCGTAACATATTGATTAAAATAATCTGCCACTTTGGCTGAAACATAACATATCTGATAGTCCATTTTCAAAATGTTCTTGGTTTGTGCGCTTTTGTCTTTTGTCGTCGAGTAAGTCTCCATGGACATTCAGTGTAGTAACGAAACTTCGTGCGTCATTGGAGGTGAAAGTCCTTATTTAAAGGCGAATGTATAGGATAAAACATTGGCACCCATGCACTGATTTTTGACTTGTATTTGGACACATGTGGAGATGATATGCACAATAAAGTTACGTTGACATGCCATGCTTTGCTATACAATGCGTGTTAAGTATCAGCATGAAGGACCAAGCCATGTTTGTGAGAGTCGTTTAGATCTAGGGACACTTCAAGTTGTAGCACCTTTAATGTCTGGTGGAGTACGTTCCACAGTCTAGCCCCTTCACCAACAGTTTTGTCCGTATGATACAGTTTTGTTATCAGACTGTTTAAACTTGTCATTATCTATTAGATTATTGACACTTTCGCTGCTTTTAAACACATCTTCAACAAAACTTAGTCTATTGTGCATGCAGACTTTAACTTTAAACTTTAATAGATACAAAACATTCTAAAGCGACTTACAAATGAGAGAGGGCTTGTCAGTTGGTTGTAAACGATTTGAAGGATGAAGCATCGTGTTAGCTGAAAACAAAACGGAGGAATCTGTCTTGTATCTTGTCAATGTTTGCTTACTTCAGATGGTTCACATAGATGCTACACGAGAGAAACATAGTTGCAATTCGCCATATGAAAGGCATCAAATATTTTCATTATTTACTTCTAACTTAAGAGGAGAGCCTTAAAACACTAATTGGTTAAGCAGGTGACATGATAATGGAACTTAGGTTTGTCATTATAGTAGTGGTACACACCTCGTAAACTTCAGGATTTTTCTGGTTTCAATGTGACCCTTGCCTCCATAGCAGCCTCCCAGACTCGCTAAAGTTACTGATGTGGGCGCTCGTCGGAATGTCCGACAGAATGTCAACGCCCAGTCACGGCTGGTATGGAGGCAAATTGGACCCCATCTGTGATAAAAATGAGGTCTTCTGGAATCTTTAAAATGTTGAGAAATAAAAGAATTGTCTGAAATTTATTTGAATTGACCTTTCTGCAATTTTCTTTAAATCAATGAATACCAATCATGTGCAACTTCTTCCAAAGTATCTTTTATGGCTTTCAGGTCTCGATCATGACGAAGTAGGTAGTTGTCATCCGCTAAGTGATAGAAGTCACATTTGTCTTCGAGAAAGAGAAATCACTCATGAAAGTATTGATAGGGGCAGGGTAAGAAAACTGCCTTGAGGACCCCTTTTATTGTTTTTGTCTATTCACTGAATGTATGTTACTCATTGTTAACGGCTGCTAAGATAGCTGCCAAATAATTTACGCAGATATTCCATAACTGTTTAGCACACCCAGTATGAGATCAAGGGGAGGATGTCAAATGCTTTAGATAAATCTACGATAATCACTCACATTATCCTCACGAGCACTATGACTTTGATGCGATGATTTGACAGTTGTAGTTATTTACAAAGCACACAGTTGGGATTTTATATGTTTGAAAATTACCCATTTGTACATTTTCTCCATGCTGCAGATATGCTTAAAAGCAGGCAATACATTGCCTCCATAGGATTCCCCTAGATAATTGTATGTTTCTGATGTGCTCTCGTCCATGCAGGCGCTCACATCAATGGACGCAATAGCGAGCCAGGGGCATGCTTTGGAAGCAAGGCAATACCATCATAGCATTCAATGTAAAGTAACAATAAGGGATAAAAATGGGACGCTCCTTTTGGCATATCCCAGATTTGCGTAAACATTCTACAATACAGTGCCCCCCACCCCCACCCGACAGACTCCACGCTATTAGCAATACTGAAGACGCTTCAAGTTGCTGGGCGAAATTGACTCCTAAGTAATTGTTCCCATTTAATATTACTGCAGTCAATGC
>OZ026625.1:69724496-69754496 GCA_964020975.1 Hermodice carunculata
GCGCTGTCTTACTTAGCGCTGTCAGTGCTGATGACGGTCACTGTCCGTCGCCTGTCAATCGCCTCTTCCCTGCCTCCCGCCTCACAGTCTGGATCCGTACATCATATAGTTAAAGCACAAGAACTTAGGTTGAAACACCCGAACCCGCGGACAGTGCTTACATTTGCCACGCCGTAGACGTCACAGCGCAGGACCAACAATCTGGAGTGTGCAATTGGATAGGACTGTACTGTAATGCAGGAAAAAGTGTTTATATGCGATGTGTCACAGCAAATTAGGTTTATAAGCGCCTAGGAACTTACTGTTGTTGGTCACAGTGATCACTTACATACCCCCACAGAAGGTAAGTGTACATTTTGTTTGTTTTGGCTTTGGTTTTGTTCTTTTAGCCAGCTATTCTGCAAAATAAATGTCCATCATAAATTGTTGTGTCAGATTTTTAAATTACTCTCCTTTCATAGTAGGAAGACATTCTTGTGTCTGTTAAAGTAAAAAAATATAAAACGTGTTGAAACATGGATTCTGCGTAGAAAGTTTAATGTAAACTACATGCACATTTACGGCTGTTGCAATTACTACCGTAACTCCACGCGTACGTACGACTAACGCCATTTTGACGTCACAGGTACGTGACTACCACACTTGTAGGCAAGACGGGGGAGGGGGAGGGGGGAAGGGGGAGGCTGATAATTGCTGCTTCCATGACTGTGGTATATTAGTTATTATTACGCTTCAATAATAATGGCTGTTTACCGAATATTACTTTAAACATCATTTCCATTAAATTGGTTAGAAAGCGAAATACAGCTGGCAATTTTGAGACCAAAATCTTGCTGCCTTATCTGCAAGAGCTGCGTCCCACCGAGTATTTTTAAGATATATAACCACTTAGGTCCATTTAAAACACACCGTCTAATTCTCAATAAAAAAGAAAATGGCTATCTTATAATTTAGAACAAAGCTAAACATATTTTTTTTATTTTTTTTCTGTTGAGTAACTGACATTTGTAAAACAAGACACATTCCACTTGGAAGTTTTGTCACAAAATATCATCTCAGTTTAACAATTTCTGGACCTGTAGCCTGCAGACAAGCTGATATGCCTAGTTATGTGTGCAAAAATATACAACGTGTTCCTTGAATCAAATAATGAAACATCATTTTTGTGATTTAAAACATAATACGACATAGTATCTAGTTTATTAGAAACATATATTTGTGTGGTGAGACACGCCCCATTAAAAATACTAGGTACGCACACAAACTGCCACCGGCCGTGACATTACCGTAAAGTGGTCTGCAGACCGATATTCTTGTGAGATACATTTCTTGCGTCATTTTAAAATTCCGTGACCAGAAAAAAGTATTCAGTTTAATATGAAAGAAACCATGCAGTTTGTATGTGTATGAGAAGCTAGAATGCCACGAGAACACCACGTAGAGACCCCGGGCAACTAATTGTAAATTAATCTTTGGCTGACATTACTACAGGTAACATATATCCACATAAAACATTGGCGCGTTTCTTTGGAATTTGGTAACAATCAGTATAGGCATTTGTGTATTGAAGCAATGCCATAAGATTATATAGCCTAATAATCCCATGGCTTAGTCCTCACCCTAAAGGTAGCCTGCATTGCTCTGCTTACCACCCCTCTAAAACCACAGCTCATAGGCATCAAATAATAATCCTTATTTGAAAATTCTACTCCTTTACAATGGGGGCACCAGAGTCACTGGGTAAGGTACTTTTGCATCCAAGAAAATACAAAAGAATACCATCATTTAAATCATGTATAAATTTCAGACATTAAAATATATCGCTGGTCGTTCATAGCTGACCAGAATATAATCCAAGCCTTACACTCAACGCCATTTTAAACATTTTTTTTAAACAAATTAATGCCCTTGCGTTGTTGTCTTGCAAGTAGCCATGGTCCCCTTAAAACAAGTAAAACTTCTTTTTTTTTTCTGGCCTACAATAAATACGCTAGCAACCACTCGTGTCCCATGTATCTAAGATAGCCTTCTAATTTAATACATGATTTACCAACTTCTTTTTCAGGGAAAAGCAGAAAGTGAGCAGGACCCTCTGTAGCATCCGTACATAAGTCAGTGATTACCATAATGTACTCTAATCCAGCACATTGAATTATGCAAGCAGAACCATAGTTCAATACCGCCTAAAAATATGTGTACGGATATGCAATAATGCAGCATCAGGAGAGTGTATAATAATAATAATAATAATAATAATAATAATAATAATAATAATAATAATAATGATAATGATGATGATAATAATAATAATAATAATAATAATAATAATAATGATACTACTACTACTACTACTACTAATAATAATAATGATAATAATAATAATAACAACAACAACAACAACAGTAATAATAATACAACTACTGTTACCACTACTACTACTACTACTACTACTACAACTACTATTACTACTACTACTAATGATTGTATTAAGAGCCCTGCAAGGAAGGAAAAAAAACAGACATAAAATATATAAAGGTATCCGTAATTAGGGAAAGACTACCAGTTCTGCCCACAGCGTTATGTGGTTTGATCTGCGAAAAAACTGCTTCCGAAGAGTGTAATGTCAGTTGCATCGCATAACATCCCAGCATGCGTCATATCATGTTAAAATGAACCGCTAATCGCCAACTTCATGGTTACTGAATATTCTAGCAAACATCTGTGCACCCAGAACGTATGTATATATATATATATATATATATATATATATATATATATATATATATATATATATATATATATATATATATATATATATATATATATATATATATTTATATATACAATTTGCCTAAGTGTACTTAAAATCCTGTTAAGGAAAATTGTTTTGAAAACATGTTTTTGGCATAAATGCTAATGACTTTCATTCTTTTCTGACAGGTCTAAATGCACATTTACTTAATATTAAAAAATAACTCAAAATTGACAGTATTTTCTCAAATGTCACAAACCTGACACATTACGTTGATACACTGACTCAGGGTTGGCGGTGAAATAGAGCTTAATTGTTTGAGGGGTAGGTGTCATCATGGAGTTTGTTTTACATCTCTGGTGCAGGATGTACATTGTTGCAGTCCTTGTTAGGATTTCCCTTGGTTTATACAGGTAGTCTAGCTGCAACTGTTTATTTTACAATCACTGGGACTGAATATTATGCCCCAGCTTGTTTCCACTTCAGTTAAACATTGGCGGATGGTTTAACTAGGATAAGCTGTCCAGCTAGAAAGGGTGCATATTGGTTCAGGGGTAAGTCAAATTTTTCTTATCTGAACCTGTACTATACAAATTTGGTATTATGGTTTGTTTGACAGGTATTCTTCTTTCAAAATGAAGCTCTGCATTTATAAGCAAAACTTCACACATGTATCTAATTCATCAATTGCCACGTTCATATTTACTCATTATTATGTGGGTTGTCTTTGCTGAATATTTAGCTTAGACAAGGAGCCGCTACTGAGAGAGACATGTATGTGTAAAAGGCTCCGAAACATGTTGAGTGGTTACCCGCTGAAGACCCTTTAATTTATTGTTTGGGCTAATAGAACCTATGTCAAAATTTTACAGAGGAACGTGTGCAATATGGACAATAGTACTTCTATGTATATAGGTTAGACAGGGGCAGGTTAGCTTATGGAGAGTAAAGAGTTCGGACTGCAGATTGGGTAATGACGACTAGGAAGTGGTTTTTGGACAAAAGGACACAAATACAATATATATATATATATATATATATATATATATATATATATATATATATATATATATATATATATATATATATATATATATATATATATATATATATATATACATATACATATACTCTAAAAATGCTATGGTGCTTCCTTTTGAGTACAAGTGATGTTGATACGGTGTACTCTATTGAAATATCCCTTTGGGTTTTTTTTATCGTGGATACCTTATTAGCTTATTCATGGTAAAGTATAAGTTTGACGGATGTCTAACTACAACTGACATAAAAAATGCTTAGACTTATTTTTGGTAAGATGGTATTTTATATATGTCTTATCCATATAAGGTCCACAGCTTTATTCCAAGTGTAGTTTAAATGGATGCAATTGAAGTAATGCCTTTGCTTGTTAACTATGGACCGACACGTATGCGATTCTCATCCCCTTGGTTGAGTAAATATTCTACAGGGTAGGCCTACGTTTATGACGTAGCATTTACACCATCAGACGCCGTGGTGTATTGTCTTACGTTGAAGCGGACAGAACGTCACGAAAATGTCATCACGACTGTTCAAATTGACATGTTTTATTCACACTCTTTGTCTTTTAAGATCAGACGAAGCGCCATTACGAAAGTTCCTAATCCAAGATGTATCATTCAGTATCAATCAGTTTTTGAATCAGTCTCTTTTAAAACCAAAGCAACATCTAAATTTATTAGTATTCTCAATGCTAACCGTCACTGTTGTCACCTTCTTACAGTTGTTTTTGTTTGTGTCAAATATTTTGTATTCCTTGTTAAGGGCACATCGCTATTTTGACGTTTTTTGTTTACACCTGTTGATAGTCTCACGAGTGCAGATATTCTTCAAAATCATGTTCGTTGAGAACGGGGAAGGAGGTTAGGGTTAGAAAAAACGTGTTGTAATTATTCAAATTTAAATGATGAGGATGAAGAAGAAGAAGAAGAAGAAGAAGAAGAAGAAGAAGAAGAAGAAGAAGAAGAAGAAGAAGAAGAAGATGATGATGATGATGATGATGATGATGACGACGACGACGACAACGACGACGATGATGATGACTACAACGACGAGGATGAAGGTGGTGACGATGTACTGCAAAAGACCAAAGTATATCCGGTCTATCATTCAATTCCATAGCGTTCAATATGCCACTGTAAACAAAAATCAAGTATTGACTATATATGTGCATCCAAGCCGCACCAAAGCAACCTATTGGCCTGCAACATGCTAGCATTATAGGTATCATCTGTATATTCAACAAAAATGTTTTGTGTTGACGAGAATATTATGTAAAGAGATTAAAGCAGATGACAATTCACATCCGGGGGCTTTGCGGAGATTTGAGAGAAAAAAGATTAAACGGCTAGCGCGGATTCAATCAGTGCAACTGCATATACGAAAGCAAACAACAATCACAATTACGATTGATATAGGGCTATACCTTCTTTCTAATTGTATTTCATCCGAAATAAAACACGTTTAAACCAACACTCCCCCGGCATGCAGTGATCTTGCAAGAGTCCTTCCTTTCATAGTGGTGTTCTGGAAACGAAGCTTAATATATCTTGCGCTGAAAATTCATCAACTTATACTGTTCCACAAGTAAGTTTTGACTTTAATAGTTAACAGTTTTTTCCGCGGCATGCTTAACCCTTTCCCCCTTGAATTAAGACTGAGTCAACAGCTTTCCTTGGCATGGGTTGGGCACTAAGTGGCCAACCCATGCCAAGGGAAGCTGTTGCCCTGGGGCATGTGATCTTGATAAGTCTCATGTACATTTCGCAGTCAAATTGTTTTTCATAACTGTTGGAATTAGTTGAAAACACTGAAGCAGACATTTGACCACCAGCCGGTTTTGGCCGGTTTGAGGGGGAAAGGCTTAAAGCATATCAGGGAAAGCTGTTGAACTGCACATTTTTCTGTGGATTCTGCAACTGTAGAGATGCTGGTATATGAATGTAAGTTTGGCTTGTAAGGTAGAGGGTGGGAAAGGGGTTTTTCGTACTGGCGTACTTGGGCTTTTTATTTACGGTACTGCCGTACTGGAAGCCCTCTTATTTTACGTACTTCGTACTGTCAAAAATTTTGAAAGATTTTTATTTTCCGAACTGCGTACTCTAGAAAAATAATTACCTGTACCAGCGTACTGAAACCCCCCTTACCCCCCTTCAAGGTATGCCAATCCAGTGTCGTCGTCCTGCTGCAATTCTCTAATGTTCAACTGGTTTTGTATAATGCATTCTAATACATTTAGGTAGACATGTACGTTGTCTGTGACATATCCAAATTCACAAGTTTAAGCCCAAATACAATTAATTAAATGAATTAATCAAAATACTTTTAGTTTTGAAATGGTAGCCAATGCACTGTGTTAGACCCTATATTGTGGTTACATACAACGGGTATCTACACCAAAATATTTGTTTTGGATGGAATTATCTCCATAAAACTAGGGGGTGCTTTATCACGTCCCTGATAAAACTAACAAGCTGATTTTTATCAAACAAATGCCCATTTACTAAATAAAGCATTAAGAGCAAATCAATTACAGATATTTCCTAAGAATTAATAATATTTTGAATGCAAATCAGAACAGAAGAGATATGCAAACTTAAAATATTTTCAAAAGCAGATATTTTATCATTTTTGCACTACATGAAACATATTTTTCGAAAACATCATGTTTGCAGATGCAGGCATTTAGCCGCCTAAATCACAATGGCACAAGATTTGTCATTATATCCTGATGGTGTCTCATTTTGTTTTAATCACAAAAAGCAACATTTGAACAAAAAACGGATGCGCTTTTACAGCAATTTTGAATGATAAGTTTCACATTTAGCGCAAACAGATTCTTCCAAACCAAGCCGTCAATCTGGTATATAGATTAATAATTTTGTGTTGGGAATGCATATACATGTATCGGTAATATTTGGTGCAGAAGTGAAGTCACTTTGCCTTTACTCACAGCTTATCAACTGTGGTCAAAGTCAGGAACGAAAGCACTAAACCGGGCCAGGTTTACGCGGTGTCTACCGTGCAAGCATACCCCACCGAGGCGGTCAGGACAGCAGGAGAAACCGTGTAGGCTACATCTATCGACAAGTCAATATTGGTGCCACGTACGAGTCAGCAACGTTTCAATGCTAAGTGCACCGCGGTATATTCTCCCTTTGCTACAGTTTGTGCACGATATTCACACTCAAGCTGATCAGTGAATCTGGCAACGTGCCGTTAGTCTCTGGTCACTGGCCCGCCATGTAACGCACATAACCTGAAAATATTGCTCGAAAGTCACCTGAATTGCATATATTTATTTTAGGGTTATAAAGTCAACCTTAAAGCTGATGTCTGTCTTATAATGGCTAGTCCGAGAACTCCTTTTCACATTCCTGCTATTTTGCGATGTATGCGGTTCATCCTTCGAAACTTGCGGACAACGACATGCTTGGAGCAGTCATCAGAAATTAGACAAAGTTGAATTCACTTTTACGCAGGCGGTATACCAACATACGAAAATTAACCGCAAACTTGTGCAGTGTCCAGTATTGAGTTAAAACATCTTTGATAAGCAAGTTGTGTTACCCATCCGAATCTGCCTCTTCCCAAGTGCGACTTTGCGCTGTTTGAAGGAAAAATGATATTTTCCCACTTTTTTGAACGGAAGGTTATACGTATCATATTTATTGCTTGTAACTTTATTCATACTTGCTAAATGTACATCGAAGGAAAAAAACACCGTGTTAGTGGATATTTACCTTTGTCATTTCTTGAGACGCTGAGTCCCTTTTGTATTACCCCTCCCTTTTTTGGTGTGTGTGTGTGTGTGTGTGTGTGTGTGTGTGTGTGTTTTGTTTTGTTTTTGTTTTATTTGTATTTCATCATCATCAATGAACAATATGGGTAGCACAACCGATGGTAAAACCATGGACCAGCCAGCACGTTCTTCGTAAAAAAGTATTAAAGACTAAATATTTTATATGCTAGGATCAGGACGGGTTGCAGCCAGTTGAATCAAGACATGCATAAAATAGAGCTCTTACGTTCCCCTGCCTGCACATGTGGTGCGCCTGAAACGTTTTTTCATCATTCTCGTGAATGCCCAAATTATGTCATCCAAAGAAACAGATTGCAGTTAATAATCATGCCACTGGCCCCTTCCACTTTCAACACCTTGTTGTATGGAAGTAGTAATTGCTCGAAAGCAAACAACAAAACTACATTTGAGACAACACAAAATTTTAGTTTTTCATTCAGCAAGATTTAAAACCACCTTAAATTTGCCAAACCATATAAAGTCCCGATCAACAGAACAATGTTCTAAGTTTGAATATTTCTATGCCAACATAGGAAATTACAGTTATATTTCTGACCAAGCAACTTGAAGACCCACTATCTGTCCCGTCTATGTAACTCGTCTGATCTTCTCAGTGTTATGCCCGTGTTGCTCTGTTGTCCTGTGACTTGCCCTTCTTTACCTTGCTTTACTTTTTTTCACAAGCTTACTGTTATTGCACATAATATGATTACTCTTAATTGCCGAATGACTTGGTTATACACATTGCATATAACATTGTTCTTGCTTGAAACATAAGTTTAATTGTATTTCAACAGCAATAACTGTAATCATTTACATTTTTTTCCCACGAATGGAATTCGTAAGGGCATGGTGCCTGTTTTGCAATCATAAAAATAAAACATGTCTAAACCAAACCAGAAAGTATAGGAACTCATGTTTACTGAGGCATTCTCGCATGCTAGGAATTGTATTGTAATAAGGTCGTCAAGATCATGGACCAATTGATCGACTTTAGGATGGGCGCCATTGTGCATAATTCTTATATAGGATATACTCAATAAGCTGTATTAGACTCGACTGTAAAATGAATTTTGAAGTCGTCAAAATAAAGAGCAATTGCATATATATATATATATATATATATATATATATATATATATATATATATATATATATATGTATGTATATATATATATGTATATATATATATATATATATATATATATATATATATATATATATATATCTAAAGAAGCACAGTATTGCTTTGTATTCGAAGAACTTCAGATAATTGAATCTACAATCGTTGACTCTACAGACAAGTAGTTTCTCCAAAGGCATCCTGCCTAATTGGATGGTCCTACTGCACACTTTTGTGCCACTCAGACATAGAGACTGTCAGTGTGAGTGTACAGGCCTCGGCTACCCATTACATTGATAGAACCTAAATTTTATCCTTGCCTGCTGTGGTGTACAAAGATTCATAATTAAATCTTTCTGTCGTTACAATTCCATAATTATATTACAAACGGCCTCCAATGCATAAAATACTTCAAAATTATTTTATTCTTGTTGTAATTCTGGAACGTCGAGACATGTTGAGTTTTGTTTCATTTGCACTTGTATCTTTATCCAAAGGTCAACTGTTATGCAACACGTCAATACCATAACTCCAGCAATCTCTCATATTAGCCAGACTCCAACTCTCCGTATCCATGCTTGTCAGTATCTACATCTAGTATAGGGGGAAGGAAATATTGAAGTGTGTTTTTATTTTTACCAAAGCAGGTGCAACGGGTATTTTCAAAGGCTAAAATTCAGCCTGAAAGTTATAATAAGGAGTTGTCAGAACAGGCTTTGGAGCCTGGAAGTGGAAATCCCCGACGTGTCTCTTCGAAAGCGCCTCCTTGTTTCAGCCTTGAGATTCCATATCTTTTATGAGTGGAGTGAGATTGTTTGTGACCTGTAAAAAGCCAGAGTCATACAAAGCATTAAGGTGCCCGACCAGATGCATCGTGGTACTCGTTGAATGGATGTATTCAAGCAAATTATATACCTATCAATCTTAGTTCATCGTTCTTTTATCCCAGCAAGGAATCTACATGGAATGAGATATCGCTTCCGCAACCAGTCCATCACAACAGCCCACTTCCCTTCTTCGCCACTTATTCATTCAATGTATAAGATTACTACTAAAGAAAAGACTTTTTGCCTGGCAGATGGTCCTCAAATTTGAGACTTTTCAGTGACAAAATCGCGAATACATCTGAAATATGCCATTTGTGTGTGGATATTTCAATGAAGATGAAAAGTACATTTTAATACATTCACTAAGATATACAAAGATGCTTTTCAACAGCTAAATGTACAGTATTGTGTTAAAATTGCATTTCCGCTCAACAAGTTTTATGTACATCGATAGGCATATCGTATTTAATATTATTTTCTTTCGTGAAGCATGCGCCTCTGTCTGTGAGGGGGTATTCATGCTGAGGAAAATGACAGTATCTACGCGTAGTTCCTTTCTTGTCGACCCCCTGTTTGAATCCTGTCGCAAATTTGACATTTGATATTGACTGGCATGTTTTCCAATCTTTCGGAGGTAATAAAGGCAGCATGCTTTGTGGAGAATGCGGCTACATTGTTGTTTGAAGCGTCAATATCATCAATGTGACACTACACAAACAAGTGTTTATAAAGGATTTGGATCCTCAGACGTCATCGACCAGCAGGTTCTTTCTGCTTCCATCCTAGATGCATTGGTCCCAGAGAAGTAGCAAAATGTCTGATCAGGCTGATAACCAAAGCAAACAAAGTCCATTGCTCTCCTGGAGATATAAATACCAAAGCGAACCCCGGACACTGTCTTAAAGTTTCAGTTGGGTATTATATGTCAAGCGGGTGTTCTGATGGGTCCCCATACATGACATGTATGTCATGCATGCAGAAGAAAGTAACGGTTCCGATGTGTTAAATGCAGCAATTTCCTTCAGGATACCATATTTTCAAACAGTTTCAGCAGTCCAGAATTATACACTCTGTACTTTCTTCTAGGTTTTCACAAGATGGTGTTGATTGACTGACCTTTCCTAAGGAAAGAAGAGGATCTTATATTCAATTTGAATGATGGAAACTAGGAGTTTGGAGTCATTGAATATGTACCTGAATCATGCTACTCTGTCTGTCCCCATCTACTGTGCTTGACTCCGCATAGCTTGATTACGGCGAAGTTGCTGTCAGACAGTAGCAGATTGTGTGATATGTTGATTCTAGCATATTCGTTGTCCTGGCCTCTGCAAAAATGTTGACATAGGGATATACCCTTCTACCCATTGCAGTAATGTCTGTTTTATAAACCTTTTGTACAAGTTTAAAATAAACTAAGTTTAAACAAGCGCTATGAGAACTATATCTGCTATTTGGCTCGGTTAGAATAGCGGATACTAACTGTCTACGACGGTGGTCATTAAATCATTTTTCGAGCGATAAGAGCACCTGGCAGTGGTATAGATTTTATAAAATTTTCACAAATAACTTTCAAAGCCAATCAAATATTTTAGTCTATGTGTCATTTTAGACAGATTTATAACAATTTTGATTAAAGCGTTTGAATTAACCAATCCCTTCGTACATTGTTCTCACTGTCCATCTGACAATCCCTTGTTGAACCCTCAAAATGCTAATCACGGCTAAAGTCGTTTTACCGTTAAACATATAATGGTTAAAAGATGGACATTCCTCATGGCGGTACCTTTCTTTCAAATACCAGAAGGTCTAGTGTAAAGCAAAAAGTAGTCTTATACAGCAGCTTTCCTAGGGGCACTTTGCGCGCAAAGTGTCTCAAGGAAAGCTGATGACTCAGGTTTAAATCAGTGCTTTAAGGGTGAATACATTAGCAAAAATATTACTTAAAGCGTTTTGTAACGAGTTACCTCTGTAGTTCTCAGGTTAGTCCCTAGATCCTTTTTCTATACATCAGCTCAGGCTGTAGTCGCAAAGAGTTTAATCCGATTCTGAATTTGATCCTAAAATGATAAGCCAATGTGCCTTTGTAAACCCTGTAAATGCTTAAGTTCATATTGTAGACAAGAGCATATATTGGCTAGTCCTCGATCAAACATTGAGCCAAGGATTAAGAAGTATAGTGCCCACACCACATTGATTTCAACATTGATTTTAATTTGGGGGATTACAGTTAGGATAACATCAAATTCTTTGTAAATACGGCCACATCTGATGTGGCGTCTTTAACATAAACGTGTTTCAAGGCATCAACAAAATACGTTTTATAAACGCATAAAAAATTGTTACCAACCTTCTCTATGTAAATCATGCATCAGTAATTGTATGGTCCTTTTGTGCCCCTGTGGGGCCATAGGAAAATTTAAAAAAATGAAGTGAAAGAATAAATAAATAATTCAATAAATAAATAAATAAATAAATAAATAAATAAATAAATAAATAAATAAATAAATAAATAAACAAACATTCAAATAAATAAATAGATAAATAAATAAATAAATAAATAAATGAATAGATAGATAGATAGATAAATAAATAAACAAATAAATAAATAAATAAACAAATAAATAAATAAATAAATAAATAAATAAATAAATAAATAAATAAATAAATAAATAAATAAATTGATGTTGTTTGACATATTGTTATCATTTGACTGGGATAAAAAAAAGTTGAAAGCACAAAATGAGTTTATAAGGGCTGTGTCACCATAGAGTATATACTCAAAACTTGGGGTGGGTAGATAAAGTTCATTGACATATACTATAAAAAGGAGAGGTCCAAGGATAGATCCATGGGGCACACCGGTTGTGATTGGTAATAGTTTGGAACTGGTGTCATCTGGCTGAAATATTACGTTCTATTGGTAAAGTACCTTGCGAATTATTTGAGTGGTGTCTCAGGTATACCATAATATTTTAATTTGTGTAAACGAATGCCATGATACAAAGTATCAAAGGCTTTAGACAAATCTGAAAAACAATGTTTAAAGGTATTTGAGCAGTGTCAAGGATCTGATGTGTTCTATCAATGGGTTTCAAAATGGCAGTTCCAGTACTATGGAGCTTTTTGGAGCATTGATGACTTCTATGAAAATATCGTGTTGAAGAAAGTGATCATACAGTTGGCGATAAAGTACTTTTTCAAACACTTTAGAGTCTTTTAAATTGAAAAAAAGTTGTACCTTCGTTTAAAAAGAGGTATTGGGTGTTTCTTCGTATTTTAACGAGATCTATCACGCACGACAAAAAAGTACAGTATGAAACGGGTCACAATGTTGTCCAGCGCGGGATCTTGGGAGGAAAAGTGCTGTGTGGCACTGTGTGAACTTTTGTTGGTGAGTTGCGGACGACCTATGTCGAATGTAACAGTTGCCGTTGTTCTTGCAGCCCATGTTACTCACAGAAAATCTTGAATGGCTGAGAGTGAGTTACTATTTTGCTCTCACGACGATCCCGAATGCCGGAAAAATAGTAACTCACTCTTCAGCCATACAAAACTTTGTTTATTCTATGTTTAATTGGGTATTTATCGCATAAATATTCCGTTTGCTTATTTCTACACCAACCTGGTGTGCGTGTTTTTTCGCGTAGTTATTCAACGTCACGCGTAACGTATAATCAAACATCCCTTGCGTACATTTGATTTTGTCTACTGATGCAGGGGCGCCACAATGTGTGGGTCATGTAATCCACAGTTAGTTACTACTTTGAATCTCACGATAGAACATGATAATTCACCGTCAAATTTAGAATAAGGCATGGTTAACATTTTTCAAATGGTCACCGCGCATGGTTGCACTGAATTCTATCATTCATTCAATATCTTGGTGGACGACTTTCCCAGAACACAAATAAAAGCTGTTTTTGAAAGTAGGGTTTTCAATTTAATTAGGTTGCAATAAGAGATAAAAGCTGTATCTTTGATCTGAATCATGATCTGATCCCTGAAGCGTTGTATCATAGTGACTGATGTATTCCATGGTACTTTGGGGGTCTTAATTACAGGACACGGGACTCTGCTGCTGATCGGTGGAGTAGAGTCAGAGTCAGAGTAAGAGCAGTTTTATTTGACCAAAAGAAAAAAGTAGCATAGTACAATGCAGCAATGCAATAACGAGGTCAGGATGACCCCAGCTAAGGATGCATAGATCCACTGACGCTGGGGCCACCTGTGGTGTGTTTAAACAAAATTTCAACATAGCAACTCCAGATAACTTCAAATAACCAAAAGACAATCGTTTACTGAAACAAGAATATAACAAAGTAAAATGAGAGTTAGTAAGGTATTATGTAACAAATAAACATGAGGGTAAGAAAACATGAATTACATAACATGTCGTATACAATCATTTTTCGTAAGAATGAAAGCAGTCAAACATATACAGTGGTAGAAAATAATAAAATAATCTGATCATTGATTGCAGACATGGCAATCAGTAATGGTGCAAATGTCGGAATATTGAGATATTATTCCGCCGTGCATGAAGGACTTTTTCCTCGATTGAGGCTTTTCAAAATCACCCCTCTTCATCGGTGGTACAAAAACTACATGTCAAACCTCCTGAACGTCCGAAACTTTGCAAATTGGGAAATACTGATGTTATAAATTGACTATCAAGTGTTTGGAAGCAATGTTTACTTCACGTGAGCTCAGAGATAAAGTACAATTGGAGTTGAAGAATATAAGCCTATGGCGGACAGATGATCGTTGCTCAGCTATAAAATGTCTTTGTTTTCAACCGTGTCTTAAAAACGGGTGTATCGTTAAAAATCTTGATGTATTTTTTGTTTTTTCTCCAGAATGAGACCACGAGGGTGAATGTGGAAATATCTTCTGGGTTAGCAATATATAGCCTGAAGGTTTACGTAGTTCCAAGCAGTTTAGCAGTTTATTTCTATGGCACTATTTACCGTTTTGTACCATATGATAACCATGACACAATCAGATGGACATTTTTTTGTATACATATGTTGTGTAAGACGTCCTCTCGTGCCAGGGGTCTCGAGATTAGAATCCCATGGGATGTTAAAAACTCATTTTAAAAATGTATAATTTTGTGTAGATTTTCCTTTTGTGCAAGTACAGGATGCCTACATGCATTTATATGCTAGAAAACAGTTTAAGGTACACGCATATGCGTTTGCCTTCCAAATAGTATTTTAAAGTAAGACAAGTCGTCAGTTAAATGTATGTAAATATTAGCCATATTGTATGCTTTCTTTGCAATATTCTGATTTACCAGTTTTCGCATAATCGATATGCTGAGTACAGGTGCCGTTATAATACTACACACAAGTGCCCCAGTGCCGTTCAAAGCTACGGATCGATAATATGTTAGCTGATATATATATATATATATATATATATATATATATATATATATATAATATATATATATATACATATATATATATATTAGATAGCTTTGCTTTCTTTATGTATAATTATCACCATATTTTGTGATATACAAATTAACCTCCCCTGCCCGAAAAAAAAAGAAAAAACCGAAAACACGGTAACTTAGCTTAATGCGCATAACCTAATTCCTACCTGGCTCTTGTAGGGTACCTATTTCTATTTATTTCTAAATCTAGCCGTTTACATGGCGAGCATGGACAAGCCTGGTACACTCCCCCTCCTCCCGTGCCCCACAGCAATGTACACAGTTTGATGTAAAACCAGTGTTAAAATAACCAAAGCGACCAAAGACTGGAGGTCAATCAATGGCTGCCTCCTGGATGAAACTTGTTTCGAGACACGGTCAATTATGTCGCTAATCTGGTGCCAACTTCACCTACGAACCAGTAACCATTATATTACATGGACGAGGCGGAACAAGTCTGCTTTACAAATTTAAATTATACTTTTTATTGCAGCGGAGCGGCCGAAAAAGTATGCCTACAAATTCAAAGAGTGACTTTTTTCTGTAACTTTCCATAATAGCATTCTGATCCATTTGTATTCGATTAAGTGCTGGACACCAAAGTGAACAAAAGTGATAATACTTTCTTATGCTCGTTAAAAATTGGCATTTTACATCCAGGATTCATTATCATGTTTAGGGAAACTTTAATAATTGAAATTTTCCGTCTCAAAGAAAAAAACCAAACAAACAAACAAACAACAAACAAAAACAAAAAAACAAAAACAAAAAACATTAAAAAACAAAAAAAAAAACAAAAACAAAAACAAAAACAAACAAAAAAAAAAAAAAAAAAGAAAAAAAAAAAAAAGAACCCCCCCCCCCCAAAAGCTACTACGGTAGGTTCTCAACCGCTCTGATTACAGCACTTTTTTTTTTTTACCGAAAAATTTATTGTGATAGAACCCCTTTAGACCCTTTAATTTATTTGGGCTGATACAGCCTATGTCGAAATTTTACAGAGGAACGTGTGCAATATGGACAATAGTAAGTCAATATGTCTATAGGTTAGACAGGGACAGGTAAGCTTATGGAGAGTAAAGTGTTCTGACTGCGGGGAACGGTAATGACTATTAGAAAGTGGTTCTTTGCAAAAAGACACATATACAAATATGAATAGAACAGTCAAATTTAAAGCACTATAATATCCAACTGTGTGCATCGATATTCAAGATGGACTTTTATTTTGCAAAGGTGGATTTTCGGGTGTTGACCAGCTTTGCTACATGGTGAATCGTATAAATGCTCAATTGTCCCAAGTGTTTATAAACGTTAGAGCTCTCACAAATTTTAAGTTGAACAACCAGATTCTTTTTATACCTCTGATAGGGCAAATACAAAATGTTCCGCTTCTTTTAGATTTAACTTAAGTGGGAAATTTCCTGTTACACCGCTAATGTCACGCGTGTGTATGGTGGGCACGAGTCCATTGATTGGCTCTCTGATCAGTGGTGCGCCAAGAATAAAGAGCTCTTAATGCAGTCAGTTGGATAAATATGACCAGTTAATTCAATCACGGCCTCTGACAATGGTACATTTTGTACTTCATGCTATGATCAGATAGATGTCCGAAAGCCTGCATCCAACCTGACACTATTACCAATAGATTATCTGACTTATAGCACCCTTTACCGTCGTGTGTGCATGCAGGATTTTATTACAGGCTAACCTTGCTTTAAATTTATCTCTTCCTTTAAAATTTGCAAATGACCGTATAGCGTATCCTTCTTTGAGGCTGAAAGCAATGTAGGTAATCAACCAGCTTGGTTTATCACTTACTTTTGACATAATCCTATGACTTGCTGTAATCACAAGTGACAACTTGGTATACAGTATGCGACTAAATTGTAGTATACTGTACAGCATGATAATGTATTTGGAGCAGTGAACATAAAAGCTTAACAGACGTGTGGAGTGTATATGGCGTCGACGAATTACATAAACGCTAACATTTGAAAGTTAAAAGTTTTGCAACTGAAGAAATTTCGCTGCGCATGGCCACCTGACGAAGGAACATAAAAGTTCTCATTTAATAATGGATTCAGTGCAGAAAATAAATGATTTGTGTGTGTGTGTGTGTGTGTGTGTGTGTGTGTCTGTGTGTGTGTGTTTTCTTGACTCTTTCATTATAAATACGAGGCATGCATATGTATTTTCCGCCACAACTGCATACTTAGCTGTCTGAGTAACCGTAGTCTCGCTCGCAAGATAGCGGCCGCAGCCTGTGCGGGGAAGCGAAATATTACTAACATTTTGGAAATAAAGAATACTTAGTACAGGCAGATGGAAATTAAGTCTTGTCCCTTATTAAGGAAGCACTAAATGAATATGACATTGGTATTTGTAAGCTTAAATTTCTCTAAAAGACACTAATTTTGTGAGAAAGGGGTAACGGGCCCTGCATGTGACATTGATATTCCCGTGTGTTCTCCGTGATTAACGGGCGTGAGCCCCGTGCTTTGTGGCGGAAAATTATTATGGATGCTTCGTATTCAGGAAAAAGTCTATGTGCTCTAAGTTAGAATAACGTCATATCTTCTGTGATTTACACTGTAGTTATCTTGATGTGTCACTACCGATTTTACCTTTGCAATTGAAACTAGAAAGAAAGATTTGATTCACAGCAAGTCTGTCTGGGTGCCTTCAAAATAAGAACAGTTTGAAATGCTACACTTTGGCATTGTTCAACATAATCTAAATTTTGTGTATTAGCCTAATTTGCATAAATCAAATTCTACAACTTTGGTTCTTGGTTCATTGGATATGGCCATGTCATATCTTTATAACCTGGAGTTTGAATGACACTACTATCCATAATAGTTTTAAAGCAATTCAACATTTTAATTTTGTGTATTTGCCTAAGTTTTATAAATCAAAAGCCTACAACTTTAGCTTATGGTTCATTGGATGGGGTTATGTCACATACCTATAAATTGAAGTTGTAATGTCACGTCCATGTATAATAGTGTTGGAGTTATTCAAGATTTAAATTTCGTGTATTCATCTTATTTGCATAAATCAAAATTGTACAATTTTGGATCATGGTTCACTGGATGCGGCTATGTTACAAACCCATAAATTGAAGCAGAAATGGCACCTCTATCTCTGAGCTTTTCAGCTATTTAAAGAATGAAGTTTTGCATATTCGATTAATTGGCATAAATTAAAATCCTACAACTTTAATTCATGGTTCCTTGGATGCAGCTTTGCCACAAACCTATAAATTGAAGTTGGAATGGCATCTCTATCTATAATAGTTTGGAGATATTCAATTTTTTTAGTGCCCTAATTACCATTTTTTGAAAATGTACAACTTTCAATTAATGTCTATTATATTGGCAGGTGTCACAAACCTATCTATGCGCATTGAAACTTTGTGTCTATCTGCAATAGTTTGGAATAGGCGCAGGTCTTAATTGCTCCCAATTTGCATAATTTAAACATCATGACTATTCCGAACCAGGTGAGCAATTTCACCGGTAAGACAGTTACCCTGGTAAGTTTGGTGGTTTTCGGAATAACAGTGTCCGAGAAAAACTCCTGACAAATTTGGTCGTAAAGAAGGAAGGAAGAAAGAAAGAAAGAAAGAAAGAAAGAAAGAAAGAAAGAAAGAAACAAACAAACAAACAAACAAACAAACAAACAAACAAAAACGAAGTCTTGGAAAAACAAAATGTCTGAGTGCAAACCCAGACATAATTTTCACCTGTTTTTGAAACGTGATGCAATCTAGAAACTCGAGCACGAAGCGTGCTGGTATATTCTGCCAAAATCTTAAAAGTAAATGTGCATGAATCTGTTTTAATATTTCGGATTTAAAGAAGCGACAACAGAAGTTATTAGTTACAACGCCTGTCGCTTCTAATGTAGAGTAAATCTTGTGGAAATATATGACATTTTTGTACAGCTGTACCTATATAACGGTTTGATAAATAGTACCAGATCAACATCTGTAGCTTTTCCGCCTTACGTGTATCTAATGAAATCATTATATATCTGCTTGTAAAGCCCATGGCATTAGTATGCTGTAAAGGACTTTGAATGAGGGGAGCATAAAATATCATCTTTTACATAATTTATTGCAAAAATATCCTTTACGGTTATTTATCAAGTAGAATAAGTAGGGTGAATCAAGTTTACGACCCACCCTGCCAATACGCCACTGGCTATGTCTTATAAACTACAGATTTCCACAGAAAAGAATCAATATTTGGTGATCTCGCTTTTGCAAGTCTGACTCTGTCCAAGCTTCGGTTGTCTGTCACATTGCAAATTTTGAAGTGTAAAATATTTGCACTTTTTGCAAATATATTGAATACATAGAAAGTGGTCTATTTGGGGATTTGATGACCTCAAGTGTGATAAGTCACGGTGATGCCGGATTTTACAGTAGCGGTCTCTTATTTTTATTAGCTTGTGATGATGGTCAATTGATAGATACTTTGCTAAAGAGCTGCCTGACTTCAAACAGATGTAAAGGCTGGTACTTAGCCCTGTTTGCTCACATAGGGTAAAGACACTGGCGCCATCTTCTGCTTTGACTCCACTGCTTACCCTGGGGACATACATGTAGATATCGGCTTTTTCAGCATATCTAAGCTTGTTAGATGTCCCAATAAGACAACAGTCTGGACACTTACAACCAAACATGCCTGGGTGGATATTGCTGAGTTCGGCTCTTACAGACCGGTAATGGATATCAGGCAATCTATCATAAGGACAAAGTGTATCAAAAACGGATATGCCTGGCTTGCTAACAGGGGAATTACAGTCAAATTGGACGGGTCATTGTTTTGTTATTACATCTTGTAGTCTTGCATACACATCTGTACTGAATCTTTATTAATCGATGCTTCACAAGTCTTATAAATCTCTAACATGGCCACATGTGATCGCAATGAAATGCGGTGCCACCGATCGGTCATCTGCTAGATGGATGAAAAATATTGATTTTTACAATAAGTCTGAAGATCACGTATGAGATTGCATCCATCTGTTAATTCCATGTCGTCATGTCCGAATTATCAATAGAATGCACGGTCATTGGCATCTATCGCTGTCCCTACAAGATAAACTTCAGCAAATTGTGTTAAAAGAACAATAAATTTTAGGGTATTCCAAACTTAAAATATAAAGAATGGGGATTTGGTCGAGTGGATATGTGCGTTTCCCATTTCAGCCAGGCGACTGATGCCAAAGGTTGTAGGTTCGAGTCCCGCTCGTTCCGAACATAAAATATACATTAAGCACCAACAAATGCATGGCAAGCTATTTTGTCTAGAAACACTACAGTATAGTATGCGCTAAATAAATAGTTTAGTATGCATTTTCATCAACTTATGGGATCTGCTTTCAGATATAACTATTTCAGAAATCCATTTTAATGGTCATCGGGGGTATGATAATTATGTTTACACACCAATGTTGACTTTCTCAAAAAGGTAACTTCAGATAAATTCTACAACTTGACGCAAGGAGTATATTAAAGAGGCATACACCACCAGAAGTATGTTACTGAAGGCTATACCTCCAAAAACATAAACATAAAAATAAAGAAAATAAAAAAATAAATAAACAAATAAAAACAAGTAAACGAAAGAAAACACGCACAAATAAATAAATATATTTTAAATAAGTAATAAATAATAAATAAATAAACGGGTGCCAGTTAAACAACATAGGTGCCAAGACAATTGTCACTTCACTGTTCATCTAAATGTGAAAGAAGACGCAAGATCACCGATTATCACCTTAACTTAAGCGAGCCAGCCTGTTGTCTTGATAGGCCCAATGCTTTCCGGTTTATTTGTAAAATCACGCACGCTTCTGCACACCGAAAAAGATTTCCAGAAGGGGTTCATGCATTACTGGCTACCGTACTGTCACCTGTGTACCTGAAGGGGTATGTACAGCATTTCTGTGAATAGGACTGCATGAACATGAAGACAAAATTCCAAGATTAAGTACAGCATATAACAATACTATATTGGCACATTTTAATACCGTTCCGCAAAAGCTATTCAGAGAAATATTGCCTTATTTTAATTTTCGTGCGGCCGTCAAATATTCTACAGTGAAGGAACTCACTCAGCACTGACTTTACGTCTGCCATTGGTTTTGTACCTTTAGTGTATAATAGGAGTTTGTGTCCAACTGGATCCTCTGAAACTAAAATATCTGTGCTGGATTAATGCTGCGATGTTACAAATATGCAGTTGTTCACAAGTGCGAAAAAGATCAATATATGTGAAGCATGTAATGTAATTTCCTTTGACCGAAGACGAACGATACAAGTTTCTCGTGGTCAACATATACCTGGGGTATGGCCACTTTTTTTCTTTAACCAAACCTTAGATTGAAATTGAACTAGGTCGGCCTGCTTCTGTTCAGTCCCAACAATTCTTCTTTGTCTTGAAAGTTACTTATTAGGTATTTGGTTTCTCTGCACACCTCTATTTTTTCAGTACAACAGTGTCTTTGCCTATTTTGAACTTTTTGCTTTTGTTCGTTTGTTTATTTTTGTCTTTGTTTTGTTGTTTTTGTTTTTGTTTTGTTTTTGTTTTTTGTTTGTTTTGCTTGTTTGTTTGTTTTTTTAGGTTAAATTAACATCTTGGAAAGCTGGATCGATCGCCCTTTCACTTGTCACATAAATATGTACCTGGACTGGAAAAGAAACGGGTAGGCTGCAGTATAATTAGTTCGGACCAGAGCCCAAAGTTTCATTATGCCTGACCACGAGACTCCAATATTAAGGACAAAAAGAGGAATGCCTCTGGAGTCTCATTTTGCCCATGTAGACCTCTCACTGCTTGCACATGGCAACCAACAGGTCTGGACTCCCACATCATATGCAATATAGGAAATTCTTAAATTAACTATTTTTGGGATCACTCCCATGATAAATTGTCTGGGATAGAATTTTTAATTGATGATTTCTCTGAGGAATTGCTATTTTTTTCTTCTTTCTATTTTTTTTATCAGAGAATATGTTATCAGGTAGACACGAAGAAAAATGTACCCTTCTTGGGAAGCCTGGTAGCTTCACAGAGAAGTCAAGATCTTGTTCTTTCCAAATAAATTTTGCATCTAAAAATTATTTGTTCATCCTACTGCTGCAAATCGATTTTCACGTCGGGTTCTACAAACACGTATCTCCATAATCTTTTAATATCAGACTGACAGGCACCAATCAGCTTAGACTGAGATGACAGGTCAATGGATCAGCGTTGGAGCTACTGTAGTCCAATACCCTGTACTGTCATGAGAGCCTTAATATGCCCTGTCAAACCTGTTTCAATACCCTGTTCTGTCATGAGAGCCTAACCTACCCTGTCAAGCTTGTCTGAATACCATGTACTGTCACAAGAGCCTTAATCTGCCCTGTTAAACCTGTTTAAATACCCTGTACTGTCACGAGAGCCTTAACCTGCGCTATTAAACCTATTTCAATACCCTGTGCTATTATGAGAGCCTTAACCCTTTCCCTCTCAAATCACCCAGAAGTACCCGGATGTAAATTGGCGCCTGGGTAAATGTGTTTACTTCAATTTCTCGTAGGGCCGTCCATAATTTTCAACATTTTCATCTATATCCAAAATGACCATCAAGTTTTACCCCCCCCCCCTTTATGGCCATCATAAACATTGTTTCCAGACTTATTGCAATAACAGACACTCAACCTCATGTAATATGACCGAAATGCAAAGACAAAGAGTGCATACAGTTTTCCTTGTCTTAGCTTAATAAAGTAAATTTATTCTTGTATAAATATTAAGTAAGTATAGGGGGCACACAAAGTAAAATATAAAACTTAACATTGATATTCATTTATTATAAAAATAATGTCGGTATTTTACAAACTCTTTTGGATTGATTGTTGGTGGTTGATGGGAAAAATGGTTAAAATGCAAAGTGACACCTGGTAGCAGGTTGAAATTTTACAGGGGAACTGAAAATATTGGATGAAGAAAAATCAACATTTTTTAGGGTTAGAAGTAATGTTCATCTGGCTCTGACCATCCCCCCCCCCGCCATTTTGGACACAGATGAAAATGTTGACAATCATGGACAGCCCCTTACCAGAAAAAAACTTATGTTGACATTTGTGTGCAGGTCAATTAATGACTGCACGTTCTAGATCAGTAGCTTACCTTGGCGCTGGTTGGCCGCATTGCGCCTAAGCAATCTAAGGAAAGATATTTACTCAGTTGTACCGTGACCAGGAATGGGCCGGGTGAACGAAAATAGGACAGACACCGAAAAATTCATTAGAAAAGTGCAGTGCCACATGAAGGACAAGCTAAGCTGCCCTACCAAACCTGTTTGATGCCAGCCACGTCAGTGAGTGATACTCACTGACGTGCTACTTCTCTCAGATGGCCGTCTCCATCGTCTCGACTGGAATTATACAAGTCCTTCTGGGGTAGGCAGTTTTGTAAGTTAAAAGATGGACACTAGGCTCATGATAAATAAATACAAAAAAATAGAAATAAAAAAAAACTTTGCGGAAAGCCAACATGAATGGCTGTATGTTTATTTACCACTAATTCAAAGAGCACATTGGGAAAGAAAGTGCAAGTAACACAAGCAGGTTTTAACCTTTAACACAAAGTTGAGAAAGAGCGTTCAAGGGTGTGTCTTGGGAATAGAAGAAATGTTACATATATAGAAACTCTTGTGGAAAAATAGCTGGGTTTTTTCTCCAGCAACTGATTACTGATTAGCAGTGGGTGGTAGAGGCGTCTGATGACAAGGACAGTTCCTATACTGGGAAATGGGGTTATGTTTTTCAGGGTCACCGCCAAAGACGTTTATAAAAGCCACGGTTGCATAGATATTGACCTGGTGTTTTAATGTAATGTGATACAAAGGGACAAACTGTTTTCTTTGCTACTGTAGCGTTGTTTGCGCTCGATGCAGCCGATGCAGGTGATGAATCCTCATCCTCCATATGAAAAGAAAAGTTCAACTGCTTGAAAGAATGCTGTTGGCGGAGCAGGTGGAGCACCCAGACTACTCAAAGTATTTCTTCGTTATTTTATTTGTTGTTACACTTTAGTTGATTAAGTACTTTATAACGAAGACAAATGAAACAAACTAAAACTCCGCTCGTAGCGGATCTGTTTTGTCGAAGCTCTATATCTGATTCTGTTTTGATTGGAGCAAGAAATTACATTCACCAGATCCAGGGACCCAACTGGCGATCCTTGAGTTCCTTTATAGGGTGCCAGAAACTTTCAGAAAGAAAGATTCAGAGTTTAGAACTCATTGTGAATTCTCACCTCTGGAGGATTGGCACCCTTGCGGCAAAAAAGTGTCATGGGGGATTGCATATATGTAAGTATATATATATATATATATATATATATATATATATATATATATATATATATATATATATATATATATATATATACATTGCTTGTCGGGTAAGGGGATGGGGAGACTCTACCAGAAATCAACATGACAAACCAGACCTGACAAACCCAGGTCTTACCAACAATGGGAACAAAACAACAAAGTTATTCAACAGGAGAACGCGTCTTGCTAGCACCCATCCTGCTTTGATTTGATTTAAACACATCTATTTCAATTGGATTACCTAATAGTACAATGCAGCACTAACAAAACAGGTTTTCCACAAACATGAGATAAGATAACACTATATATACATGTACATGACACACAGGACAAATACAATAAACTGAAGACTGCATGTAAGGAACGGATGCTGCACTGAAAATGAAGATGTTGAGATTAAACCGATTAACAGATGTAATTATACCCACTACATAAGATGAGAAAGGCTGGAAGGGAAATCTTCTGGTTTCAACTATATATTGTTGTACAGCTTCAAATATCTCGAGCGGGAATCCTCAGACAATGTCCCATCGAAGGCCGTGCCGCGATGGATTACCCCAGGGGTCCTGCACACCAAAGACAGGCGGAGCAAAAACTGGCGCTTTAATCAACAATACCCACGTACATAATAATATTTTATCGAAACCCATGAATGAGGAAATATAAGTACAAATAAACCCATCGAAATAAGCATAAATGTGAACAGCAGAGAAAACATACAAAATAGCGTAACAAAACTCAAGTTGGAAAGGGAAATGAAACTCACTGAGAAAATAAGAACAAAATAATTACTGTTGACAAGCTAACTAAGCTCAAAACGTACTTGCCTTAGGACAACAAATCATATATGTTTGTAATCGCCATACTCCAAAGGATTTATATGCCCCGTATTTGGGTATTTGTGATGTTAATTGTTGAATAAACAATTGAAAGTTGACCGCAAAGCATTCACCCCATAAATGTCGATGTAAGTCACTAAAATTTGTGATAAAATCATAGTTACAATTGCATCTAAATCCTGAAATATTGGCAACAAAACACAATCCTGTGATTTTTCATGTTTGGTTTAGCTTTTCTGTTATCCATCATCAAAGTTTGACGTTTCAATTTTCCCTTTGATTATTTCCAGGATGTTCATTTTCTTCATTTCATAGAAAAAGAACGAAGTATAATTTTGAAAATCGCTGAATCGTTTTGCAGTTCACACTTTACAGAATCAAAAGCGGTTAACCAGATTAAATTTCGCCCAGCCGTTTTCTTGGAATAACCATTCTTAAGTGGGGTTCTCGTCCTATCATTCTTTCCGAGAAAACAAGCTTCAAAGGCTTTTGATGTTGATCATTTGCCCCTGAAACAATACCGTTTGCTCAAGTTGAGCTGATATTTGTACAAAACGTTGTAAACATCGTCCCTTAACAATTGGTGAGGTTGTCAATCAATTCTTGGCCAGTCACATTAATAAAAGAGCCTTGGGAGTACGGAGAACATTATTCAGCGATCTGTCAGACGGCGACAGCGACAATCTGGTTTCGAAGGGTGACGTCATGGAGGCGGCCCTTCGAGCCCCGTGACCTCAAGCCTGACAACGTAAGTTGTGTTGTCTTGCTTCGGTGGGGCGGGCTACGGCCGCTCGTAGTCAGTGGACGGACGGTGGGTTTGGTCTTCCGCTCGCTGCCTCTTCATCCCGTTTTAAGGGGTTGTGTTTTATTGTATTTACTCGTATCCGTATACTTTATGTAGTAAGCTTGTTAGACTTGTCTGTACACTTTAGTTAGTTAGCTTGACATTATATTGAACTTATTTTCTCAATGAGTTATATTTCTATTTTCAACCTGAATTTTGTATCGCTATTTTGTGTTCTGGGAATCTCTTCTGTTGACGTTTTTGCTTACTTCGATCTGTTTATTTGTACTTTTATTTCCTCATCCGTGGGTTTCGATAAAATATTATTATGTACGTGGGTATTGTTGATTAAAGTGCTAGTTTTTTTTCCACGCCTGTCTTTAGTGTTCAGGACCAAAGGGTTAATCCATCGCGGCACGGCCTTTGAAGGGACATCGTCTGACGATTCCCGCTCCTCCTGAATATTTAGAGTCTCCCTTCATAAGAACGCAAAACAAGCAAGATAACTATCAAATAAACCACTAAGGCTATGATATGTTAGCATTTTTTCATATTTTCCCGGCCCAAAAATATACTTTTGGCGTGCCGCCTGTCTTCGTGGTGCCGCCGTCATACCACTCTCTTTTTGCCAGAAACCGTTGCTACCTGTAGCCACGTGACACACTATTAAGTATGACTGACGAGTGGCATTGTTCCGCTTGGCGGCTGGAAACCAAAAGAATGACACATGGACGTTTGGATGTCCACATGCCTGTGTGTTTTTGGCGTTTTTCTCGTATTTCTACTTTAGTTAAAAGCTTGAAATAATGACAACTTATAGGACATTCATCTTGTAAAAATCGTTAAAATCTCAAAATCGGCCATGCAAAGGTTTTTGGTGTCTTACGTGTCCGTAAAAGATCACTATTTAAACGAAGCAATTCAGGCGCAGTTGTGTGTGGCATATATTTGGAAAATGATCACCGATTTCAAAGCATTTCGGTACATGTTGGACAGCCAGAAGTGTATTTTTAGATTACCTTTGAATATATTCAAGGAAGATGACTCACGTAAATCAAATGGTAAATCATTCCAAAGTCTTATAGATGACGGAAGAAAAGAGTTCCCAAAACGCATATTTTTATAGTTAATTGTCGTAAATTGAGACGACTTTGTAAAACAGTGTTCCCAAAATTGCCAGAAAGTAGGTCAATTAAGTGGGAAGGGACTAGCTTATGTACGATTTTATAAAAAAGGATAAGTTTGAAACATTTTCTACACGTAGCCAAGGTCTGCCAACCCAATTCTCTTAATAAATGAATACGAAGAGTGTGTTTCTGCGCAACAGTGCAGATCCTTGAGGCTTTATATTTAACATATTTTAGAGATTTAGCTAGACCATCAGTACAATTGTCAAAAATCACACATCCATATTCTAGTATCTGTCGAACCATGGTTGTATATAATCTAATAACAGGTTACTTTTTCTGGATAGTTTGTATTTCAATCTACCGAGTAATGCCAAACGTTTACCTGGCTTATTCATAATGCGGGTGACGTTTACATCCCATTTTAAATTGCTAGAAAGGATTATACCTAAATGAATGTGTGTTTGATTCAGGTATGAGGGTGTCATCTAAGTTTAAAGTCGGGTGTTTTTGTTTCTGACGTTTAGATGAATATAATCAGGACATGCATTTTAAGGCATTACATGTAATTTTCCAAAGTTAACCCCATACACCAATTTTCACAAGGTCACTGTTGATTCGATTTGCTGAGACATGATGGTTGTGTTTCTAGAATACTGGTGTCATCAGCAAAATGTTTTATATCACAAGAGATATCACCAGTCATATCGTTAATATACACTAAAAATAAAAGAGGGCCGAGTATTGATCCCTGAGGAACACTAGCTTCTATCGGCAGTCAGTCAGTAGACTGGCCACCAACAGTAACTCTCTGAAAACGGTTTGACAACTAACTGTTTAACAAGCCTAAAAGAGGTTCTGCAATACCACATTGTCCTAGTTTAAATACAAAAATACCATGCGTGCCTCATGTCATGAAGTATTTTAATGAGTTGATTAATTGCAGAATCATTTGCTTTAAAGCCAGAATTTTTCGAAGTCAATAGTTCATGACGCATGCTTTCAATGATGTCTCACTTGGTGGCTTGAAGATGCTCTGCTTTTCTCCGCCTCTACCACTTGGTGTTGTTCTGGGCAATATCAGCCACAAAGACGGTCTTCTTTGGAGCAAGAATAACCCAGTCTTGCACATAACCAGATCTAAACTTACTTTTTTTGGTAACATTTGCACCAGATACGTTAACATCTTGAAAAAGAAAATGCGTTATGCTCATTCGACGCTTCATGATTTTTTTGTATTGGCAATATGCAGTTTGTAAGAAATGTTTGGACTACCGGAAAAAAATTATCTGGCCTTACTGTTTTGCTGTGTGAAGAGACTCTAGAAAGCTGAGACAATAGAATTATTTTCATACGAAAATCACAAATGAATGAATTTTGAGAAGTTTTCTATGTGCGATTAAAACCATCATTATGAATGCATTGAACAGTAACAGTCTCTGGCCCAAGAGTTTGGAACAAAACGCAGCTTCTGTATAATCCAAACATAACAAATAATCCAAAATATCATACATTCTTCCGCGATATACCCATTTTAGTGCAAATACATACTGTTTATTCATGCGTTGAACCATAAATGTTTTACTGTTACTTTTTGTCTCCGGTTTCTAGCGGTTGCCATTTTCAGTTTTCATATTAGCATGTTTTCGCAAGAAAATATGCTGAAATCTGTTGACATCTTATTAAGCCACATCATGCTGCTAGTGCGGAACTTTTGGCCGACAATCCTTGTGTTCGCATTTGTAGCAGGTTGAACCATCTTTGGTCCTAAATAGACTGGACTTATTACAATTGAAGACAATCAATTTGCCCACAAAGTCGTTGTTTAGCTCTTAAGTGTTGAAATCACACACACACACACACACACACACACACACACACACACACACACACACACACACACACACACAGACACACACACAGACACACTCACACACACACACACACATATATATATATATATATATATATATATATATATATATATATATATATATGTAGATATTAGGTGTCAAACAAACTGGCGTAGAAACAATTGGTTATGGACAATGACCACACTGTAGCAGCTAAAGGCCAGGATACAAACAGATAGCGATGCTTTATAAGAGTAATGCGTGTTACAAGTGAAATGGAAGCAGGCTTAAGTGAGTTACAAAGCACTGCCCCTTGATCCTGTGGGCGGCATTAACTCTGACATTATTCAATGTGTGGATGCTGGCATCAAGTGGCTTGTGATCACCTGAAGGCTTCTTGACACTTTTCTGCTCTGACTTGTGAACACTGGCTGGAGATGCTGAATGTCTACTTATTCTTCTGGCATAACTTCCAGGCAAACATTCTGATTGGTTGAAAGAAGACTTGGAAGTATACTGCATGGCCAGGTCGGAAGACATTAAAAAAAAATCATTGACGCGATCTGATTTTGGCTGCTGAGACGTTAAACAATTTGCTGCTGTGGCTATATCCTTGTTGTATTAGTCTGGTAATCTGCTTTATGAAGATTACGGGCGTTGTTACTTAACCCCTTGCCCCTTTAAATAGACGGGTTAAAAAGGTTCCTCGTGTCTGTTTGATACCGACCAAACCCTGGTCAAGAAAACCAGCGACCATTCTCTAAGGATAAGCATTTGTAATGCAATAGTTTTCATGCAAATATTTGGAAATGGAAAACATTTTGATATTTTGAACTCCCAAAATCACGTACATGCTATTTAGCTTGCATGTCAAATGCGCGCTTAAGCTATGGAGAGCTCTAATGCCTGTCCAGTTCATTACGCGCAATACCTCAACCACGTTGTCGCACTTATACACGCACACCTGATGAATTGCATTGGTCAGGTTTATCTTCGCTGCTTCAAGGCTGCCCTGA